>JARVZY010002534.1:0-385866 GCA_030686995.1 Artemisia argyi
CATCATTTGCTTTCTTTTTGGTGGGACAGTTGCGGGAATCATGATAAGCAAGCTCTCCACAGGCATTGCATTTACGCGGATTCTTTTTTGATTGAATCATAGATTTCTCAGCCTGTGTTTGATGCCTCTTCAAAGTAACAGAACCTTTATTATGACATTCAGGGGCTGTAATGTTAACCTCTACAGGTTCCGTGACACCAAGCGCAGCAGCATACAATTCTTTCTTGCTCATTTCAGGGGCATTTGGGATGTCGATTTTCACTTGCTCTAGTAATGTATCAAGGTCATCCTTGTAAATGTGTAACTTCTGAATATCAGTGACCAAACGGGTAACCGAATCTTCAACAGTGCCGTAAATTTCCCTAAGAACACCATTAACACATTCTGCTGGATTTGACAAGCTTGCAACGTCAACGGGCCTTGTGACAATCTTGTTGGGCAGAGCATACTTTGACCATCTTCGCTGCAAGTATTTTCTAGGGAAATGGAATACTTTGGACATCCTAAGAACATAAAAAATATGGCGGCACAGCAATCCATAGCACTCGTACTTTAAGCAGCTGCAATTAATGTCACAACTAGCTGGCACATACGTGACCTACATGGTAAAGGAAACCTTGATTTAAACTGGGCATATTAGTGATATATATGTATATTATTACAATATACGGATAGTGTTACCTGATATTTAGCTTCAACAGTTACACCATGTATCGTTGTGTAATCAGCTTCAATATCGCGAATCATGTAAGTAAGTGATGTATCATCATCCTGAACACTAAGTGAAAAACAATGAAACAATGACTCGCATATCTCATCTTGAACATCATAGAAGACAGTGTGTGTATACAGTTCTGCGGCTTCCTTTTCAACTTGTAAGTGAGTTTTGAAATCAGGTGTTGTGTATTTTGAGTCATGTGTATTCTTTCCATATTTGTATCTTTGGGAGTCCATTGCAGTATCAAAATGACTAAGGAATTCGATCAAACTCAAGTGTGGGTTAAACAGCTGGCCAAAAAAATGATTCTCGCTTTCGGACCTCGATGTCGTGCGCATCAGACCAGACCTCGATGTCGTGCGCATCAGACCAGACATCGGTTCTTGGAGCCATTTATGCTCGGTAAGCTCAAAATCTGTCATTATCTTGTTCCACTGTTGATCAAACACTTTAGGCTCAATCCGGTCAGTCCATATAATACCACACAAACGCCTCTTAAAATCTGTGTCGCTACATAATGCTGGACCGACCTAAACACAATACTCAGTAACTTAAAAAATGATTTCAAATAAAGATTAATAAGATTTGAATACAGTTTGCTATAAAAAAAATGGTTTATAACGTGTATATGTGCTGATCTAACAATATGTATAAGTTATAGCTTGTAGGTGTCAATGAGGCAAACACCCAACAATATATGTGTAACTGTGTGCGGATGAAAGCATTCTGTGTATATGCCTTCTAATATGTTTTCAGTGCATATGTGAGTAAACCAAACACCCATTTAGTCTTCTAAGCCGAATCAGTATAATAATGAATTACTTGTATATTGTTGATGCATCCAGGTTTAAGAAAACAAATGTTACTGATCTTAAATGATCTTTAAAACACAAGTTCACCAAAGTGGGTGATCAAAACACCCCTCAAGGTATATATAACCAAGTAAATTTTAAGGCGTTTACATATTCTAATTCAAACACAACCGTGAACAAAAAACCAACTTACTATGACTGTAATAAAAGTTTTAATTCAAAAGAATACCTTTGTAGTAAGTTTTGACATTATATGCCACATACAAAGACGGTGGCGGCTATCCGGCAGTATCTTTTCAATAGCTATCTTCATAGCCGGATCTTGGTCAGTGACAACAACCATGGGAACTTTTACGAATATCTTTTTAAACCTCTTCAAAAGCCACGTGTATCTTTTGGCAGATTCGCTAGCTAACAAGGCAGCAGCAAATATGACACATCTATTGTGATTGTCAATGCCCGTAAAAGGGACAAGCACCATATTGTACCTACATAAATTAAAAAGAAGCATGTGTATCTTATTTTAAGCACAACCAAACTAGTTAAGTATAAGGGAAATAAAAAAAGGCATGCTACCTGTTTGAACGAAACGTTGCGTCAAATGACACAACATCACCAAAGGCGGCGTAATTGCGCTTGGCTTGCTCGTCTGCCCAAAACAAACCAACCAATTCTTTAGTTTCTTTGTCTTGTTTGTATTCAACAGAAAAATTATCGAAATATTCTTCTCGGCTCAAGAGCTTATCAACTACCATCTGAGCATCACGCTCACCGATGAATTCATTCAAACCACGCTTGTAGTTCTTGCAATCAACATCTGTTGCCCCTATATATTCAAAGCCACCATACATTTCTTTCAACACTTTCCAGGATTTAACGGGGCCTATGTTGACATTAGAAAGTTGGTTTAACAATTGCTGTTTGGAGAAAGTCAGCCTACGAGATGCCCTAAGATACTTGATATCATCTTCATATACCAAACTATGGTTGTGTTTCTCAATAAACTTTGACACATAATACTTTCCATCTGGTAGTTTCTTAAGCCTAAGTTGTGCATTACATCCACAACGACAAGATGCACGTTTCCTTCTTTTTATGACCTTAGTCACGCCTAAAGGGTTGGTGGTTTGTGATTTATCAGTTTTTTGATTTCCGGCCTTGGGTGGGGGTTTAATGCCTTGTCTAACACAATAAAAATACTTATTGTTGGGTTCATCTTTGCTGTTTTTTGAGTATTTTTGACCACCCTTTCTAACCTCAAAACCACCTTCTCTAGCATAATCTTTGTATGCATTTAGAGCTAATTCAAGTGTATCAAAGACGGTACCTTCTACAGGTTTTTTAATAACTTTGGGGACCCAAAATTTAGTACCATTAGGAGTAGGTTGAAAAATTCCAACCTGATGATCATGAGGCGGCGTAAATATGTCCTGTGGCTCATTGTGCACTGCTCGAGGAGTTAGTGGTTCACCTAAAAAAATCGATTACGGCTTAGAAAGATGTATCAAATAACATAGTTCTAATTATGTTGTTAAGCACATGTAATATAGGCCTGATGAGGCATGTTTGAAGCTAAAACTAAACATTAAAACAAAGCTAATAGACTGATTTGGGACTAAAAACAACAACACCTTAGGACTTTTGATGGAATTTTCAAACTACCCAATATGACATTTTGACACAATCGGATCATAAACAAAAAAAAAAACACATAAACACCTTAGGACTTTTGATGTAAAAACACATAAATAGTCTTTAATATTATTCATTCATAAACAAAAAAAAAACATGAAAAAATACAAACATAAAATAACGAATACCTGAAACATAATTATCAGCAAACTGAATATCAATCTGATCATTCATGATGAATTAAAATTAGAACTGGATTTGAATATCGATTGTGAAAACTTGAATGGAATAGAGTATGTAAAAAAATATATGATCTTGTGCTAATAGTAACTGAATATGAATATGATGGAGCTAAAAACCTGGGATGACATTGAATGATAATCAACCTCATGATGAATTGAGTTGAAGAACCGGAAAAAAACGTTTGCAGTTAATTGTTATTGAATGAGATCGATGTTAATGAATGAGATCGATTCTATCTTCAATGATATAGATAATTTTGAAGATTACTAAAATGCCCCCTAAACTATATAAATAAATTTTAATTATTTTTCTTTTTTATTTTATGGTGATTTAAATGAACCGCCACATGGCCTACTCCTATTGGTTTTAAGGATGATCTTATTTTTATAATTTTAAGGATGATCTTATATGAACCCAATTCTATATATATATATATATATATATATATATATATATATATATATATATATATATATATATATATATATATATATATATATATATATATATATATGGAAACAATATTAACAATTATGGTTTTAACAAGTCAATTTTGTGGGAAACCAAATTTAATAACTGACTTCGAATTTCTAAAGACGCGAGTTTAATAGCATAAGGAAAACAAGATTATTGCTACAAGCTTACAATAAAGTAGGCTCATTCAAGTATTAGCTTTAAATAAACTTCCGCATTACATTTGGGACCATGCATGTACTTCTAGAAAACGTTTCACCTCTATAAGAACGCAATACAGGTTTCACAATAAATCACACTTCTTCAGAAACAATCAAAATTCGTCATGGTTAAAGCAATGAGAGTTTATGAATATGGTGCTTCTGAGGTGAATCCTTCTCATTCTTTTTTGTTAACTAAAGTAGCTATAAGATGTATTTCTTGATGTAAGAGTGACATATACGTGAACGAACAAGTACATATATACCTAATAAAGCGTGCATATTTGTATATTTTTTCAAAACATGCTTAAACATCATTGTACATTATGCATTAAAAACTTATATTTTTAGGGAATATGCAAATACACAAGTTTCATTGGTTAGATATGCAATTCTCCCTAAACGTAAATAATAAAGTTCTATTGTAATAAACAACATGCCTCTGTAAAACTAAAATGGCAGTTTTTTTACATTACGGCTTTTACAAAAACATATAAATCTATAATCGAGCTTGTGCCTTATATATAACTCACAAGCCAATCTCGAACTCTAAAAATGGCTTGAAATGAGGTCGATCACTGGCTCACCTTGGCTCGTTTACTCCATGGTCATTAGTTCTTATAAATTGTTGTCACAGGTGATGAAATGGGAAGATATCAACTTAGGCAAACCAGCATACGGAGAAATTAAACTGAAAAACAAAGCGGTTGGATTAAATTATTTGGATGTTTATATGCGTCAAGGTTCTCTCCGCCACAATGTTTCACCAGTGCCATTGACGCCACCACTCCCATTCACACCAGGTACGATATTTGTTTAACCTTATTCTTTATTCCTAAGTGTCTCTTTACGAAAATCTGTAGGGTAAAAATAGCAAAACTTTTTCATCTCATTACTAATGTGTCTAGTTAAAAATGTTCTGATAATATTAATGTCACTTATAGCTCACAAAAAAAAAAAAGAGTGTTATAATCTAGACTTCGGATTATTATTATAAAAAATGTCAATATAACTGATAAACTGAAGAAAAAAAACAATTAAAACTTGCCCACAAATTTTATTAAATTTCACTGAAAAATCAAGTTTAGTAACAAATATTATTGTGTTACTAAGGTTTTGTCACAAATTGTCATTTTATCCTAAACAGAGAACTACATGGTGTTTAATGAAAAGTATTTTCACAGTCGATGAATGTATAACAAAAGTTATTGTGTTGCTAAGATTTTGTCACTATATATCATTTTATCTTAAACGATAATGGACGGAGAACAAAAGAATTTTGGCTATTTAATGAATAGTATTTTCTTAGTTGACGAACGAGTTGGGTACCCGCGCGTTGCTGCGGAATTCTTTTGTTGCCGTTAGCTAATTAACGTGAAGTTAGTTACCTAGGACTGACTTTTCAATTGATGTAAAACATGAAAGACCATTTATGTAAATTATTTGAGGACTAAATTTGCAATGAACCACTGAGATGAAAGACAAAGTGCATACAAAATTTTTTAGAAAATGTTAAAGATAACGGTCGTTAGTTAACAGCCGTTAAATAACTAACGACCGTTAATACTAAAAAAAAAAAAAAAAAAAAAAAAAAAAAGTTACTGCAGCAAGTACTGTAGCAAGCACAGTGCTTAACGGTCGTTAGTTAACAGCCGTTAAATAACTAACGACCGTTAACACTAAAAAAAAAAAAAAAAAATTACTGTAGCAAGTACTGTAGCAAGCACAGTGCTTGCTACAGTAACCTCTTGGGTTTTAGTATATACGAGGTGGATTACCCGCGCGTTGCCGCGGGATGTTTTGCCAAAGAAGTAGTTAAAAAAAAAAAAAAAAAAAAAAAAAAATTAACGATGAACAGTAGAATGTACAGTAACCTAACGACCGTTAATACTGTACATTTCACTGTACACTCACTCACACAATACTGTAGCACTACAGTATTGCTAAAAAGTACTTGGGAAAAAGCCCGCTTATTAGTATATTGTTATAATATAATATAATGTGTTGTACAGTATATTTTAGCTAATGAATGTATAAAACTATGAGTATATGATAACCCGCGCACACTACAGTGGAATATTCTCGAATAAAATTTATTATAGAATCACCTCAAAATGTTTAGTACTCTTTTCTCTTCAAACCCGTGTATTAATCTGCTAAACAGGTTGTAAACAATGATTATCTAAAAAAATAAAGTTAAAAATAAAATAAAGTTTTGTGATGGGTGAAAACTAAAAGAAAGGAAATACGTTTTCATCGTGTCTAAAATGCTCTTGGGACTTACGAAATTATGAAAAAATCTTAAACATAGTAATATGGGCTTATTTATTACAAATTAATTTTAGAGCGGAACCCATGTGAGGTTATATGCTCGACAAATTATGACTTTTAAGAAGATATTATGCCTATTGTATTTGTGATATATGTTGATCTCATATCTTTAGAAAGTAAATATTTAATTTCATTTCATTATGTGTTTAGTTAACATTATACTCCAAAATGGAATGTTTTTATTTAATTGTTGAAGGTGATAATGAAAAGAAAAATAGTTACGAAATAATCCCTTTGAGAGGATGTTTTATAAAAGGTAATTACTATTGAGGGAGTTTTTACAATTCTATCTACATTTTTAGGGCAGTGTTTTTTAAGACGTTTTATGAAAAGTAATTGTTATTTGACAGGGTTTTACAATGTTATTTACATTTTCAGGGGCGTTTCGTGAAAATTAAATATAACGGTGAGGGAATATTTTTATTAATAGTAGACCGCTCCATTTTTGCCAAATACATATTAGGGCATCAACTATGGTGGGTTTATGAAAAGGTCTAAGAAACATGAAAAGGTTTATGTTTATTTCAACCATAGGGGACACTCATTTCATGTCTATGTGGCATGAAGAGGTTCTAATTCTTGAACCTATTTAAAAATTCAATACATTTAATGCATTTGTTAAAAAAGACATTTTATGAACTTGCAAAGGTTTATACTATAATGAATGTATGTTTATAAAATCAAAAGATCTAAAATTTATTGATGTATTAATGTATAAACCTTTGTAAAAGGTTTATCATAGTGGATACTCTTAGTTAAATTAAATAAATAATGGCAAATACCATATTAAAGCACTATACTTGCCAAGAAAGTCAATTTTGAGTATCGAACAAATTTTTTTCTTTAAATGGGTACTAAACTTTCATTTTTGGCCTCTTTGAGGCACTTTAACACATTTTTGCCCCTGAATTTTTAATAATTTGAAGGGCAAAAACGTCACAAAGTGTCTCAAAGAGGCCAAAAAATGAAAGTTCAATACCCATATGAAAAAAAAAATTGTTCAATACCCAAAAGTGTATTTTAGGACAAGTATTATGTTTTTTTATGGTATTTGCCCAATAACAAGTATGATGATTTTTTATGGTATTTGCCCTTATTTATTGGGCAAATATCACAAAAGGCATTATACTTGTCCTAAAATACACTTTTGGGTATAAAACAAATTTTTTTTTTCTTATATGGGTACCGAACTTTTATTTTTTGGCCTCTTTGAGCCACTTTGTGACATTTTTGCCCATCAAATTACTAAAAATTCAAGGGCAAAAATGTCACAAAGTGCCTCAAAGAGGCCAAAAAATGAAAGTTCAGTACCCATATGAGGAAAAAATTTTGTTCGATACCCAAAAATGACTTTCTTGGCAAGTATAGTGCTTTAATATGGTATTTGCCCAATAAATAATTAGTAATGTAGTTGTGTCGAAGATTTTGTTTTTGTTGTTTTCTTTTAATCAACCTGAATATCAATTTACAAAAAAGATCATGAAAACAATTGTGTTCTGTTAGTAGGAATGTAGGATTGTATTTTCTTAATTTTACTTGCATTCCTTTTTTTAAATTTAATTAATTTAATATCATAGTTGCGTTTCCAAGTAACATGCATTTCTAGAACTATAAACTTAATTAGTAAACAAATGTGGTTATAGTAGTTTTTTAGGTATCAAATATGTACAAGTTAAGAGTCATATATAGAAGTTCTTAAAACAAAAACTTGAAAAAAAAAAAAAAAAATACACTCAAATGAGTGCATTTGTACTAAAAAAACCATATTTTTAACACTAAGGTGGTGTTTGTTTTGTATAAAGAGGCTCTTAACAGCCTCTTAATCTGAACCGTTCAGACGCGGTCAGATATTTTGGTCTTTCAGACCATTTGTTTTTTTTCCCGTTCAGACGCGTTCAGAGGTAGTAAGATCTTAATGGTCTAGACTTGAGAGGGGTGTCTGAATGCCTCTTGTTGCCTCTTGCTGACAAAAATAATAATAATAATAATTATAAAAATAATAATAATTTAGTACAAGCAAGCAAATGTGCGGTTCAAACATGAGTTTTTTTTCTTTCCCGTTCAGATGCAGTAAGATTCAGACATTTACGCCTCAGATTCAGATTCACATGCGGTCCAGATTCAGATTCAAAGCCTCTTAAAAAACAAACACCACCTAAGTGTAATATCTAAATCTAATAAACTCAACGTTAATCTAGAGAGAGAGTAGTGTGGGCGTGCACTATCTAAACTAGAGATAGAAATTGATAGAGAAATAAGAATATAAGAGAAAAGTCTCGAAGACATTGAATTGACACACAACTCAATACCTTTTCCAGCTTCTATCATTTTCTTTTCCGCTGGCATCTCGCATTCATTCCCCCGTTTGACTGAGGTCAATTACAAATGGTGCTAGGGTAAAAGTCTCGCAAACAACAAAAGTTAAACAAAGACTCTATCACTATTACAATGTATCATATGAGACCCTAAGCTAATGATTTACACTTTTTCGTACTCTAACACTAATTTAAAACTATATTCTAACACTTATATGTGACAACCATATATAATCGATTATCTGAATGAAAGTTCGGTTTCACCCGGTTGCAGGGGCGGATCTACAGCGAACACAGGCAGGGGCAGACCTATGTTATGGGTTTGGGGTGGCGGTGCCCCCAATGGCTAGCAAAAAAGATACTCCCTCCGTCCCAAAATATAAGTCCATTATGAATTTTTCAAAGTCTTTTAAATCCGACTTTGACCTAAATTATTTTTTTCCGTGTTGTATAATACTTGATGCAAAACCTATAAATGAATTTGTGTTTTAAATGCATTTTCATTAGTATATTTTTCAGGGTGTATTATATAACACGAAAAAAAATAATTAAAGTCAAAGTCGTTAATAAAAAGACTTTGAAAAAGTCATAATGGACTTATATTTTGGGACGGAGGGAGTAAGATTTTAGTGTAAATTTTGTTTAATTTTGACCTTTTTTCTAAAGTGCCCCCAACCAAAATTCAAATTGCCCCCACCTACATACTAAAATCCAACATTCAACACTTTCAAACCTTATAAATCATTAATCTCCAAGTAATAATACTCAATTTATCATTCGATCCAACTTTTTTCTTCCGTATTTTGTTGCTATTATAAATAAAATAAAAAAATGCCCCCCACATATTATTTTCCTGGTTCCGCCACTGAACACAAGGTATGCACGTGCATACCCTGTGAATCCTCCTTGTAGTGTAAAAAAAAAAATTTTTTTGAAGCTTCTATCAATGAATTTACAAAGAGTGCATACCGACTGAAAATTGAGTGCATATCCTCCCCAAAATTTCAGATGATAAAAAAAAGTAAATCCAAAATTAAAGAAATAGATGAAACGGATCATCTCTTGTAAATTTAGGTTTTCTAGTTACTTGATCTTGAAGAAGATGAAGGAGGCGCAAATATTTAACTGAAGGATTTTTATATTAATAATAGGCCCAAGTAACTCTAAAAATTATTGTACAAAACCCAATTCACCAAGCCCTTTTACCAATGTGGTATCACTCTACAGCTTTACTGTTACACCTTTTTAGTTCTCAAATATACCGAGGAGTTTGCAATTTCTTTTTGTTTTTGTGTTGAAATTTTGGTAGATTTAGAATTTAGGTCTAATCTGTTTGGTAGAAAATTAATTGTGAAAATGAAATGTCCATTATTGCGGCATCTTCAATTTTTTTCTAACATGAGAAATACAAATTTATTAAAAAAATGGTAAGAAAAAAAAAATCTCGTTAGTAAGAAAAGATATGAAAAAAAATCGGACCCGAAAATCCAAATTCATACATGATAACATTTATATTAGATGGTACACCTTATGACGGATTTCTAGATCCGCCACTGCCCGGTTGTGAATGAAAAAGGATGCATAGTCGCATTCTCTAGTTAGGTAAATCGCAAGTTTAATTACTTAGTTACGAAATACTATTACTCCTACCGAGTAATAATTGCATAGTCCCTCTAAAAGTGTATTATTACATAATATATATATCCTTAGCACATTATATCATCTATATATTCACTCGTTTCATATGAATTTTCACATGCTAATTGTTATGGTTCACAATTATGCACATCATGAACATTACATTATTACATCGCACATTAAGAAAATGGGAGGTGATTTGCATACCAAATAAATTGATGGGACACCACAATTATGCACATGGCATGTCGTAACATATGCATTAGGAGTGTAATATTGTGGTGTCCTCATCAATTTATTTAGTGTGTAAATCACCTTCCTAAGAAAATAGTCTTTTGTTTAAAATAGGTATGGAGGCAGCTGGAATTGTAATGGTAGTTGGCCCTGGAGTCACTACATGTAATGTTGGAGATCTTGTGGCATATGCTGGTTTCCCAGTGTGCGCTTATGCTGAAGAACTAATACTTCCAGCTAATAGAGTTGTACCAGTTCCGCCTTCTGTTGATCCTATTGTTGCAGCTGCTGTGCTCTTTAAGGGATTATCCGCCGAAGTTTTAGTCCGCCGTTGCTTTAAGGTGATTAAAAGTATCCTTTTGGAAGGGTTGGTAACGAGTCATTTTAGATCAGATATATATGTTGATGGATCTTATGAATTACATATGCCAAACATGTTCTCATTTAGCCACTTTCTTTTATATACATTTAGGATAAAACACAATATAAATCAGGACATTTATAAGTGTATTTTTTATTTTTGGGTTAATTGCTTAAAAATGTATTGTGCTTGTCATTTTTTATTATTTTGTATACTAGACTTTTTTTTCTTATTCTGTGTACTGAACTTTCAAATTTCGATTATTGTGTGTATATTGTGTTACCCTTACTTTTTTCAAATACACACAATAATCGAAATTTGAAAGTTTAGTACACACAATAAGAAGAAAAAAAAAAGTTCAGTACACACAATAACAAAAAGTGGCAAATATAATATATTTTCAAGTAATTAACCCTTTATTTTTTTATTTGTCACCCCTAATAAAATGGTGTCTTGTGTGACTAAACGGTTAATTTGACAATAGGTTGGACCTGGGCATACAATCCTATATCATGCAGCTGCAGGAGGAGTTGGATCATTGGTGTGTCAATGGGCGAATTCACTTGGTGCCACTGTTATTGGGACCGTTTCAACGAAAGCAAAAGCAGTGCAAGCAAAGGAAGATGGATGCCACCATGTGATTATCTACGAAAAAGAAAACTTTGTTGATCGTGTCATGAAGATCACATCAGGAAAAGGAGTAGATGTAGTGTACGATTCTATCGGGAAAGACACATTCTTGGTATTAGTTCATCATCTAATAATCTAACGACCATTATACTTTTGTTTATTTAATGGTAGTTGAGAAAATGTGGAAACAAATGATCCGATCTTCTCTTATTGAAGGGTTCGATTTCTTGCTTAAAAGTTCGTGGATTCATTGTTTCATTTGGGTCATCATCAGGCTCACCTGGTCCTCTAGAACATAACCTAATTGCAGAGAAATCGTTGTTCTTCACGTATCCATCCATGATGATTTACACGGAATCACGGGAGGACCTACTTGCAGCTTCAGAAGAGTTGTATTCAAATGTCGCCAAGGGTGTTCTAAAAGTTCGCGTGAATCACAAGTATCCTTTGTCACAAGCAGCCCAAGCCCATAAAGACCTCGAGAATCGAAAAACATCGGGTTCTGTCATTTTGATACCGGATAACTAACTGATATTACCTAACGCCGCCTATCCTTGTCAATATAAGCTTGGTTGGGTTGTGTTCATTTGTGTGATGATTTAATCACTTCCTTGGTCTGTTATATTATCTACTAATTAAGCACATTACTGTTGTTCTAATGTTGATAGCATAGTTACGCCCCTATGCAATGGAGTAGCGAGAATATTATATGTAATAATGGTGATTAGAGTGATGCTCTACAAATGTCGATAGCAAGGAATAAAAGATGGTTTGTGCGTGCTATTTGATCGGTGCATTTTGTTAGTGTAAACTTTACGACGTTTAATCTATACAGTCTCTTTGTATTTTAATAATGACAAACATGCAACTTGTAATATATAACGTAAAGTGCACAAGCTACTCATTTACACAAATCATCAATGCATGCACGCATCAACATCTCTCGACGTTTCAATTCTGAATCATTTAACATATGAATAAACAATATATCAAACTTGTTAAGTGATTAAAGAAATGTTTTTGTCTTCAAAACTCACATTTTTATAAATGTGACAAAACCATTTTACAAAAATAAATTATAAAAATTATTTTTGTAAGAAAAATAAGTTTGAAATCTCCAACAGGTATGTTTAATGGACCGTCCCCTGCTCCTCGGTTTGCCTATAAATACTGGACCATTCTTCATAATTTTTCTAACCTCTTGCACACACAAACTTTCTGTCTTCTTAATATTTTCTTTGATCACATTAACTTGTTTAATCTTGTTTAAATGTGATTCATTCTTTCGTTCCTCAAGTGCAAGAGAAGAACTATTGTTATCATACGAAGTTATGTAGTCTGATTAGTTCATGTATAACATTTAGATTGCATCCATGTCTTTCAATCTCATGTAGTGTTGTGGGTAGATCGGGACAGTGTGTAAGTCTGTGAAGTGCTGTGTATAGATCTGAATGGTATGTAAATCCGTGAAGCGTTGTGTAGTGATTAGTGTCGTGTAGATCCGGATGGTGTGTCAACCCGTGAAGTGTTGGGTAGTGGTTAGTGTTATGTAGATCTGGATGGTGTGTAAGTCCGTGAAGTGGCGTGTAGTGGCTAGCGTTGTATTGTGTAGTGTAGATTGGTTCTAGCTAAGATTATAACTCTACATTTAGCTTAGTGTCATAAATCGGTGTAAGCTATGGTGTATGGTTTTCTCCATCGAGAAGGGAGCTTGTTGATTAGTGAAGTAACTCTCGAGTTGGGTACTCGGGGAGTGGAGTAGGGTGAAGAGGAGCTTCGTAACCGAACCACTATAAATCTTCGTATCCGGTTTGCGTTTTCTTTACTTATCTCTTTACGTTTTATTTTTACATTTATACTTGCATTGAGTTTAGGTTTGTGTGGCTTGTTGATTCTATTGTGTTGATTATATTTTTGTCATGACCTAGTATTTATATTGTGTCTATGTTTGTGTTATGGTGACATGTTTTACTTATTACACTATACTATCTCTAGTTGTTGTAAGACTATTGTTGACATTTTTCATATTACGTCATGTTTGATCGGTCATTTGATACAAAAGTTTTAAGATTTTAAACGTAGACGTATTCAACCCCCCCCCCCCCCCCCCCCCCGTTTATACAATTGGTATCAGAGCAAAGTCACTCTAGTTTTCAAAACGAATGCTTTTTAAAATAGAGTACGATCCATGTATCATTTGGGGCATTAAATAAGAAAAGTGTTTTGTTGCTTAATTTGTGATAGAGTGTTTTGTTGCTTAATTCGTAATAGTTTTGTTGGTTAAATGCACTTTGTACATTAGATTGATGGTAAATCTTCTCAAAAGTGTTTAAAAGTCTCGATACTTACTTTTCTAAGTCTTAAGAATAGTAATGACATCCAAAACACGTGTTTTATGTGTGGCAACAAGTTCTATAAGTCCTATAAATTACTAAATGAATTTATACACGAATTTTTTTTTTTTTTTTTTTTTTTTTTTTTTTTTTTGTACTGGTGGCGGTCCCAAATACAGGAGACAGTCCCCTAAATATTTCTAGGACCGTCAATATTTAAGGGACCCTGACCACAACTGAGTCAATTTCGAAAATTCATATAAAATCAATCGTAAATCCGTAGGAGTCGTGCCACCCACCATTTTAAAGGTAGTTGAGTCTACTTTCATTTAAAAATACTTTTAAATATTAATTCCAAACTTAATTAAGTTATAAATGCAAACGTTGACATCAAATAAGGTTATATTATTAACATCATTTATCCTACGTACTCATGGCATTAACAGTTTAATCAATATGAATTCCCGACAACAAACACAATTTGTAACGACTGAATGCATTTAAAAGAATCGATAACAAATTAACGCTAAGATGCGAAAATTTATGAGTGTCCCGAAACCGAGACCGAGTCTGATTCCGTTACTCCCCCACCTCTAATCGGGTTTAGGGACAGGATCTCTTTCGCACACGTAAAGTAAAGTAGGTACCATAGAACAAAAACAAAAATTAAGAAAAATCTAACGAGACAGCTGTCATACCTTAACCTTTTTGCTGATCACCGACGAAACGTAATCAAAATTCTCTCAGATTCATTTTTTTAAGGATTTTCCAAAAAACCCACAAATTTGTTATAAAATTTTTGTAATAAAAAATGCATTCTTGGAAAGAAAGAGTTTCAGACAAACTCACAAATCTTTTTTCTGATTCATCCAACTCTCCAAAGGTACATTCTTTTGATTCATAACATGGTGTTTGGGATCAAGATTTATAATGGGTTTTTTGTATTTGTTTAGGGGGTGTTTGTTTAAGGTTGTTTGTGGGCTTATTATGAGCTTATTTGATTGATATTATGATGTTTTGGATCAAGATTTATAATGGGTTTTGTGTACTTTTTGTATTTGTTTAGGAGGTCTTTGTTTAAGCTTGTTTGTGGGCTTATTATGAGAGCTTATTTGATTGACATTATGGTGTTTTGGATCAAGATTTATAATGGGTTTTGTCTAGTTTTTGTATTTGTTTTAGGGGTGTTTGTTTAAGCTTATTTGTGGGTTTATTATGAGCTTATTTGATTTCGCCTTATATTTCGTAAGCCTGAATTTTCCAGTTTTTTTTTGGGATTTATGGGCTTATATAATATATAAGTTTATTATATACTATATAATAAGCTTGTATAAGCCCATAAGTCTCGAAATAAGCCAGAAAATTCAGGTTTATGAAATATAAGTCGAAATCAAATAAGCTCATAATAAGCGCACAAATAAGCTTAAACAAACACCTTATTAGAAAGTAGCTTGATTTATAGTTATAAAGTTTTGGTGTTAATGTAATGCCCGTTGTTCGACTAAGAAAAATGGTGAAAGGGTATGTATCCCATTACTTTAGACTTATAAGGGGTTGAAATGTTTAATCTTGTACTGATGTGGGACGGGTTGTTAGAGTTAAGTTGATCCGGTTACATCGGATGTGTGAAAAGATAGAAGCTTTGGGTAGATGTAGCTTGGCGAAGTTAGGAAGTAAGGAATCATGTCGTGTATGTTTGGAATAGATTTCATTTTGTGAGAGTTGAATGTGCACTGTCTTGTTGAAAATATCTATACATCTTTGTAGCTTAACAAACGAGAGTTTTTTTTAATGAACGGGATAGAGAATGTGTAATGTAAGGATAAGAAAAAGCCTTATGTTGGTGTAGGATACTATGATACCTCTTTCGTTTTCAGTGAAATACGGGATCTGTAAGCATTTCTATCATCATGAAATGTAGGGGGTGTTTGGTATTATGTTTGCAAAACTGTTCGTGGATGAACAATCTTTTCAAATGGTGTACCAAACACTATTTTCTGATTATTTGCATTTTGCAAACACAATAATCAGATAATCTCCTCCAAAACGCAACCCCAAACACCTTCATGTTTGATGGATTTAGTTTCTGTTTGCATAATATATTCATACAGTAACTAAACCTGATATATCTGAGTGAAATCCTTCTCCTTCTCCTCAATCGTATTAGTACCTGCTAAGACGCGAAAATTTATGAGTGTCCCGAGACCAAGTCTGTCACTCCCCCACCTAGGGATGGCAAAAGCACCCGAAACCGACGGGGAAAACCGAAACCCGAACTGGTTGGGTCGGGTTCGGGGGCGGGCTAGCGGGTTTGGGTATTGATATAATTTTTTAGCCGGGTTCGGGTTCGGGTACGGGTTCTCGTAATACCCGCCCGATTACCCGTACCCGTATCCGTTTACCCGAATCTACATCTGCTTTATTGATATTATATTTAACTAGAATATATATACATTATATATAATTTCTTCCATTATATTTTTTTATATACGTATCTCTATTACATAATATATTTTATTTTGTACATGAATTAAAAGCATTAAATCGTTTGATACGATATTCATTTTCTTTAACTTTACAAAAAATGAATATATGCGCGACTTAATTTTAATATCGTCATTTTGTCCATATATTATTCAATTGGGGATAACCAAAACCCGCAAGAAAACCCAAAAAACTGATTGATAATATTAATCGGGTACCCGGCGGTTAATGAGGCGGATACGGGTATAAATATTATAAACGGATACAGGTACACTAAAACCCGCCCCGAACCCGACCCGTTGCCATCCCTGGCCCCACCTCTAATCGGTTTCGGGACAGGATCGGACACGTAAAGTATACCATAAAACAAAATCAAAAATTAAGAAAAATCTAATGAGACAGCTGTCATACCTTAACCTTTTTGCTGATCACCGACGAAACGTAATCAAAATTCTCTCAGATTCATTTTTTTAAGGATTTTCCAAAAAACCCACAAATTTTTTATAAAATTTTTGTAATAAAAAATGCATTCTTGGAAAGAAAGAGTTTCAGACAAACTCACAAATCTTTTTTCTGATTCATCCAACTCTCCAAAGGTACATTCTTTTGATTGATTTTATGGTGTTTGGGATCAAGATTTATAATGGGTTTTTTGTATTTGTTTAGGGGGTGTTTGTTTTAGCTTATTTATGGGCTTATTATGAGCTTATTTGATTGATATTATGGTGTTTTGGATCAAGCTTTATAATGGGTTTTGTGTACTTTTTGTATTTGTTTAGGGGGTGTTTGTTTTAGCTTATTTGTGGGCTTATTATGAGAGCTTATTTGGTTGATATTATGGTGTTTTGGATCAAGATTTATAATGGGTTTTGTGTACTTTTTGTATTTGTTTAGGGGGTGTTTGTTTTAGCTTATTTGTGGGCTTATTATGAGAGCTTATTTGGTTGATATTATGGTGTTTTGGATCAAGATTTATAATGGGTTTTGTGTACTTTTTGTATTTGTTTTAGGGGTGTTTGTTTAAGCTTATTTGTGGGCTTATTGTGAGAGCTTATTTGATTGATATTATGGTGTTTTGGATCAAGACTTATAATGGGTTTTGTGTTTTTTTGTATTTGTCTAATAAGGTGTTTGTTTAAGCTTATTTGTGGGCTTTATTACGAGCTTAATTGATTTCGTCTTATATTTTGTAAGCCTGAATTTTCCGGCTTATTTTGGGATTTATGGGCTTATATGATATTAGTTATAATAAGCTTATATAAGCCCATAAATCCCAAAATAAGCCGGAAAATTCAGGCTTATGAAATATAAGGCGAAATCAAATAAGCTCGTAATAAGCCCACAAATAAGCTTAAACAAACACCTTATTAGAAAGTAGCTTATATAAGCTTATATAAGCCCATAAATCCCAAAATAAGCCGGAAAATTCAGGCTTATGAAATATAAGGCGAAATCAAATAAGCTCGTAATAAGCCCACAAATAAGCTTAAACAAACACCTTATTAGAAAGTAGCTTGATTTATGGTTATAAAGTTTAGGTGTTAATGTAATGCCCGTGGTTCGACTAAGAAAAATGGTGAAAGGGTATATTAGTATCCCATTACTTTAGACTTATAAGGGGTTGAAATGTTTTATCTTGTACTGATGTGGGACGGGTTGTTAGAGTTAAGTTGATCCGGTTAGTATCGGATGTGTGCAAAGATAGAAGCTTTGGGTAGATGTAGCTTGGCGAAGTTAGGAAGCAAGGAATCATGTCGTGTATGATTGGAATAGATTTCATTTTGAGAGCGTTGAATGTGCACTGTCTTGTTGAAAAGATCTATACATCTTTGTTTCCATTTGATGGACTTAGTTTCCGTTTGCATATATATTCATACAGTAACTAAACCTGATATATTTGAGTGAAATCCTTCTGCTTCTGCTCAATCGTACCTGCTAACCGCTAGGAACTCACTTGATGATCTAGCTCAAATTAACTCTTTATAAAAGACCATAACATTGCGTGTTCACTTTCATAGGATTTAGATTGACTTAAAGCTTGAAGCTTGATTGGTGATTGTTTTACGTTATTCAAATTCTAGCTGCAATACAGCGTTTACCTGCAGTTGTAGAAATCTGTAGGTCCTGCGCGTTTGAAAATATGGTTGATTTGTAACATGCATATATTAATGTGTAGGCCAGGTCACATTCGAAGGATGGCAGTTACATCTCTTCAGTACTTACTTACATTCGTCCCTCAAGTGACTCCAGTCCAAACAAGAACGATAAGCATCTTAAGCCAATTCAATCACTTCCAAACAGATGGAAAGATACAGATGTTTCATATCAACACATCCCTTTAGATACTTACGACGAGGATGATGATACATTTAATCCTCGTGAACAGAACACCACACAAAGCTCTATAACAAGCATAAAATCCGATAATAAAGAAGTGTCAAATGGTAGAGAAGAAAATGGAGATCAGGGCTCAGAAATAAGCACCAGCAGCTCAGAAGCATTTGAAGATGCCTCTAAACCAAATAATACAATGACAGCTGTTATCGACCTTAATATCGATTCCTTTTTCGTTTCTCCTGAATTATACCAGTTTCTTCAGTCTTCAATACCTAATATAGTCAAAGGTTGCCAATGGGTCTTGTTGTATAGGTAATATCTTCAAGAAGTCATAATCTTTTGAAAAAAAACTGTTGGGTCACCTGTATGTATGTATTTACTTTTTTCTTTCAAATTAAGGGCAGTACGGTGAAACATGGCATATCACTTCGCACACTTATTAGGAAGAGTGCTGATCTTTCCGGCCCTTCTTTGCTGGTAAAGTTACAAACTTTACGTTGTTTTATGCTTTTTGTAATCACTAAAAATATATGTTTTACTACTTTTAGATAACTGGAGATACTCAAGGTGCCGTATTTGGAGGGCTGGTAAATTGCCCGCTGAACCCCACACCTAAGAGAAAGTATCAAGTAAGTTAGCCCGTTAGCTGCCTCATAAATTCATAGTGTTTCGCTTATGATTTCTTTCACTTAGTAATGATGCAAAAACTAAACGGTGAATGACTGAATGTGTTGGCAGGGGACATACGAAACCTTTGTTTTCACGACGTTGTATGGTGCACCGAGGCTGTTTAGACCAACTGGTAAGCATTTGTATGTACAAGTGTACTTTTTTATGTCAATATATCACGATGAATGTAATATATGTTAACACAAGTGCTTTTCTTTTGAAAAGGTGCAAACCGGTACTTTTACATGTGTCTAAATAACCTGCTAGCACTTGGAGGAGGTGGAAAATTTGCTTTAAGCTTGGATGAAGATTTGTAAGTTCTTTGCTTAATATAATTGTACTAATTTTCTGCTGAAATGTTGGAAATAACATCATTAATGTCTGTTGTCCTGATTGTGTAGGTTAAACGGAACTAGTGGACGTTGTGATACATTTGGAAATGAGTGTTTGGCTCATGAAGAAGCATTTGCTTTGAAGAATGTCGAGGTACCACTTCACCTTTATTTCAAAAAACGTTGAAAATAAATTCTTTATTTTATTTTATTTTATTTTATTTTTTTTCTGAGATGGGAATATTAGTATCCCCGAATGTGGATCAAGTTTGATTATTGATATGTGATTTGTTTGATTTATGCCAAATTTGTAAATTTTTTACAACGTTGTCTTTTTTCTTCTCTTATATAAGTGGTGTTTCTTACCCTTGTAGTTGTGGGGTTTCGCGTATTCTTCTCGGTATCCTTAATATTATATGCAACCTATGGTTCAAGAGGATTTGGTTCATTTTTTGTTTGGGACCTTCAACGATGTGATTAGCCCAAGAGGATTTTGTCTTGGAGCGTTAGAAAGCTGTGTGGTAGACTGCTCATTTATTGTTCTTTGAATTGTATTATAGGCAGAATGTGTTCATCCACTTCTGTATTATGTTATCATTAACTTAAAAAGTTATGGGTTCTAATTATTTTTCTTATTACTCCGTATTTAATGAGATATGTTTATCACTAAGCGTGTGTTGAATTTTTTATATAAACTATAAAGCACACAGATATGAATGTTGATTTATGTACAAAGTGATTATTAAATAACCATAGTTATCTTTCAAAATTTGGTTATATTTTTACAAGTGATCTGGTTCCTGACCTATGGTTACCGCAATATATGTATGTGTGAAATCATCTGCTCGAGTATGAATGTAACAAGTTGCGGAACCAGATCATCGTTATGCAAACATTAGCTTTAATCTTTCCCAATAACACTATTTATTGAGTTCTACTCTCTGTTCCAAAAAAAAAAGTACAAACTTTACTATTTATATTTGTCTCAAAATAAGTGTCCAGTTTTTTATATATAGACGGTAATTATAACTAATTTTTCTTACCCTTCTAATCAAAACTTGCATTAATTACTCATTTTTTTTATTTCTATATTAACTATGAGGGTAAAAAACTAGCATTAATCACACTTCAAAATTTCTCCATTTTTTTTGTTTGTACTCATTTTGACTCCTAAAACGAGAAAAAGACAAACTCGAAATTATGACTTGCATAAGATTAAAAAAAAATGTTTTCATAAACGGCAAATATGCTTTTTTAGTCGTTAAGCAATGAAAGTGATACAATACAAAGTTAAGAGAAAGGCATCGTTTTTACATATAAAGTATGAACCCCAGTTCTTGCATAATGTAAAAGTTCTAATCACCAATCTCATGAACACAAGATGCATAGGCATTGAAAAATGCTACATCCGAATGATACAAATTGACCCTCAACTAAAACCCGTCCATAACACGTCAAAAGATGTTTTTCAAGACTCCATGTCACCATCTTCTCCAGGCAAGCCAAACAACCGAAGGTTTCGATCCATAGACCCGACTGCTAAGTATTTTGCATCAGGGCCAAATCTTACTGAGTTAATTTTACCTGCATTACATATTTAACACACAAAAAAAGTCATCAAGATGGAAAGACGAAAGAACTACCCCACAAGAGCTAATACAAGAGAGAATGAAACCTGTGCCAGACAAATCAGGTAACGTTTTAATACAGTTCCACTCGGCCTTAACACTTGCAACTTGATAAACTCTGCAATACAGATACAACTTTTGTCAGAAACAACCAAAATATGTAGAACGTCCCATAAAAAACGAGTTATTAGTAAGTAACGGGTAAAACTTGCAACCTTTAGTACAAACAAAAATGAAGTATGTAACGACATACCTTATGTCTGAACCTCCTATCGCTAGGTAGCTTCCGCTGTGATCAAATTCAACTGCAGAAAAAACAAAAACAGTAAAATACATTTACAATGTTGTAGATTATAATACAAACAATGAACGCACATCTTATGCAAAAATGAACTCCAGTAAAATATAGATCCAGGTTAAATAAAGTAGTTTTGTATTGTTTAGGTTGGATACGTTCAACCAGTCTATAGATAGGTTCAATACGTTCAACCATAACCCAAATTAACCCATTCATTAGTAAGCGGGTCAAACTTGTCATCTTTAGCTAAAGCCAAACAAGCCAAGCAACCTCCAATAATTATCATTTAAGCAGATATAAATTAAAAGAAAACTGGACATTACCAGATTGTGTAGGGGTGTTCTCGTCATATGGTGAAAACGTCCTGAAGTTTCTCAGTTTACGAAGATCCCACAGCTTAACACCATCTTGAGCAGCAGTCTGAAATAATGAGATTAACGATTAGTACGTTCTGAAGCTAAGCAAAAATTTCCACGAGGTATTTTTGCATTAAAAAAAAGGATCACTTACAGCAAGAAAGTAACCATTCTCTGAAAAGGATATCGCATTTACTGCACCAACGTGGCCATCAAACCTTGCAACATTGGCCTACAGAAAAAGGAAGAAGAAAAGTCAGACTGGCAGAGGAGAATGAACAAATTTCGTAAAATGGGTGAGTTGAGTAGCAATTCAAAAATATATTATTTCAATATAATGGCCAAACTTTTTAATACTAACAATAATAAAGGTCTTATTCATTAAAAATACACTTGGAACAATTTTCATCCATTTGACCAGCAGGAGATGTAGCATAACCCGAATCAAATCATTTGTATGTAAATGGCTAGAAAAATGCCACCTCTACAAGGGAATCTACCAAGGATTTTAGTAATACCTGACTTTTGACATCCCAAATTTTAACAACAGAGCCAGAGGTGCCTGTTCCAAGAATGAGACCATCGGGATGAAAAGCTGCTGACGTATAACCTTGGGATTCAGATGTATCTTCAACCTACACATTGACCACAGTAATAATCTAAGTCCAGAAACCACGAAATAACTAGCACTGCTATCTGTTTTCATGTAAAGAAGAAACCTGTGCAAGGCATGTGCCAGATGATAGGTCATAAAAGCACCATGAGCTGTCGAGAGAAGCAGTTACAAAGTAGTTGTTTGTTGCGTGGACAGTCACAGCTTGAACCTGGTAATCAATACAAGAAAGATTATTAAAGTGGCAGATTTAAAGAGGTTAATGGACTTTATAATACCCATAAAATTTTTTCATCCAGGTGTCTAGCAGCAAACGTAAAAAATGTTGTGAAATTAAGCAGGTCGAATAGTGAGTGAAGTTGAAAAAGACAAATAAATCAAGTGCAGCTTATATAAAGAAGCGACAATTTATAAACACCCTTCTATAGACTAGAGGCATATGCATATAAAATTGGCACGAGACTAGTAACAATAAAGAAAGTGTACCTGCAACAAGTGCAAACCATTGTACTAAATATAGAAAAATACCCATTTATTAGTTATTAAAAGATCCATAACTAAGAATTAAAAAGAAGTATATTGAGGTCACAGACCGAAATATCTGATGGATATAAACATGAGCCTGTGGTGTGATATTACTACCAAGCTTGATGATTGTATCTACCAAGACTAGGTTATCATTCATGCTACTAAAAAAAGCGTTAAACAAGCATGGCGATCAACCACAGCGTAGATGAACAGATGTTGACATAAGAGTGATGGGTATGGTAACACCAGGGTGGCGCGCCAAATCTAGGTGGACACCGTTTGGCTTGAGCCAAAGCAGTGCCACCATCCCCCCCCCCCCCCCCCTCCCAAAAAAAAAAAAAAAAAGCGCCAAAGTATTGGCGTACGCCAATTGCAACTTTTTGTTTTTTTTAATTGGTTTTTTTGTTGAGTGTGTTTTAATTGGGTATGGTGGGTCCCAAAAAGGGTGTTTTGGCTTGAGTTATGAGTGACGGGGTATTTTGGTGTGCGAGTGATAGGGAGTGTGAAAAGGGGGAATGCTGAGGTGGCGGTGATGTGGCACTCTGGCTTGAGCCATGGTACCTAATGCTCTAAGAAAACCAACCACTCCTGCCCACCCTCCCTCCCAACACACACCCAAAAAAACAACAAAACGATTAATGTGAAGCAAAAATAAAATAAAATGCAACTGTGCAAAAAAAACAAAATGTCTTCATTTCAAACACAAGGAATAAACATGATTACCTCAGCTGTATGATCCTTTAAGACATGCTTGCAACCATATTCTCCATTTTCAGACTGTTGCCACACACGAACAGTCTGCAGGCAGATAAAAGAAACTCACTTTAATGTGAAAACAAATTTATAATAACTTTTATAATCCACTAAGCATTTTTTAGTAGTTAATGAGCAACCCTTTATTGGCTTCCAGTAGACATTTAAGTTTAAATAAACCCGAAAGAGAAATAACAGGTTTCAACAAGGCTGGTGAAAGAAATCCCTAATAAGACTATAATAGAATAATAATTCCAGACTTCTAGTTTTGAGCTCAATAACATCAAATAGAACACTGCTAGCCTACTTCACACAAATTTAGAAAATGAAGAATGAACTTACTTTATCAGCTGAACCACTAACAACCATCTGACCATCGCCCACAAATTTAACGCTGGTGACCTAAGAGCAAGGGAAAAAAAGTTCAAAAAGAAGCTAACGACATCCAAACACGACAACTGTAACTGTTTACCAAATAGTGAACAACACCTTCTTGGAGTGGCCACTAAGCGTAGATATATTCTCCCCTGTAGATCGATTGAAGACTACAGCATTCGTATCAATACCACCAGTAGCAATAATATCCTGAAATGCAAAAACAGATTATTCCTCGTGTAACAAATGTTATATTCAAATTGGAATACCAGGTTCTTTAGAACAAACATGTTTTACTAAGAGAACTGATGGTACTCACATGAGTAAGAGTTATATATGTTTTATAAAAGTCCCTTGCAATATATCAGTTTCAAGTACTGAAATTTTTTCAAACATCACAACAGTTTTTGTACTTGCACACATTTTAATCATACTAAAAACATTTCATCTCACAGGTAGCTCAAAATCATATTAACAAAGAGACAAGATGTTTAGGTAGATACAGAACAGATGCATAAGTATGAATTGAAAATGTGTACCTTTGATTGATGGACATCTATAGACAAGATGCCAGCTTTGTTTGTTTTGTGAAGAGGATAACTACTGAGTTGTGTATACCTCTCGATAGCATCCAAGGGAGCCAATGTGGGAGGAACCTGAAATAGAGTATAAGAATGACAAGTGAAATTTGTGTCTTTCACTTTTAATAGCGATATCCTGAGACGCAATAACATGATAGAGAATAATGGATAGAGTACCTGTCTTTTCTTCCTTTGCTGTGAAAGTGCAGCATTGCAATCCGTTAGCTCAGTAATTATGGCAGATGAAATTCCTTGCCGGATTTTCTTACCATCAGGACCCAACTCATCATCCTCAGCAGCTGTCACACCAAATAGGACATAATGAGTCATCAAATAACAGCATAAAGCATATTAGAGCACAGATGTATGGCAAACAAAAACCTCTTTTCCCATTGCTTAAAGCAGAACTTGCTGCAACTGCCGTTGATGCTGGCATTGGCGCTTGCCTTTCTAAATGTGCCAACATTGTCCTGGCTTCATCAAGTTCTTTCTTTAACCTTGCTATTACACGGCAAGCTGAATCATGCTGTCAATACAGAGATATAAGTTAGTTGCAAACACAAAACCAAAACCGACAGTAAGCATCAGACTGCATCAAAAATGTCAATAAACTTGTTAGTGGTTTTGTTTTAGTAGACTTTGAAGTAAGTACTTGGTTTTTTTGTTTTCGCAGTACAAAGAAAACCAGGACAACTCCTCGAGTCTCCAATCAGATAAAGAGCATATAAACTAGATGCGCAATAAGCTTCTTTATTATACCACAAAGAGCAATAAGAGCAGATCATCATGTGGTTTCTCAGTACCCAGCACAAACTATTCTCACACAGATGAAATAAGCTATGTCATCACCCAAAAACTTTTTAAACTATTGCTGCAAGTTCTACGGCATAGGAATTAAAACCATAAGAGTTCTAAAGTCAGATTCTTAAAATTCTAGTCCTCCCAATACTTTGTAACAGCACTAATAATCGAGGGGATATCTGAGCTATCAACAAGCAAATAGCTAATTTACTAAAGGGTTCTCATATTTCCAGTTGAGTTAGAATATAGCCTTGAGCTAAAACCCTCTTCAACAAAAACACAAATTTTCAGTCTAATAGAGACTGGAGACTGGGACGTGGAGATATGAGATTGCCGGAATCTCGCACTAACCTAATACCTATATCCATAAGTGGTACATGAAGTGACTAGAATAATTAATACTTTGGGAATAACATGATGTGTTCTCGTGAGATATATTTAACATCCTAATTTCAGGACATCAAAGACACATTAACAAACTACATATGAGGCTTGCTAAATAAACATAATCCTTTGAAAGGCTGATAATTTGACTCTTCGAACAGAGCATAAGATTCAAAATATGAACAGCTTAGTTATCAGCAGTACCTGGTATAAACAATGACTAAGCTCTTGCCTTGTTGTATGTAGTTGTTGCTCTGATGCAAACGCGGATAACACCAAGGCGTCCCATTCCTAGCATCAAGTAGAATGAACAAAAAAACATATAAGCGCTAAATTAAATGGCCAGGTTGTATAGTTAAGTACAAGCTTCTTAGAACTAATCGAAACCGCAAACCGAAGATAACCAAGGATGAGAAACACATACATTTTGGAACATTCCAAGCATCCCAGGGATACTGGCTGCCTGCACTGGTCTAGGCTTCACAACCTGCACACATCACCAATTACTGTTAAAGTTTTTAAGCATCAATGTGCAAGTAACGATCATTATGTCAACTTATAGCAATACAAGATTAATCTATAAAACAACAAAATGCAAACCTTTCCAGTTTTAATCGGCACAAGGTCATCCAAGGCCAAAGTTTCCCCGGTCACCGGACATTTTCCAAAGTCCTAGTCACATCAAACAAATAACATCAATACACTTTTATTCAATGATTTGATAAATTGTAGCATCATCAACATTTAATATCTATAGTCATATATTATTTCTGTTTAAGTGATGCATCTACAAGGGACTAAAACCACAAATTTAAATAATGCTCGCTAAAAATACTAATAAAACCCCTAGCCAAAAAAATAATAATAATAATAAAAGAACTTGCAACCATGTGTCTTTCAATCACTCGCTTCTTAAAGAATGGTGACTACTTAGCCGTATCACAATACATCAAAGCCAATAAATACACTTTGATAGCGATACTGTTACTACAGTTTCTTTAGATTTTACTACCCAAAATTCACATAAATATCACAAACTAACTCATACTAATGTATCATTCATACAATCGCTTCTCGAAAACTAATGCACACAACTTATAACATTAACCACTAAAACATACTACTTCATATTCAAATTAGAACAAATTATCACAAAATCACACACATAATGTATCCTTCTGTCAACGGCTTCTCGTAAACTAATCGAAACAGCTTAAAACTAACAAAAAACAGTAAAATTAACATCCAGGCCCTCATTACATTCAAATTTTCACTAAGTATCACCAAACTAATTCACACAGATGTGCCAGTAATACAATCATTTCTCGAAAATCAACATCAACCACTCAAACTTAAGAAACAAGCGCTATTTATATACAAATTAGATTAAATTGTCACTAAGTCACAAACAAATGTGTCATTCAGTTAACGGCTTCTCGAAAGTAAACCGGACAACTCAATATAACATTAACCACTAAAGCATACTATCCAAGCCCTAACTTATCCGAACAGCTTAAATCCACATCAAACACTACAATTAACATCAAAGTCCTGATAACTTATTCAAATCTAAACAGCTTATCACAAAATAAGTCGCACTTAAGTCATGTAAACTAATCCGAACAACCTAAAACTAACATTGAAACCCTAAATATATTAAAAATAAGTCAAACTACTATGACGCTCAATCAATCGATTCTCGGAAAGTAAACCGGACTTAATTATATTCAAACTTGATTAAAATATCACAAAACAGTATAATTAACTCACGCTAATGTGACGCTCAATCAACCGCTTCTCAAAAATAACAAAAAAACAATCAATTTTAATATCCAAGCCCTAATTTTATTCAAATTCAGGCACAAAATAACGCACACTAATATGACGCTCAATCAGCCGCTTCTCGAAAAGTAAACCGGACGTCTTCGATACAACAGGCTCCTCCGGCACCTCGCCGGAAACTGTACGGACAACAAACAAATAACAGATCAGTTATAACAATTAACACATATATATAAGAATCGTAATCATGATGAATTGAATGAATGAAGGCTTACTTGAACAAATCATGATGTGTG
Organism: Artemisia argyi; assembly: GCA_030686995.1. Classification (NCBI taxonomy): domain Eukaryota; kingdom Viridiplantae; phylum Streptophyta; class Magnoliopsida; order Asterales; family Asteraceae; genus Artemisia; species Artemisia argyi. The sequence continues at coordinate 28,139 of JARVZY010002534.1, forward strand.
TGTGTGTTTTTGTGTGTGTGTGTGTGTGTGAGAGATTTAGGGTTTTGGAGTGGAGGCAGTGGGAGTGGAGATGGATCGGGTTTTTTTGTGAGAGATTGGTTTGTTTGGTGGATGGTGAAAAAATGTTTATAAATAAACCCTATAAGTACTAGTGCTGGTGGTAAGAAAAAAGGTTTGTAGAGTGGTAATTATTGTAACTTTTGTTTTTGAGACGAGTTTTTGACTCAGATGCAGTAGGGCTTAGCTTAATAGATTATGGATCGGAGCGAATCAGTGAATCGGCTTGAATTGGACGAGACCGAATATGTTACGGTATGGTCTGATCATCGATCCAAACCCGACCCGACCCGATAAGCTCGAAACCCGAAAAATGCAAAAAACCTAAACCGAAACCGAAATTACTGGAGTCGGTTCGGTTTGGTCGGTTTTTGGCCGGAACCGGGCCGACCCAACCCGAACCGACCCGACAAATCGGTAAAACACTAACTCGAACTAAAATCGAGTATGGCCGGGTCGGGTTGAATCGGTTCGCTTCGGTCGGTTTCTCGGGTCGGGTCAAGTCTATGCATTTTATGTCATTTTCTCTCTATTATGGCTTAAAAATCATGCCTATTTGGTTTTTAGGTCTGGTCTATGCATTTGTTTTGGGCCTATTTAGACGAAGTTTAAAAGAAAGACTAAAGTTTGAAGGTTTTTTTTTTTTTTTTTTTTTTTTTTTTTTTTTTTTTTTTCGGGTTTATGTTGTATTCCTGTTGAATTTGTATTTGGTGTTGTGTTTGGTTTAAAACGTGTGTACATAAGGAAATTTGAAGATTATTATTATTATTATTATTATTATTATTTTAAATCAATAACTAATAAAAGTTATAAATTTATCATGTTTAGTCCTTGTGTATTGGTCTTATTTTATGAAAATTCTTAATATGTAAAATTTGGTCCTTAGCTGTTTGTTTTTTTTCTTTTCTTTTATTTTTTTGTTATGTTATTAGTCCTAAAAATGTTAAATTATTTATTTTGTATTTTTGTTTTTTATGAATAAAAATTTAGTTAGTATAAATAATGGAAAATAAAATAAAATGGTAGGTCTCAAAAGATGGTTTCATGACATATTATGAGTGAGGATAATTTTTATAATGTGAGTTACGTTGATGTTAAAGCTGATGTGACATGACGTGCCAACATAAAAGTGAGGCGCTCTAATTAGACTTTTGTGCTCCAAACTTTGATCATCTAAATGTTTATCTTATTACATTAGAATTTATTGCAATTAAATAGCTCAACCTACGGAAGCCAAGTCATTATAATACGGAAAAGTATTTTGGGTTAATGAGTTTTGTTGTTAACTTATCTAGCTGAATAATTACTGGCCTTAAGGAATGGCAATTTAACTAAAAACGATACCTTGGTATATTTGAATACATTGCTTTATGAATATAAGAGCTCATGGGGCGTACGTTATTGCCTACGTGTTAGGCCTATGGCGCGAGCGAACCATACCGGTCTATACCACATCAATTTAACATATTCTTACTCACATATTCTTAACTATCGATTATTGATTGGTTAAATGTTCATCTATAGTATATCTCTAGTGATTTTACTTTTTTTTTTTTTATTTTATCCCGTGATTTTCACAGGTTATAGAACTAGTTGTAACAATGAAGCAAAATTAACACATATACCTTTTAATTGTAGATTTAATGAATGATTTTTTTTTTTTTTTTTTTTTTTTTTTTTTTTTTTTGGGAGATGATTAGTGATTAGCTTCACAACAAAAGGAGCTTGGAGCAGCCCTCTCCAATTCTATTTTTATCCCTTTTATTTTTAATGTTTTCTTTCATTTATTAATAGTAATAAGATTGAAAATTTTGTGATTGCTTTTACAAATTGAAAACAAAAACCATATTGTTGCTAATTTTTTAAAAATCGCTTGCAATGGTAAATGAATGGCTTATAGGAGAGAAATATAAGTGGCTATCGGGTTAAACGGGCCAAAATGTTAAAAACAAATAACCAAAATCAATATATTTTTTCACCACAAATTAATTTTTTCATCTTCTTTCTCTGAACAAACTTTGTTTCTTGCATTTCACATCTCTTGCAAAGGTACATACATTTTTACCAATGTTATTTGTTCATATATTTGATCCGGCCCTTGCATTATGCCTTGTTCTTTTCAGTCGTTTTTAAACATTTGTTCCAACTCATTGATTAATTTGTATGACCACCGAGGTGGTTTTTTTTTTTTTTTTTTTTTTTTTTTTTTTTTTTTTTTTTTTTTCATTTATGTTTATTCCAATTATTTTAATAGATTTTATTTCGCGCTTAGGATTATTAGATTAGTTAGAATTGCGTATAACGAAGAACCCTTGTTACATAAGTATTTGTTTTGATGGTTGAGTTTGTTTGTAACATGGATTAGGTTATCATCCACATCATATTAAATGGGAAAGAACATACGACACCAAGAGTCGACTAATGTTCCCTTACAAAATGGTAATCATGCCGGACGTATGAATAGAGTACTTCATGCTCTTAAGCGTCGTCATCGTTGGCAGAATGTACGAAAAGTGTTGCCTAATAAACGGCAAGGTACCGGAAAACATATTATTGGTAAGTATGATTTCCTTCTGCTACATGTCATAATGTTTTTTGATGCATGGGACATATTTTCCTGCTATGCCCTAGCATTTTTGAAACATTTCATATCAATAAATTTATGCAGATTTTCAGAATTTTATGAAATGTTGGGTACCAATTTGGAACAAAATTTTCAAAAATTTTGCAGATGGGGGAACTAGCGAACCCACCGAGAACACAAGTAAACCAGGAGAGGTTCACGGAGATGCTAAAAAGGACAAATCCAAAGTAAGTTCATAGCAAAAAGTTGTTTGATATGATCTTACTTACATTTCAACTTACAACTTCTTCATTTTTTTCAGATCGAGCAAGGAAACAAAGAAGCTCACTCAAAATCCTCAAATAAATTTAAAATAAGATCGATGATCTCAGATGAAATGGCCAAACGAAGGGGAATAAATCATTGGCGACGTCAAACCTCCCAAAAGAAGAAAACAAACTCAGCAAATCAAACTAAGAATGCTCAACAAAGTGAGGTGAATAAAAAATCTCCAACGAATGTTACTGAAAACAATTGCGATAGTCCAAGGACTACTAAGAAGAAAAGAAAATGTGATATTTGTGCAGCTATGTTAACTTTAAGTTACTTAAGACAACAAGGACTTGCACATGAGCGTCGTATGGAAGATAATGTAGACGAAAAGCAACAATCGACTACCATCGAGATTTCACAAGAGTCAGATGGTCATGATACACATTACTTGCATAGCCACACACCGTCAAACTCCAGGATAGGACTAACAAAGTCTTTTTCTATCCCCATAATTGGATCATCAAAAAGAAGAGATTTCGAGCTAGAAGATATTAAAAATAAGCTTAAAGATTGTAAGGATTTACAAACTGCCAAAGAAAAATTCATTCTACCAATGAAGCAATGGAGCGATATTGGATTTTCGAAACCAATGTTAACAAGGCCTGCATCTTTCAGAGCCTCATCTTCAATTTCACAAAAAGAGAACAAGCAAATTCAAGCCAAGAGTCTCAAACAAAAGATTGGTTTTGTCATCAAAGACGGAAAAAAGGAGAAACGTAGGATTCTTATGGATTCAGTTTTACATAAGATTCCTTACGGTCGTAGAACTTCTAAAGATCCAAAGAAGCTTAGCCCTGAAAAGCTTAAAAGCAATTCTACCAGTAGCAGCGGAAGTCATCAGTCATCCCTTGAGAAATTACATCTTAAAAAAACATCATCCACCGGTCTTGCAACGAGCAAGTATCAGAAGTTACTAAGCCAAACATCAACTAGAGATGATAAATTGCATCATGGTGATCATAAACCAAGGTTATGTGTAGCCGAAGACCATTCTTATGGCTCTATTGAGAGAAACTCGCATAAGAGAATTCGCTCGTTACCTAGTATCAGTCTCTCCGATTCCTTGCTAAACCAAGAGTTTCCCGTTAAACCAACTATGTACATGCATCAAAGTATAACTAATGATATATTTGATGAAGAAATGTCATCAGATCATTCAGTATTTGCAGAAAGAAGAAATTTAGGCAAGGAATTTAACAAAGATGTCGGTGTTAAACATGAAAAGGAGCTTAGCGCTTCTATAGAAAGTGCAATGAAGGACACCAAATTTGTTAACAAGGATGAGGTCGTTGGCGACGATAATGTAGATCATCAAGAAAACAACCAACAAAAGGAATCTAGTGCAGCCAATAACAATGAAGTAGTTGCCAAAGAAGACAATATTGAAAACCAAAATGAGTCTCGTGTTACTATCCAGTTGGAGAGTGACAAGTCGTTTAATGAAGTTCTTGGAATGTTTAAAAAGGTTTCTGATGAACGAACAAAGCTAAACCCCGGAAATGAGTCTAGTAGTCTTGTACGAAAAGTTTCCAAGAACACAACCGTTGACAAAGATCAGGGTGTTCACAAAAATAAGGAAGTTTCCCAAAAGACTTTGGATCATCATAGAAGCGATAAGTCACCATTAACCTCTGATCTTGAGGTTGAATGGTCGATGAAAGATTCAAAACATGATTCATCTTATGTTATTAACATAGACAACGCTTTACTGCAAGGTATCATTCTTTCATCATATCATATGCTTAACTAATGTTCAAGTTTTTATATAGACATCCAATTTCAAAAATGTTATAAAAATTGGAAAAAAAAAGAAAGTTAACTACAACTTCAAGTATTATGTTCCTAACATGAATCTTGTTTTCTACATTGATGCTTGCAGAGCTTTCTTATGAAAACCGCTTGTACATGTTCGCTAAAAATGATCAGTTACCTATTTATAAGAAAGACATGAGTGCAGCCGATGATTACATGGTCGTAAATACATTTTTACACTTGGATATAAATTCGGTTAAGGACAACTCTGAATTCCAATTTGTAAAAGAAGTGTTGGAGCGGTCAGGTTTCCTTGAGAATGAACTTCTTGGAGAATGGTATTCTAGTTACCAACCAATTGACCCTTTACTATTCGAAGAAGTAGAAGCTAGTTTTCTTCAAACAAAATATCTAGAAGAGTTGGATTCCATGAAGGAAGAGGAAGCTACTCAAAGGATTATCAATGATCACCATCTTCTTCTTTTTGATTTAGTTAACGAGGCCTTATTGGAGATTCATAATAACACGTACACTTATTGCCCACATCCGTTGACTTACCGTTCAAAGGTGCACCCAATGCCTGTAGGGTTTCGTGTTTTAGAAGAGGTTTGGGATCTTGTTAACATATATTTATGTTGGAACCAAGAACTACAAACATCGTTAGATGATGCAGTAAGTCGTGATTTAGCAAAAGGGGACGGGTGGATGAACCTCCAAGCTGATGCGGAGTTTGTAGGCGTTGAACTTGAAGAGATGATTGCTGATGATCTTTTAGATGAGCTTGTTTTTGATGATCTTTTGATGTAAAGAACAAATTTTATATATGACAAAATGATGATCTTTTAATGTGTCAATATTTAGAAAATGGACTTTATCCAAATGGTTAATAAAAAGAAAAATTTGTGCTTATTTTATATGTTTATACTAGCTTCATGACCCATCCGAATGGGCGGGCTAGCTTTATGATTATACTTGAAAAATACTAAGCATATGCTTATGTAGTTACATATATAGGACTAGCCTCAACAAAATGAGTTATGCTTATATATTTACACATATACTCGTCATTTCACAAGAAAATCTTTACGTAACCAGATTTGATCAACAATGTATATCGCTCAAAACTTAGATTTTCACCTTCGTTATCGATGTAATAGATAACGGTGTTATTCGTACTTGTGAAGATAGATAAGTTCTTATGACTTTATATCATTATGAGTTCGAAACATGTCTTTTTCTTCTTCTACTTCTTCTTCTTCTTCTTCTTTTTTTATTTTTATTTTTATTTATTATTATTTTTTTTAATCATATAAAATCAAACAGACTAGAACACCTGATGCATTTTGGCGCTTGATTCAATTCTTATGCCATATCTATCTCCTGTTTCAATGAAAGGAAAGTCAATTGAGACAAGTTTGGATCCATTATTCTAGTTTCGGGTTCTCTTTTATTATCTGCAGCCTTATTTTGACAATTTGTGGCACAATTTTGAAGTCAATAAAATTTGGTTTTTGACAACTGACATATAGAAGATGTAACAGCTTATTCCACCTTGGATAACTCAGCTTCATAAAAGGTAGAGAGAATGAGAAATGCACTTGTGCATGTCAATGACGTCATCTACAAAAATGAAAATAGTTGAATCTTCCGAAACTGTTAGTTTGCCTGATGGATTGGATGTGGAGGTAAAGCTTGAAGATGGGTTGCTATCGAGGTATGGTAAGCCAAAAATAAGTTATATATTGCGTATTAAATTCTTCGCAGATTATTCCTTAAGTTGAACTACTTGCCAATAAGATTAGTTTAATCGTTAAGGCCTAGGGGGTGCTTTATACTATTGTCTTGGAACTAATTACATCATTGCTACACTTTTTAAACAAATTCTGTATCGAATTACATGTCATATAGTTTTAGATGATCCCTTTTTTACTTACTGACAGAAAACTGAAAATCAAGAGTATAATTAATGTAATCTTGGAGACTTATACTCCCATTTCAGAAAATGTCTAGTTTTTTCTTCGTAAAAAAGGTCCTTTTGGCTTTTGGTCATTTTACCTATTGGCTTATCAAATGCTCAAACATATGATTATCGCACCTTTCTTAACAGCCCTTTAGTACGTCAAATAGATGAATTGGATGATGATGTTCGTTACAAAAGAACAAGCACGTTAAAGATAACAGAACATAGGTTGACCTTTGGCTCCCCACAAGAAAGACAAAATGGTAAAATAGTTGCTGAAGATCACGACTATGGGCCTAAACTGTTGCAGAATGCAGATTCAAGGTTACCCGATGCATCTTCGTACTATCAAGGGACGCTACGGTGCTCATGGAAAGATGGATTCCCACATTATACATTCACTACAGAAAAAAGAAAAGTCTATATAACCTCAAACTTGATAAAAGTCGAGTCTTGTAGTGATAAGAACGTGGACTATGTTTACGTGTTTCATTCACGAGCTAAAAAATCAACTCTTCTTGGTGAAATGAGTGTTTCTACCTCTTCTGAACTATGTCCACATGGTACTCAGATGACGGAGACAAAGTTTGTTTTGTATGTCAATGGTGACAATATTGAAGGACATGCACATACTTTAGATCATACACAAGAAAAGAATAAAGGGTTGTCGAAAATGGTTAACATCTTCAAGTGTAACTCTTACAAACAAAGAATTTCCGCTATCCAAGAAAACGGCATTCGTATTTCATCTCCAAATGTCGAGTTAGCCGCCATTGTTATGAGAGATTTTATTCGTGAGAGTCAAGAAGATGTAGCAGTTGGTGGGTGGGGACTAAAATTTCTCAGAAAAGACGGAGACTGTGAATCTTGTAAAGAAAGTACGGGTATAAATGTTATTGTACCTGCTGGTGTACATGGCGGGCCTAGTATAGGAAACAATAATGGCCCGTCTAGTCTTGTTGAGAGGTGGACGAGTAGTGGTCCTTGTGACTGTGGTGGTTGGGACCTTGGTTGTCCACTCACCGTGCTTCATGCTCAGCCGAATTGCCAAGATAGATACATGGATAGTATTTCACTTGATCTATATATACAGGTAACAGATTTGATATATGCTCTATAACCTATTGGTTTATAAAATATTAGAGGTGGCAAAATGGGCGGAAATGACCCGTTTCTCTTAAAATTTTTAATTTTCAATCCTTTTTTGACTAGTTAAAGATAAAACATATTGCAAATAAATAAACGAGCTTAAAACTGAAACTTCTACTCGTCATGCTTTTTATGCCATTGTATGTTTGCAGGGTGGTAAGCAAAATGCACCAGTATTAAAAATGGTGGACGTCAATGATGGTGCTTATGATCTACGTTACAAATCAGTTCTATCACCTCTGCAAGCTCTTTCAATTGCAGTGGCAGCAATTCATATTCGTAGTGAAACCCTCCGACCCATATTTTATGCAGATTAAAGTATAACAGGACAACGTTGGTGCATCATAAGTGTGCATGACTTTTTGGTTGAATTTTGTGACCATTATCTATCCATGACTTGAACTGTCAAAGGTCATGAGATATTTAACATACTCCATAGTTTTATAAAACATAACAAAAACACTCTCCATGATTCATGTACCATGTCGTCCGTGTGACTTGTTAGCTCCTGTTGGAAATTTGTAAATATGTTCCACTTTCTCATCAATAAAATACTCGACTTTTATTACTTATGTTATTATAAAGGTGTTTAGGACATTCTAAATAAAGAAGTATTAAAATTTTTAAAACTAAAAATATTTTTAATAAAAGTAACCCGCTAAACTTGTAACCACCATTTTAATGGTTTGATAAAAATTGAAAATTGAACACTTATTAACTTGTAACATTTGTATATATTAATGCTAGAATTAATGATCGATATTATTAAAATACTCTCACTCACTTAGTACAAAATAATAGTGCATATATAAATCATCTAATTTTTCTTTTTCATTAGAACACTCAATAAATTAAATTAACGAATCATTAATAATGTTACTAACATATTACTCAAAAATACAATTAATATATCAAATGGTACAAAATAATATTGCCTTAGATAGCTTAGCTTGGTTGGGACATTGTATGAAATTAATTATGCATAAATACAGATGAACGAAGTAGACGCTTTTCATGTTGCAACAACTAGTGAACGAGATAGTAAGTTCCGAAATGCAAACAACCTTAGGGGTTCGTTTGGTAGGAATGAATGAAAGATCAAATGAATGGAATAAACTATGTAATGGAATGAATGATGCAATGTAATGATTCATTAATGTTATTAATCATGTTTGGTTGGTAAGATAGACATAATGGAATCGATTAAAAAAGACTGCAATGGCCATTTACTATATGAAGTTTATTTAATGTGGTTAGTTAATGAGGGACTTTTTTGTAATTTTCATTCCATTACAAGATGTAATGAAAGAAAAGGAGGGGCCCTCTAAGGAATGAAAAAGGTGTAATGAGTCATTCCTTGCAATGAATCATTACATTGTAAATGTGTAAACAAACAAGATTTTTTCATTCTACCGTAATAACCTTTTCCATTCCCATTTTGATTACACCATACCAAACGCTACGTAGATCCTTAAAGGGATTATCCACAAACCTTTTTATCTTTAAGACTCATGAATTTCTTTGGAGTTTTTAGATCATATGTCTATCGAACACACCCATTTTGTTTGGAACAATGACTGATTTGTATCTTACTAATGCTTGAGAAAAACCATTTTCAAACTTTACTACACGTAGTTGATCATACAAATTCTTTTCTGATGATTTAATCCCTTTCTAGACATACACAATAACGTCGTGTTATCGACAGCAGGGGCGCAGCTTCTAGGGGGGGCGCCCGACCCCCCGAAATTTTTTTTGCGATGTAGGGGTATATAGTTTTCGTGTAGAAAAATTTCGGTATATTCGGTTTCGACCCCCCGAAAATTTCGGTATACCTGAAATATAGCCTTAGAAAAAAAAAATTTAGATCCCGACCCCCCACTTAAAAATTCCAAGCTTCGCCACTGATCGACAGCGACCGAGCCAGTGAGGGGGGCTGGCGGGTGCTCGGCCCCCCTCAACCGGCCAAACTAGCCTACCTTTGTAGTTTGATTTTCCGGTATGTGTTTATGTTTTTTTGATGTTCTCAGGCTTACTACTAGTGGCTTTAAAAACAAGGTATGGCTTCTATTCTTTTTGATGGGGAAGACAACCAAGAAGCAGATATTTGTTTATTTGTGGGGTCAAGGAAATTTTATTTGTTTATTTGTAGTTTTACATCTTTTATGTCAATTGTGGTGAACGAAAGTTATCTGAACTTCAGGAGTGAGTCACTGATAAAGAATAGTGCACCTAAACTTGTTAAAAAGAATCATATCTTTTGTTCCAAACTCCACATTTAGAGTTAATTATTTATTAAGAGTTACAAAAGCAAAGAATAAAAATAAATGAACCAAAAATGTATAGGGTGGACATGTCTATTTGATTACTTAGAGCTCTCTCGGTATGCCAACGTCGAAAATCGATGTCATCCACTTCATGTCAGCATGACACAAAGAATAATACCGAACCATATTTTACCTGCACTCATAATAATAGAAAATGAACATATTAAAACACACCCAACACACACACACACATACACCCAAACACACACTAAAAGCTAACGTTGTCTAGATGACGCTGCAAGTAACATCAACCATCCCCTGGGATGTGTGACGACATTCCGTGTACTTCTATGATATTGAAAATTAAACTATGATATTGTCTGCTCTTATCATCGATCAATAGACATGTTTTCCACCATCGTGACATAATTAAGTGATAGACCTACTTATCTTCGCAAGTGCAAATAAATTACATTAGATGCAACAAACTTTTTTCAAAGTTCCGTCATGGTCCGTGAACTATAAAAATAATCATTAAATGCAAAAAAGCTTTCACAAAGTGTTCTAAAATATGCATATTTTGGTGTGTTGTCACGTTAAAAATAGTGATACGTGTCAGTTTTTTTGTTATGACAAAATATCAAAATGATATGTGTCAGGTTTTTGGGTATGACAAACATCAAAATGTGCATATTGGCTTATAAAAAAGTTTATTACATTTAATAATACTTTTTATAGTTTACGTTTCAAGACAAGACTTTGTAAAAAGTTTGTTGTTGTTGTATAACCAAAACCCATGAATACTACAAAAATTGCATTACACTAAAAAAGGGCTTCAACTATAGCCACAAAAGCCCACATGCTTCACCTTTTATCAGGCCCAACTTAAAATTACAAATTATACATGCTCAAAAACATGTTTCAGATTTATCAGGCCCAAAATAAAATCGCAAACCCTAAATTATCTTACACATATAAGTACACGCCACCAATGCAAGCCCTAGTATTAGTAGTCACATTCACATTACCTGTTAGTCGTATATTTTTTCAGAATGAATATTTTTTAACCAGACATTAGTCAGATATTTACTTCATTTACATAGTTGATATCGTTACTTGTTTGGAATATTAATCGAACCTATCGTTACAGATGTGAGTATGCTCACATTTGTTCCATTTAGGCTCTACATTTTTATATACTCATTTAGCCTTATTGTAGTATCTATGTTGAACTATACTCATTTGTTCCATTTAGGCTCTACATTTTTATATACTCATTTAACCTATCGTTACATATGTGTTTAGCTTCCTATGCTCACATTTGTTCCATTTAGGCTCTACATTTTCATATACTTAATTAGCCTACATTTTTATATACACATTTAGCTTACTATGCTCACATTTGTTTCATTTAAGCTCTACATTTGTTCCATCCATTTAGGCTCTACATTTTTATATATTCATTTAGCCTTATTATTGCTGTAAATATAGATGCAAGACTAGTTTTACTTGAGTAGAGTGGTTAAAAAAACCCTTCTCTTGTTTCTTTGTAACTTTTTATCTAACTTCTTACTAGTTGTCTTAACAAATCCACCGTTCCAAAAAGAAAAGAAGACTAGTCAAGTATCCAATCATCTTCATTGTTTGATACTATTACAAGTTTGGAAAACCAATTTATGACCATTCGTTATAGCTTTGGCTATACTTTGGTTGCTTACACCTGCTACATCTGGTTTCTACATTTCATTTCATTTTTGGAATACCAATGCATGACCATTTGTTCCTTGCCTTTGACAACGTGCTAGCCGCAAACCTTTGATCCGCTGTTTCACCAGATGGAAAGACATAATCTAAAGTTAACTCGGGTAGATCATGTGTACTTTTGAAGTTATGAATATCAAAATTTGAATAGAAAGCCAAATTAATTAAAACGTGACAACAGTGGCGAAGCTAGAAAATTTTGAGTGGGGGGTCGGGATCTAAATTTTTTTTTCCTAACGCTATTTTTCGGGTAATATGTTCGGGTCGGTGATTCGATTCGGTTCGGGTCAAAAATTAAATACTATTATTATTAAAAAAAAGTTTCAATCACTAAAAAACTAAACATTTGTCCAAGACAACTAAACATTAAAAAAGATACAAACGGTTAGTACCTGGTTCGATTCACTGAAGAAATTAGAGTTCAGCCTTTCGACCTTTAACATAGAAAACAATAAGCCTTGTGTGTTATTGGAGAATACCCTAACCAATTAGGGAACATACAAAACCAAGCAAATTTAAATCGAAGAAGATTATTCTTTGGACCTCTAGGCTTATACTCTTCAAGCTTAGGTTGATACACTCCTAATTTCTACAATTCTACTAAATCCCTAAATAAAAGACAAGTAGATAATAAATTGAAAGACAACAAACCTGACCAGAAGGGCCGCTGAGGTGGTGGTCGGCCGTCGGCGGTGGTCAGTGGTGGCCGGCGAGACTGCAGGAGTGAGGAGCAAGGAGGCAGGAAGGAGGGACTGTGGGAGGAGATGAGGGTCGATTGGGGGAGGGTTTGTAAGTTTGTTCCGTTTTTTTTTTTTTTTTTTTTTTTTTTTTTTTTTTTTTTTTTAATGGGCTATGTAAATAAGTAATGGATTTTAGTTTGGGATTTGGTTTATTAATGGATTTTAGTTTGGATAGATGGGCTTATGTAAAATGTAATTGATCAAAATTTTATTGCTTAATGTATACAAAAAATTTCACAATTAAAATGGGGGGTCGAAACCGAATATATCGAAATTTTTCTACACGAAAACTATATACCCCTTACATCACAAAAAAAATTTCGGAGGGTCGGGCGCCCCTCCCCGCCCCTACATAGCTGCGCCTCTGCGTGACAACATGCGTCACTTATACACACTTAAATATTGTAATGACATTAAGAACCAGAATCATATAATGACATTAAGAACCAGAATCTAAAACATGTCAACTTTGACAACATGCGTCACTTATACACACTTAAATATTGTAAGACCAATATTTAAAACGTGCAATTAATATATGGTTATGTGGATCTTACATGATCTTTTATAAATAATTATGTTGGATCTTGCGTGATCTTTTATAAATATTTATTAATCATGTATATATAAGGATTTAATTAATTAATTGTCATTACCCACTCTAATACGTACGCATGAGTGATCAAGTTGAGATGAAAAATTAATTTTTAAAGATTTGTCTAACGCTTTTGAGGCTTTGGTTAATTAAAATCAAACACAAGTCGTTTTTCTTCATAGGATGAACATTAAAAAATATACCGCCATGTAGGCCATAAAACTGCCAATTTTTCGAAACCCTTGATGCTCTTCAATCTTCGAAACATTGCAACCATTCAAAGCAAGAAGAAAACGGAGGCATATTAACATTAATCTAAACACAAACCACATCACACCCGAAGAAAATGTGATCATTCGATTCCACACCCACGTTGCATGAAGGACAAGAAATATAAGTAATTTCTAAACACTGCGAAGATATATTTAAACGATTAGGAAGGTGCTGTTTGTTTTTTAAGAGGTTTTATGTCTGAATCTGAATACCACTTCTGAATCTGAATGAGTGGTCCAAAAGTCTGAATCTGAATTATTTTAGACTGTCTGTTTTTATGTCTGAATCTGAATATTTGAATAAACAAAAAACAATCGTTTCGCTATAAAACAAACCAAACGACCCTCCATTCATGATTATTAATAAAAAATCAAGACCAAGATGAGGAGATAAGGATTGAAAAGAAGTATCACTGAAGTTTAGGCTTTTAGATGTAATCAAACGTTATTCAATGTCTGAATGAATCAGACCCTATTTAGATGTATTTAGACTTCAGATCTGAAAAAAAATAAACAGTCTGAATCTGATTACGTCTGACCGAATCAGACTTCAGACGCCATTCAGATCTGAAAGAAAAAAACAAACACTGCCGAAGTCTATCCAGTATAAGACGCCAAAAATTTACTTACCTACGAGGTAAGATTTTTGACCACCTTGTACTTGGAGAAAGCAACGAAAGAATAACGTTATCCACATGAATATGAATATCATGCAGCACAGAAAACACACCATCATGAGCAATGCTCCATTGCCATGAATCCGGCGAGTTGTTCACAGAAACATGGACAACTTCCGAAAACAAATCCTCCAAGACTTCTTCATTCCTGCTTCCTGGATTTTGCCGAGACCAATTCCATGACCAAATACCATAAGAAAGCCGATCAGAATGTAAGCAATTAGCATCAACATCCAAGTGAAATAAATGATATCTAGAGCTCAAAGACCCATTACCAATCCAATTGTCCTTCCAAAAACGAATCTTAACCTAGCTATGTTAGGCTCTTTAACCATGAGGCACTCAACGGACCTTTTGGATCTTCTAAAAACTTTTCTTGCTTCGAAGAACCATTACCCACCTTGCTGTAACGTGTGCAATGAAATGATATCTTTGGAATCTATTAATTAAACATAATCTTTCCTTTTCAATTTTAATAAATATTTTAATTATTGAACGACAATTTTATTAAACTAGCAAGAAGAAGCAAGAAAAAGAGATGATTACACTATAGTGTTATACTATATTGTATTAGATTGAACACTTGTTGGATAAATCCATAATAATTAAACTTTCTTTATCAATGCCTCGAGAGCACTCCTTAGACAAAACCGTAAAATATAATATTTCATCTCAATCACTTATGCGTATTAAATTGGGCATTGACATTTAATTAATAGGGAAAATTACATGATTAATAGTAAATATTTATAAAAGATCATGGAAGATCCCAGGACTATATATTAATGGTCGCACCACAATCCATGTGATTATCACACAATGAAGTGGAGACCCAAGACATTTCTGTTCTTTCTACTAACGATTCAATCTCAATTGATTCATTCAAAGTCGATTATTGACACCCTTCCTGGATATTCTGGTCGATTACCATTCACGTTGGAAACTGGGTATCTACGTCTTAGCCTTTTACTTTATTTCTTTGTGTTATTTGATGTTTTCAGATGCTTAATTATAACCACTTGAAACCATGCAAAGCTATGTGGGAATAGGAGAAAAGGAAGAGATACAGCTTTTCTACTATTTCGTTGAATCGGAATGTAATCCAGATGTAGATCCTCTCATATTTTATCTCACTGGTGGTCCTGGCGCTTCCGCCGTCTATTCCATCTTTCATCAAATCGGTGCGATTTCTTACGTGACTTCCTAAATATTGTTGTTGGCGACATGGACATGCAGAGTTTCGATCTTGCATTTTTTTTTTTTATTATTATTATTATTATTATTATTATTATTATTATTATTTTTCGTTAGAGCCACTCTACCCCTCAACAAATCAAATATCATCCCACCCACAATATTCGCTTTTGATTAGTAGAAATAGGAAGTGGACAATTATTTTAGACATCCCAAAATGAAAAATTAGACAATAATTTTGAAATGAAAAGAGAAGTAGTACAGAAAACTTAATTTATGCATGCTAGTAAGTTAGTAACTTATGATGGATATTTCATTCATTTTATGCGTACTGATTACTTTAACATACAATATTAGCAATCTAATGAAATACTAAAAATCGTCTTTGAAGGCGTGAGAATTTTTTCCCAAACAATCCATATTAAGTTATAGGATTAATTTCATATATTACCCTACTTTCATGATTAATTTCATATTAAGTATCCAAGGATTTTATTTCACTGATTTGGTGTAGGTCCACTTAATTTAAACTTTGGAAATACTTTTGAAGACACCATATTGAAACTGAATCCAAACTCATGGACAAAGGTTTATCATATTCTTCTGTAAATAATTATAATACTCGTATACTGAAAATTAATCATGACACAGGAATAGTAAATGATAACAAGCGTTGTTATATTTATGTAGATGGCTAGTATTATTTTCATTGACATGCCTGCTGGTGCTGGATTTTCTTATGCCACAACGAAAGAAGCATCCATTAGCAGTGACAGCGTTGTGGCCAAGCAGGCAAACGAATTTCTTAAAAAGGTATGATTTTTTTTTTCAACCTTTTCTTCTGTAATATTTGTGGAACATGATGCTTTTTATCTTCATACTTGTTCTATGTACTATATATCAGTTTTTGATCGATCATCCGAAGTTTTTGGAAAATCCCTTATACATAGCGGGCATTTCTTACATGGGAATTGTCACACCTGTCATCACTTTAGAGCTGTACAATGGTAATTGGTTCTTGTAATTTCTGTACTAGCTTTCATTATTTATTTTCCCGGAAAAAATAATGTGATCTTTGAATGTGCGTTCTTTTTTGTAGCTAATGGACGTGGTGATCAACCAGTATTGAATATTCAAGTAAATGACCCAACCATGTGAACAATAAACCTCATCTTTACAAATAAAAGTACATAGTTTCTTTAATTGTGCTGTAGGGTTACATTCTTTGCAGCCCTCTAACAAATAAATTCATGGACTTCAATTCTAGAATTGAATTTGCTCATCGTATGGCACTTGTATCTGATGAAATTTATGAGGTAAGTTTTCTGATTATAAACAGTATACCAGTAACCTATTTATATGCGTCTTGCTTATAAAGTCATAATTATCGTATTATGAAGTCGGTCGTAGACAATTGTGCTGGTGATTATTTGAACACGAACGCAGCTAGTCCATTATGCTTAAAAAGTCTTCAAAGATACGAGGAGGTGAGTTGATTGCATCGATTGGTAAAATAAAATTAGTTCATAAAACATGTGGTTATATAATGTTCTGCTTACAGTGCACAAGTAGAATAGAACTCACAAATATTTTGGACCCATTTTGCGATGAGAAAGATTTGAAGCCGTTTTGCCAAGTAACTTCTTTTACCTCCATGGTTGATCTCGTGTAATTATCAGGAATCACAAAGCATGTGGTTCTAAAAACTAATGACAATTTGGTGTCTTTTTGCTCTTTTAGGATTACTATTATGATTTTATTGAGTATTGGGCAAACGATAAGGCTGTGCAACAAGCTCTTAATATTCGGACTGTAAGTTTTACTTAAATAGATAATCCTTGAAAGAGGTGCGAATTTAGGAGCATGGTTTAATTTTATTTCTAAAACACTATATGTTCAGGGAACGATTGGAAAATGGGAGTTGATCAACACAACATTGCATTACCTTGAAGGAAAAACGATACATCTTGCTATTCTTATGATATATTCAGTAGCTTTACCTACCATAAGGAACTTGTTAGCAAAAATTGCCGGGCTTTGATCTTTAAGTGAATATAACAATATCTTTTCATTATTTACTTGGATTTTATAGAATAAAAATTTGCATATATAACTATGATTTTGTTGACAGTGGTGATCATGATATGACATTTCCATACAACGGAGTGGAGCAATGGATAGGTGCTCTTAATCTTGGAGTTGATAGCTCCTGGGAACCTTTCTATGTGGATAATCAAGTTGGAGGGTAATTACACATGCACTCCTTTTATGTGATCCAAAAAAATAAAAATAAAAAATGAGTGATGATGGAAAAATGCACTAAAAAATACGTATACGTAGAGAGGCTATGATTGTATGTTCACAAATTTCATGATTTATCTTGCAGATATCAAATGACATACGCACAAAAGAGTTTCTCCTTGACATATGCTACTGTCAAAGTAAGATATGCCACTCTTGCCATTGACGTACTAGTATGAATGATGTACTGAATGCTTGATTTCCAAATATTGTAGGATTGCATTTTATTATGAACCATGATAAATGCCTAACTTATGCCATTCCATAGGGCGCAGGCCATTCAGTAGCACTGTACAAGCCGAAAGAAGCTATGGTTCTAGTAGGGAAGTGGCTTAATTACAATAAAGATATATTCAAGCCTCATCAGCTAAATTCTTGACATAGTTTTTATGTAACTGGGTGGTCTTCTTGGATAGTCGACCCAAATGGTTGCATCTTCGGTATATGTGCTACACGTCTTTTCCTTCTTTGTTGTCATAGGAAACATTTTATTCGCTCCGAGCTCGTTGCTCCTTGGTTATACCTTCATGCATTGAGCTTTGTTTGATGAACTCTTGTTGCCAGTCCAAAAAAAGAGAAAAAGTTTCATTTTATTTGTATCTCCTATTTTCTTAATAAACGGCCAAAGCCTCAATTAGAACTTTATTTATCACACTAAGCACTCTTCATAAGTTTAAGTGGAATGTAAATTCACGGATTGTAGTTATTGCAACACCAAATTAGCAAAAACAAAGCTTACAAAACTTATAAAGCTAAACCAAATTGGAATCGAACTACTCTTTTTTTTTTTTTTTTTTTTTTTTTTTTTTTTTTTTTTTTTTTTTTTCATCACCTTGGAGTCTGCTGTCAACATATATATATATATATATATATATATATATATATATATATATATATATATATATATATATATATATATATATATATATATATATATATATATATATATATATATGTATGGGGGGGGGCTTTATTTTCAGAACCTTGTTAAGTGCGGGAATTGCGAGAACTCCAATTTTGCATTAGAAAACATGCATGTTCATATAAAACATGTATGTTTTCTTACTACACCTTAATACACATACCTGCGTAACATACATGTTCATATAAAACCATTTTGCATTGATATGTTGTACTTAAAAGGGCTTTATATGAACATGTATGTTACTCAGGTATGTGTATTAATGTGTATGTAAGAAAATATACATGTTTTATATGAACATGCATATTTTCTAATGCAAAAATGAAGTTCTCGCAGTTCCCGCACTTAACAGAGTTCTGAAAATAAAGACACACACACACACACACACACACATATATATATATATATATATATATATATATATATATATATATATATATATATATATATATATATATATATATATATAGTGGGGTTATTCTAAAAAGACCCTTATAATAAAAAGTGTAGGAAGGATTGTGGGAGTGACATGTGTCACCCCCATGCCACATCATATGAGATGTGTCACAACCCCCCCCCCCCCCCCCCCCCCGAGAAAAAAAATTTCCCGCCAAAAAAAAGTTTTTTGGGCAATAAAAAAAAAATTTCCCGCCAAAAAATTTTACTGCATCACTGTTATAAATTTAATGCATCACGGTTATAAAGTTACTGCATCACAATTATGATTTTACTTCATCACGGTTACTGCATTCATGGTTTTAATGTTACTCGCATCATGGTTATAAAGTTACTGCATTATAGTAGTTATAAGAAATTGCATTATAACAAGTTTTCTTCATTATATATGTATGTAACTGCATCACAATTAAAATACGATTCTTTTTTAAGTTTTGGTGCATCTTTATTATAAGTTACTGCATAATAGTTAATAGTTTAGTGCATCAACTATGCTGCAGTAACTTATAACCTTAATGCACTAAAATTTAAAACTGTGATGCAGTAACTTTTATAATTGTGATGCAGTAACTTTATAACTGTGATGCACTAAAAAATTTGGCAGGAAAAAAAAAATTTTGCCCCAAAAAATTTTTTTTTAGCGGGATTTTTTTTTTTTTTTTTTTTTTTTTTTTTTTTTTTTTTTTTTTGCTGGGGGGGTGACATGTGTTATATAATGTGGCGTGGGGGTGACACATGTCGCCCTCACAATCCTTCCTACACTTTTTAGTATAAGGGACTTTTTATTTTAACCCATACATATATATATATATATATATATATATATATATATATATATATATATA
Organism: Artemisia argyi; assembly: GCA_030686995.1. Classification (NCBI taxonomy): domain Eukaryota; kingdom Viridiplantae; phylum Streptophyta; class Magnoliopsida; order Asterales; family Asteraceae; genus Artemisia; species Artemisia argyi. The sequence continues at coordinate 47,983 of JARVZY010002534.1, forward strand.
TATATATATATATATATTTATGTTTACACACAGTCACACACACACACACTATTTTTTCTCTTCTTTAGCGTGTGGCAAATACCCCATTAAGAAGAGGGAATTAGAATCAAATTAGAAGAAATTTTAATATAAGAAAGGTGAGAAATAAGTGGGAGGCAGTGGTGGAAGTAGCGGTGGGGTGTGGTGGGGGTGGGGGTGACTGAAACCGAATCTTATTGAAAAGTTGGACCAAATGTGATATACCTAGCAAACCACAAGGAGAAAAAATGTAGTTAACTCAATTATTTATATTGTTTTCACAGGCAAATAATAGTATATTATTAGCAAAGTTTTTTTTTTTTTTTTTTTTTTGTTAAAAGAAAACAATGTTTGTCATATTTGTCCCACATAAATAGAATATACAAGTAAAGAATAATTATAAAGATAAAAAGAAACTAAATGTTAAAGAAATCATGTGAGTAACTTTAAAGAGTATAATTGTTATTATATAAATATATGTAACAAATATAAAATTATATAATTAGCACTTAGCACTTTGCCCTTTTGCCTCATTTGCTTTGAAAAAAATCATCCGATTAAAAAATAAAGTTTTAGTTTTTACGGTAAGTTATCAAAAAATTCTAAAAGATGTATATGTTACTCTTGCGATTTAATAATATTTTTTAACATTGTAATTTAATATGCATTTTGAAACCATGTTGATTTAATAATATTGTTTCAGACGGCTTTTATTTGCTAGCTGAACCGATTGCGACTCCGGTTCCCTGCTTAACCTGTTGGTGCAGTCCGGTTTTTAACACCATATGTACCATCAACTTTGTTTGCAAATAAATTGTATGAAGATTTGTGTGTTTTATTCGTTTATACAATATGTATAATAGCAAGTATTGTTTATATTAGCGGTATTTTAAAAATAAAATGTATTAGGTAGTTATGATTATAGACGTTATATTAAATTACATTGCATTTGTTTAATTATTATTTTTTTAAAACATGTTTACAAAAGTACTTTCAAGTGTTGTAACTAATAATATTATAGTTATACTTATTAAAATTTATTATAATAACTAAATGTGTTGACTTAAAATTTTAATACATTTATTTTATGAATGTCTTAAATGCTTTATTTTATAGTATAAAATATTAGCTGAGCTTTATTTATAATTTTATTTGAACAGTGTTGCCATAGGAACTTGATTAAATTTCTAAAATCCGAATAAACCAATTCAATCTCGAATAACTAGGGATGACAATGGGCAAGAAAAAACCCACAACCCGCGGGTACCCGCCATAAATGGGTGGGTAAACGCGTCAATTTTCACCCACGGGTGAGTCGTGGGTGAGAATCTATACCCATCAGTTGGTGGCGGGTGGGTGACGGGTGAGGCATATCCATCACGGGTAAACCCATGACACCCATTTAAAATCCCCACGGGTATACCTGTCAAAATACCCGTGGGTGTACCCGTAAACCCTTGTTAAAAATAATTATACTAATTAAAACATTTATGATGTTGTAGGTATATATTTAATAGTTACCACCAAGTCTCAAGAAAACGCATTAACCTAAAAGTTTGTTTGAGTTTCAAGACTAAAAAGAGAATACGAAAGATCAAATAACCAAAGTAGTATTTCGCAAATTGATTGATGTCTTATTATGCAGTTTCATAGTTAGTTTTTATATCATCGTTTGGTAATTTTGTTGCATAACATTAACCCATGGGTTTACCCATGGGCAACAAATACCCGCGGGTAAGGGCATGGGTAAAAAATTGTACCCATTGGTGGATGACGGGTGGGTGATGGGTGAGAAAAAAAATACGTGGGCGGGTGATGGGTTAAAGATACCCGTGCCTATTACCCACGAGTGCCATCCCTACGAATAACTCAGATTTGATAAACCAAATCAACTTTAATGCCGTAGATCCTAGGGCAATCAATCACCTAAAACCCTATCTTATAAAATTGTCTCAGAAAAACCCTACTACATTAAAATAATCCGTCGACATAGCAACATGAATCATGTGGGTCACGTGGCACTCCACTACCTACTTTTATTCATTATACATGCATGATTATCCAATATGTAAGTAAGTGTTTTCAAACATGTATTCTAGCACATAAGTTAAGCACATCAAAAATTCTATAAAATTCATAAAAAGTGACTCATGGCTTTTCTGTGAGTCACTAAGTACTTTTTTGTTCTTTATGGTGTGCTTAACTTGAGCTCTACGGGCACAAGTTAGAAAAATCCATATAATAAAATATAAATAACGAAAGGTTCATGCTTATTGAAATAACTTGTTGACAATTTTGCATGTTTTCTTCCCCCATTAGAGCATCTACAATGTTCAAACTCCAAAATAATTTTTGCGTTTATTAGATCATTTTTTATTAATGTTTGAATACTAAAAAGTCATTTACAAGTATTGTCTCCGATACTAAAAAGCTTTACAAAAGCTTTTGTATATATATAAACAATTGAATTTAATGATATGGTGAGAGTGAAAAAGCTTTTTACAATGGGAGGTGATTTGCACACTTCAAAATGTTATTGAGACAATCTAATGTACAAGCAGTTGAAGCACAGTGTTAATACGGTACAAGTATTAAATGCACAAATAAAGTGTCCAAATCAATTTTGAAAATGTGCAAATCAATTCCCTTTTATAATAGCTTGGTGTTTACCGAGTTTTTCACAAAAAGCTTTTGCAAAAGCTTTAGCCATAATGGTAAAAAGCTTTGCAAAATACTTGATGAAATAGTAAAAAGTCACAAAAAGCTTTACCATTGCAGTTGCTCTTATTATATTAAAAAAGTAGACTTTTTGGTTCCTCGAAGAAGAAAAACACATTTGAAATCTTAAAGATTTGTGTCATTCAATAATGCATTTCATCCCTTAAACGGATTTTTTTATCATTAAATCTTATACTTTTGAAAATACGTTTTATTACACCATTTAATATTGAAGTTACTCATTGTTGACTTTAACTGATGAACACTTATATTCATGTAATCGTTTACCTTCGCTTTATGGCAGCAGTTACTCGTGTAATTAAATATTCTAACGAGCAAATGCCTTTATGTTATATGTTTTTTGTGAGAATAAAATTATTGATTTACATTGCTATAATTATTCATGGTGATGAATAATGTGCAGGTTGCGAAGTAGGCTTTACACAACCCAGAAAGCGTATCATAACCGTTTTAATGTAATATACGCAAGACCGGGAATTGATCGTTCTCTATAGTAACAGTAAGGTAGGCTCGTAAAGTATGAAAAAAATGATCTAAGCGACGAAGGAATGTTATTTTTGGTCTTTTTACGAAGTTTTAATTAAAATCATGTAAACAAAAATATACTCTTTTTTTTCTTCTTTAGCGTGTGGTAAATACCCCATAAATAAGAGGGGACTTAGGAACAAATGAGAAGAAATTTTAAAATAAAAAAGATAAAAAATAAGTGGTAGGAGTGGTGGGGTGTGTTTGTGGTAGAGGTGACTGAAACCGAAATTTTTTGAAAAATTGGACCAAATGTGAAATACTGAGCAACCCACATTGAACAAAAATGTAGTTAACTCAATTTTGTTTGACTTCTTTTTGCTTAAAGATAAAATAAAGTTGCCCAAAGTTTATATATATACGAGCAGGGTAACCCGCGCGTTGCTGCGGGGAACCTTTTTATTCTAAAGGCAAACAGTAACCCCAAAAAATGTTTTGATTAAAAGATGTGAATTAGATATATCATTCTGTTAGCACTTGAGTAGACTAAAAATGGACTAAACCAACCTTTTATATAAAGTTCAACCTTTTACATAATCGATTGAAAACTAAATCCAGAATGGAGACACATGAAACTGAAATACCGTAGAATTAATCGGGTTGTTAGTCGATTTTCTGAAATCAGGTACACATAATCCCAACAGGATTGCTGTTGCAGGTGTAGCACAACCAGCAGCCGAAGTAGCAACTGCAACACAACCTGTTACCAAATTCATTCTTGTCTTTATCACTATCAGCTCCAACTGCACATAAAATAATTCTAACTTGATACAAATGCCAACTAATTAAAATATAATAGTTTAAAGACAATATCATAGACAATCAATCATTTTAGTTTACCAACTTGCCGACTTATATAAACAAACAAACCTAATCATCAATCACTTAGGTGAAGAAGCTAAGCTGATACAACTGTACACACAACATCGTGCCAAATGATAAACCACGTGCGTTGACAATGCACCATGAAGTAACGTACCTAAATTTTACGTTAACCCGTTTCTACACAAATGGGTGCATTTGGTGCTTGAATATATTCTAAATAAACCAATGTGGTGGACACAAACACTATACCTTTACTAACTAAATACATATTCAATTAGAACGTTTATACTAAATGTTCTGGGCTCTTGTGCAATTTGTTTATATAATTCGTTTTTTATCTTGCCTAGCGCAATAATACGCGATTGTAAAACTTAGAGCAAAGCGTTCAAGAAGTATTATAATGAAATACATACTACCCAATATTAACTTTGCAGGCAAGACATCCATAAAGATTCTAAGCTGTGTTTCATCTTTATATAAGTCATTTTTAACATACTGATGTTAACAGATCTCTATATACATTTCTAAAAACCCAAATAAGCATATGGTTAAGTTATAAGGCAAATGGTCAGCATTTTGTTTTTATAGTCTAATTAAAAAAGTATGAACATACAATTAAAGGAATGAGTAAAAGCATACCTATTGGGAAAATGGTTGTGTTCATCTTAAAATTGAGCTGTTGAGCCGTCGAGCCAACAAAAGCGGAGCACTAAGATAGGCGACTGGCCTTCTACGTTTAACAGTAACACTTGCTTCTGTCCTCCAAGATTATCACTCAAATAAGTTATGTTGGCACTGATGCATCCATCGCAGTCTGAACTATCCTGGCTGAAGAATGTCCGAATGAAATCCTGCTATCCACTTTTCATACCTTGTTCTTGAATCATTCAACTTAGTGAGCAGATATGGGATGTACCACCTTTCTTGACCCAACGGAATCCTTGCTACACCGAGCACACACTACATAAAAAGAATCTGATGCTGAAAACCTGCACAATTCGCAACTGATGTTGCTGCACACACTACATAAAACAACAGTCGTTGTCGTTTAGCAGCTTATTATGAGTTGTATACACAGGTGTTTAGCCTTTTTAACCTGAACTTAGAAATGGAAAGCGCGTAAATCAAATGAAGCTAATTTATGAAAGAGCTATTAGTAAAAGTACCTGATGTAGAAAATGATGTTTTCTCCAACAAAGTGGACAGAGCAGTAGCAAACAACACACAAAAGACTATCAGGAATGTGTATATAATCGTTTGGAAATAAAATCAATAGCAAATTTAGGCGACATATTAAGTTTTGCAAACACAATCCCTGGCACAATTAATTATGGTGCAACAAATGATTAGGCTCAGATTTGTATATAGTCTTCAGGCGACGGAAGTGTCGGAGTTCGACAATGGCTGCAAATAAACCCGGTTGCACAGTAACCATATACGGTATGCTATCCGGTCATTGCCTCGCCATGGTACTTGCGGATCTTCAATGACACATTCCATTTGGCTCATGTTACGACAATCATCATAGCCCATCCGAAAAACACTATCTGGATTAGTACGGGATCAATAATCGGGAAAAATTTCATGGTGTGCACATTTTCCCGCACACAAAACATCCAGCATGGCTGCAAACATATTAATCTGCCTTGCCAAGACATGGACGCACACAACTTTAATCAAGTTTGTTCATAGCCATCACATCCAGGCTTATCTAATATGCCAAAAGTGCTGCTACAAAGTATGGCTGCAAACCCAGGAGGCTGCCCCGCCACAATGAATTTAGGGATCCACAAACACGCTAAGCGCCATAAATCAGTTCAGAAAATGGCTTTTTTTTATTAGATCTGTGATGCCTTTTTTTATTAGATAACTTGGAAAAGGAAGAAGTTGTGATGGAAGTTTCAAGTGTTTGATCATTTGAAGGAAACCAGCCAAGTACAATAATACAGGGAAGGAAAATAACGGGGTAATTACACCCGTATTACGGGTGTCAACAGTGACAACTACAGTTGTCTTACGGGCAAACGGACGCTAAACGGAACGGACTTACTCTCTTGTAGCCAACAGGGAATGCACACATGGTCCACTATCAACTGTTGCTGTTAGCATTAAAAATATGTATTATGAAGTGATGGTCATTCTCATATTTTAACTTTGTGTCGTTTGTTAAGATTAGTAATAGTTTAGTCTTTGGGCCTTGGACTTGGCAAGCTAATATGTTATGTGCTATGTTTCATAAGCCTAGTTATCCAACCATGTAACCAAGTCCAAGCCCAAGCCCATAGAAAGCCCATAGGGCATCTCATGTTAAGAACTATTTAAACACCTCAAAGGCTCATTTGAGGTGTGTGCTTGTGTGTGTATTGTGTGTGTTTCTTAATAATATTCTCTCATTTTCCTTCTCTCTAGTTACACATATACGATCCATATACTCTCACCAAGTCACCATCTTTCTTCTTCTAATCTTCTATATTTGTGATAAAGTTGTGAAATCTAAGGTCCTACAAGTGGTATCAATCGCCTAACAATGATTTAGGAGTGTTGGAAGGTTGTTTGGTTCGTATTTTTAAAGCTATTTACACGAGTTTTTTATCAAAAAAATTCTTACTTTTCTTGTTTTTCTTGGCTTTTAACACTTTTTTGATTACAAACTAGTGTTATAAACCTTTTCTAACAAGAAAGTTTCAATTTTTTTGAAGATTTAAAGCTTAAAAATTCGACTTTGATTTTTGTACTTGTTTTCTAGATCTCAAAAAACTTTTATAAAAATCATCAAGTTTTCAACTTTCTTCAAGTTTTGGTGTTTTTAAGTCTAGAAGTACAAGAATCTTGGATTACAAACTTCATTTGGGAATGCTTTTTGGTAAATCTAAAAACTGTCATAGTTTCGAGATCATACATTGACTGCTTTTCGAGAACACTAGCAAAGGTTCCGTTCGTGCTCACCGTTGGATACTCGGTATTTTCTCTCTTGTATAAGAAAGAAATTACTTCGACTTTTGGCTACATTTCGAAATTGTATACTTTAGAAATTTCTGTGTGAAATTGGTTTTTTCGAAAACTTGAATATTTTCGAGATCACCCTTTTCGAAAACTTGAATATTTTCGAGAACACATAATTTCGCAATCCTGAAGTCTCGCAAACCAGAAGTTTCGCAAAACCAAGTTTCGCAATCAGGAAAATTTCGCAATCAGGCCAAGTTTCGCAATCAGGAAACTTTCGCAATCACCAAAGTTTTCGCAGTCACTTAAGTTTCGAGAACCTAAGTTTCGCAAACCAAAGTCTCGCAATCAGAAGTTTCGCAATCCTGAAATTTTCGCAATCTCTCAAAAGTTTCGAGAACACAGCAAAGTTTCGAGAATTTTGACAAAAGTGAGCTTTTTGACGACCAAACTTCAAACGGCCATAACTTTTGAACCGTAACTCCGTTTTCGACGAATCAGCTGTCAAAACGACCGTGAGACAGAAGAGAACGACACGCTAAATGATTTATCCATTTAGGCGAAGTTTCGAGGCCTAAAAACGCTCCGAGAAGAAGTTATTGAGGTTTTAAGGTTTTAAGTCAAAATTTTTACCATAAATACTTGCATCAACTCACTCTAAACTCTACTCCTATTTCGTTGGAACGATCCAAGAATCAACTTTATCCATCTACACTTCATCAATGGCAACTCAGCAAGACATTCATGCAGCCGGTGCGGAGAACCGACCTCCAATGCTTGAAAAAGGTGGATATCTCCCATGGATAAGCCGCATGCTTCGTTACATCAAAACAAAGCTTGATGGTAAATTAATGATCAATTCCATTACAAATGGTCCATTCAAGCCACGAAAAGTTCAAATTGAAGGTGATCCAAATACAACACCTCCTACTCAACCATTCGTGCGTGAACAAACAGAAGCAGATTACACAGAGGAAGACAAGAAGCAGATCGCCGCAGATGATATGGCAATGCATTTAATCCAACTTGGATTACCACGGGAGATCTTTGTTGCGGTCGACAGTTGTGAAACTGCTTATGCTATGTGGGAACGGGTTAGAAGGATATGTCATGGAACAGAGATTGGACAACAAGACGTTGAGAACAAACTTCTTACTAAATGGGAGAATTTCACATCCACTAAAGGTGAACAGATTGAATCCTACTACACAAGGTTTTGCACTTTGATGAATGAGTTAATCAGAAACAAGCTGACACCTCGAACAATTGCAACAAACATCAAATTCACCAATAACCTTCCAGAAGAATGGGGTCGTTATGTTACAATTGTTAATCAGACAAAGGACTTACATCAGGTGAATTATGATCAACTCTATGACTTTCTGAAGCAAAACCAAGCTGAGGCTAATGAAGTTAGGAAAGAAAGATTGGCAAAGAATCATGATCCTCTCGCACTAATTGCTAATACACCAACACCATTACAAGTGAACACTCAACAACCATCATCATCCAGTCACAACTACATGCAACCATCATACATTCAACAACCAACACCGGTCTACCAACAACAATTCTACCCACAACAACAAGAAGCTATTCCACAACAGACATACCCACAATTCCAAGAACCAGAACTCACTGACAATGATGAAGCTGCTACATCATTGACTCAAGCGTTTGCTTTTCTGTCAAAGGCATTCCAAGGACGCTATTCTACACCAACAAACAACAACCAAAGGATTTCATCGAATACTCGTAACAGGCAGATCGCTCAGCCGAGTTTCAATATGGGCAACGGAGGCCAAATGGTTGGAGTTTATGGGAATCAGCAAGGATATGCTACTGGAATTAACATGGGGAATCAGAATATGCTGAATGTAGGGAATCAGAATGCAGGAAATCAGTATGGTCAGTATGCAGGGAATCAGTTGGGTCAGCATGTTGGAAATCAGAGGGGTCAGAATGTTGGTAATCGGGCAATGGGTAATCAGAATAGGAATGTGGCAGCTCCAGTTGTTGGGAATTATGGAAATGTGAATCAGGGTAATCCGGTAAAGTGTTTCAACTGCCAAGGAGTAGGTCATATGGCAAGGAACTGTCCTACTAAGCCGAACAAGAAAGATCTAGAGTATTTGCAGAAAGCAGTACTGTTGGCACAAAAAGAGAAGGCAGGGTTTCAGTTGAATGCAGAGGAACATGATTTTATGGCTCTTATGGATGAAATGGAAGACAGAGAGGATATCGATGCGAACTGTATATTCATGGCGAATCTTAAGGAAGCTAAGTATGACACGGATTCTGACACACTTCCTGTCTATGACACCAGTGCACCATCTGAGGTATCAAATTTCAACACATGTCATAATAATGATATATTTAATATGTCTCCTCATGAGGAACAGCATTCTGAGAAGCAAGCACCCACTTATGATACATACCTGGACACGCCAAGTAGTAGCAATACTTCTTCAGCAACTCCAGATATGAATCATAATGGAGGCTTCGTTTCACAACATGCTGAGAATGATGAGGAAACACGTGCTTTATTTGAATCATTATTGAATAATTGTCGTATTGAAATTGAGAATGTGAAAAAGGTCAATCGCGATGTTAAGGCCGCGAATGTTAAATTGACCGCTGAGCTTGAGAGTTACAAAGAAAACGTTAAAGCTTTTGAATTTCATAACAAAAGATTGTCTGAATTAGAAACTGGTTATCAAAATTCCGTTTCAAGGGAAAAACAATTGCAACTCAAGTTTGATACACTTGATGTTAATTCTTTCAAAAAGATAAAATCTTTAAACGCGGAAATTTCTGATTTACAAAACCAACTTTCTAAACAAAAAACAGCTTATACCAATCTTGAAAAAGAAAGGGATGAGTTGAAAAAGGACTTTGCAAACAAAGAAGACAAACTTTTGGCCGAAATCGTAGAGTCAGAACACATGATTGCTCACTTAGAAGAATTAATGGTTAAATCGGGTCAGTCAAGTCAAACAATGAAAATGATTTCAAATCAAACTAATCCGGTTTACCATACGAAACATAAAGTGGCTCTTGGTAACAACACCCCCAGTAATCTCAAGAAAGCTCAGCAAGAACAGAATGTTTTGTATAATGGTAATATGATTTACACCAAACATGATCCTCCCGTGGTTCGGGATTCTGTGCAAACGATAGAACATGTCGAAGAGAGCATAAATAAAATGAAACAAAAGGATTTGAAACCCATTGATTACAACAAATTGAACAAACTTTCGGGAATTACTTTTGTTCCACAAAAAGAACCTTCTGTGTTTTCCATAAAATGACCATTCTCAAAAATGTTTTCTAAAAAAGTAATTGTTTCCAAATCTCTTTCAAAAATGGAACAAATGTCTTCTAACAACACTTTTAATACAAGTGAAGCTAGAAACATTCTGGATGACGTTAAAAAGAAAATTCAAGAACTTCAAAATATTGTTGCTTCTAAAACTACAATCGATATTAACAACTGGCATTCCAGTTTTCATATTGAGCAGAAAAAAGTTTTTGAAAATGAAATTACTATCCCACTGAATAACATCAGTGCGAGGGTAATCCATTTTGAACGAGCTTTCTTAAAAGAAACGGCCGACTTTGTCAAGGACCACAAATCCCTGGTAAACGAAGCTAATGATACTCGTGAAAACATGAATGTTTTGGAAAACCTAAATGATTCTCTCTTCGAAGCTGTTATGACCACTGACATTATGTCCATCATTTTACAAACATACTCTGTTCAAGACGATGAAAGACTGAGAGCTGAGACCTCCGAAATTGTTTCCAAATATGAAAATGCTCTTATAAAGCTTGAAAAAGAAAATGTGTCATGTTTTAAACAACTTGATCGAAAAAAGGAAGAATGCAAGTATGACAAACTGTCGTATGAGCGTGCTTTCAAGAACATGCAAGAGCAAAATGATCTTTTGAGGGCTCAGCTTGAAAATCAAAAAGGGAAGGGTGAGGAAACTAAGTTTGCAAAACCATCGACTTCGGAGAAACCAAATGTTTCAAACACGGTTCAAAAACCAAAAATGTCAATTTCACAGTTTGCTCCAAAAGTCGATGAGAAAAAGGATTTGTCAAAACCAGTCACTCCACCACCCTTGCCCAAGGAAAAGGTACTGGAAAAGATTGTTGAAAAACAAAATTTGTTTGTTGAAAGAAACAAAAATGTGATTTCACTTGGCTCTTCTAAGTATAGTACACCAAAAACTGTTAATGAGTCTGTTGGTTCTAATGACATGGTCCAAAATCAACATCTAGAAGAAGCTAGGAAAAAGGCACGACGTCAAAAAGACGGAATTTTAGGCTCAAAACCTAGTGTGATGAATTCTACAAGATTCCAAAGTACTACTAGTAGTAGTAAACCATTACCTAGGAACAATCAACAAAATACTAGGGATTGGATTGCATCTAAGAGTAGTGACACAAAAGAGAATGCTAGGAATGTAGAATGCAACACAAAGAATTCCAGGGTCTCATCGAACAACAAACAATTTCCAAAAGACTGTAGTGACAAAGTTAAAGTTGCTGTGTTAAACAAGAATGTTGAATTTGTCTGTCCTACATGTCAAGAATGTGTTTTTTCAGCTAATCACGATGCATGTGTTGCACAATTTCTCAAGAAAGGAAAATCAAGTGTCAAGGCACAATCCACTAAGACGCCAAATAGAAACACACCCGCTGATAACAAGAAAATGGATAAGAAACCAAATAAGTGGATATCTAAAGGATGTAGTTTGTCAAAAACTGAGACTTCCGCTGCATCTGATTAGGAAACTACGTCTAAATCTTACCCTAGGTGGATTCCCACGGGAAAAGTTTTTAATACTGTTGGCCTTAGATGGATTCCCACAGGGAAGATTTTTGATAGTTTCACAAAGACTAATGATAGTGTTCATCATCATGATAAGGAAGTTGAAACCACAACAACCGTTGATAGCAAACACCCTCTATGTGAGGAAACATGTACTTCTAACACTGTTATTTGTGCAAACTCTTCTTCTGTGGATGCAGGTACTTGTGAAAGTGAGGAGAGTGCATACACCCAATATGGTAAAGAGGAACTTTACGCCAACATCGCATGTGGACATCCTTTTCTAACTCCACTCTTAACCCCACTTTTACTTGTTCAAGCTTAATTTTTTTTTCTTTCTTCAATTCTTCTTTGTATATATATTTCTTTTGAAAAACAAAATACAAAATTTGAAAAACCATCAAAAACAAAATACAAAAATATAAAATTTTCAAAAAATACAAAAAATAAAAAAATCCAAAAATATTCTTCTCACGACATGTCTCTCGTATAAATCAATATTCTGTACGTTTCTAGAAATGTCATTCAACAATGATACGGACATGTACAGATGCTTGAGCGGGAGTTCTTTAAAATGTTTTTCTAAAACATGTCGTTTCTCAAAAGTTTCTTCACTATGGCTTTCGTATACATCAGTACGAAACCCGGACTTCAATGATGACTTCTGATTACTTTTCAAATCAAGGACTCGTATGTTCAATGACGAAATCTTTTTCAAAAAGTTCGAGTCTAAACAAACGAAAAAGATTTCAAGCATAAACTCGTTTTCAAACAAAATTCTTGAGCACTTTTTCAAGATTGTTCAAAAGATTTCTCAAAATCTATCAAAATTGGTGCTCAAGAAAACTCCCTCTAAACCCTTAAATTGATTTTAAATGAGCTATCATTAAGGGGGAGTATAAACAACTAAAATTTTCCGATTTCATGCAAAATCAAATCTGTCTTTCTCTCCAAAAATCTTTTTATTAATCAGTTGATATCAAAAATATCACGCTATGCTATTTTTGAGGGGGAGAAGACATGATTAAAATGTGATAAAAAATGTTTAAAGATTGTGGCTGAATCTCAAAAGAGCTCGACTTAGATAGTACCAAAGAATTGACGAAGCTTAAAATGTCAGTAATCGAAAAGACTTGTCCTGGACGGGTAATAATTTCAAGCTAGTCTAACTAGTGATGTAAGCGTGTCTCGAATAGGACTTGTCTGAGTAGAGTGTACCGTATCGAGAGACTTTCTTTGAACTTGACCAGGACGGGTAATAATTTCAAGCTAGTCTAACTAGTGATGTAAGCGTGTCTCGAATCGGTCGTGGTCGCTGAAAGTGGATCAATTCAAAACGTGCAAACTCCTCTCGCATGTGCAAATTTCTTAAATATTCATGAGCACATGTGAAGGGGGAGTCCTTCAAAATTGCAAAACTCTCAAAGTGGTAACAACAATATGTTTTATTATCATAAACCCTTTGAGAGATTTTCACAAAATGTTTTATGGCATGTGATCAATTATAGGATAGTCATGGTGTTATAAGGTGACTAAGGTTAGGAAAAACCGTCCTATGATCCGCCAGAGCCGGAGGGATCTACCCAAGGACAATTCCAATAGAGTAGAATTAGAAGTCCTTAGGTATGATTGAAAAAAGGAGAAAATGAGAAAGGAGAAAGAAGGGGTTGAAGAATTAAAAAGAAAAGATATGAAAAAGGGTGAAAAGAAATAGCCCTCCAAATGTTCAACCTTAGGGCAGACACCGGGTTCAACTCATATGCTACTGGTTGTTACTAAAGTGACGCCGGTATTGAAGACAAAGACGTCATGGACCCAGTGACGCACTGCACTAAACCTTCTTAACCACTCAAGTTCTCTTAAAAGAGCTTGTTTCATTCTCACGGGGAACCGGTGTAATCTATCGACCTGTCTCTTAGAGATGGTTGATATTGAAGCAGGAGACCTCTCCCTAATCTCCGCATAGGAAACCAAATATGCACTTATCGAGTCTAGAGCCCCGAGATTCATCAAAAGATCTCATAGGAACACATAATACTTCTACACTGGTGATCCAACATTAAGGATGCCAGATGTAAACTTTAGAGTCCTACGCAGATCTTAGCAATCTGCCAGAACATTTATGAGAGAATTCACACAAGTGTTTCTCAATGATTGAATGGAAATTCCTGCCAGGGTCAACATCAATCAGCCCTGACAGCAGGTCACTTCGGTAATTCTTTATGGGTTACGGTTAGTGTTCGCGGTGGTTTCAAACGGTCTACAGTCGTAGAGTGATCCCCAGCGACTCACCCAGTCATTGAGCTACTAAGTAGGTCTTGTAAGCTCTCTCGAGAGTATCTGACATGGGAACGGCCTTGGTAAGGATTAGAAGGAGTCTTCACACTATGCTGTTGACGATCTCTAATTCCTTATCTGTAAGTACCGGTTGTTTTATTGCTAACTGTTTACCTGCAGCTATACATCATCTCCATGGCGAAGGATTCCACATGCTCATACATGCATCACAAAGTCAAAGGAAAGTTCTCACAAAGATCAAAGCAAAGTAAGGATCAAAGAAAGATTCTACGCAATGTGAAAGAATCTACTAGAGTAAAGTGACAAAGATCTGTGTGAAAGAACGGGAACTACAAATGCATGTATCACAAAGACTGAAGATGTATGAGCATGTTGGAATGGCAAACAACCACCACAGACGCAGAAGTGACAAAAGGCAGATAACTCCACATCACAAAGGAACAAAGAACGATGAAAAATCAGTTATCGAAGATCACAAAGCATGAAGGAACAAAGACTAAAGACTATTCTACAACAACACACAAAGTTCAAGTCAAAGAACACGGAAGACCTAATCACATGGAGCATCATTCGAATGACCACCCCTTAGGGGGAGATTGTTAGCATTAAAAATATGTATTATGAAGTGATGGTCATTCTCATATTTTAACTTTGTGTCGTTTGTTAAGATTAGTAATAGTTTAGTCATTGGGCCTTGGACTTGGCAAGCTAATATGTTATGTGCTATGTTTCATAAGCCTAGTTATCCAACCATGTAACCAAGTCCAAGCCCAAGCCCATAGAAAGCCCATAGGGCATCTCATGTTAAGAACTATTTAAACACCTCAAAGGCTCATTTGAGGTGTGTGCTTGTGTGTGTATTGTGTGTGTTTCTTAATAATATTCTCTCATTTTCCATCTCTCTAGTTACACATATACGATCCATATACTCTCACCAAGTCACCATCTTTCTTCTTCTAATCTTCTATATTTGTGATAAAGTTGTGAAATCTAAGGTCCTACAGTTGCATTGTACCATCATATACCAACAACTAATGACGACCACAATTTCCCCGTTCCATTTTGGTTAACGGTTACTGTTCATGTTATTTTGTCCCAGCACTGCTACAAAGTATGGCTGCAAGCCGAGGAGGCTGCCCCGCCACAATGGATTTAGGGATCCACAAAGACGCTAAGCGCCACAAATCAGTTCAGAAAATGGCAAACACAAAACTATGTTGCATAACAATAACCATTTTATGACCAACTATGTTCACACTCATAGATATGTATTACCATTCCATAAATACAAACCATATGGAACAAATACCGAATTACCAAAATGCAACGAAGCCACTCGCAATTATCCCTTTTTTTATTTCATTTTTTGTGGGTTTGATCGATTCATTTTCACATAAAAGATATAACAAAAATGCAGTTTTGACAAAAGGGTGTCTGTTTTTTTAAGTAGTTTAGTGAGAAGAAGATTAGGAAAAAAAATGGAGGGGTGGGATTTATTAGGGAGATGGGAGAAGCTTCAAGAGAAACCAAAGAAAAATAACGGGGTCATTACATCGTTATTAGGATATGTAACAGGTACATCTACAGTTGTTTTACGGAGCTACAGTTGTTAAACGGAACGGGGGGGGGGGGGGGGGTTTAGTATATTAGCCAATAGGCGTTGGACTCATGTCCCACTATAAAAACTTCCACTGTACCATGAATGTACCACAAAAAATTCACACCACAAATTCCCCCGTTTTTTGTCCGTAATAAGTCACTGAACACTCTTTTTTGCCCTACCCACGATAGTTTATATAATTAATATTCTGAAAAGTTCAACGAAAGTTGTTACTTCAGTGCAATTTTATATGATCATAATGATCGATTGATCTTGAGTTATTATTGTTAAAAAAGGACACTTGACTTGTATTCTATTCCATCTATTTTCCGTCAAAATAATTCATTTTCTAGCTCTAGCTCATTTGTAAATCTATATTTTAGGCGCTTATTTTGCTTAAGAATAAGTAAATTTCCGCAAGTAGATAAGTACTTACTGAAACAGCCAGCAAGCACACCTCCTCTACCTCATGCCTTGACATCCCACCCAAGATCTGCAAGAACATATAAATTCAATAATCTTAAATTTACAATTAGCAGCAAATGTGAATCAAGTATATCGTAAATGGGACCTACACATTGGGTACCTTCTGATATTAAAATTATGTGCTCCCAGACATTTAGCCCAAGGAGAACAATCATCCTGAAAAGGAAGTACCTATTAATAAGCAGAAAAGCAATAGAAGTTATTAGTGCTTTTCTAAAAGTAGTCGCTAAAGTAAAAGCTGATAATAAAATAAAGTCACAATTTGCTGCTGTGACCTTCACTCATGCTCAAGTCTAGACCTTTAACCTTTACAGACCGTTGTTTGCTTTAAATTCAGGACACAACTTCAGCAACTCTACATTGACAACACAAAAAAAAACAATGCTCAGCAACTTTTTTCCCACTATTCATAATCAATTAGAGCACTATATAAACAAAACAAAGCCACATGGTCACACACCGAGCACTTTGACAATAACCATCGTAATTCACATAAAGCATACACCTTTTTGTGATCATCATCTTTTCCCCAAATTTGAACGCTAAAAACATAGTACGAAAACTACAAATGAATAAAAACACAAACAACTGTGATGATAAGTAACTCCATACAGCATAAAGTAAAAAATCCTTAAATATTCCTAATCACTGTCAAAACATTCTAAATCCTTAAAAACAGAACCATGATTATTACCCGATACATGTCCATCACAAATACACACTAAGTGATGGACCTTTCTAGTTTACGTAATTGAGCTAATATCACCACTCCCTTTCCAAAGAGCTACTGTGATATTCTTTTGCCATTATCCATTTTTTAAAGTACATACAGGGCGTGTGTAAATCACAAACTATACATAAATCTGAAGTGTTAAACGCATAAAAATGACTAACATACCTGACATCCGTAAAGAACACGGCACCAAAAATCATCCATCAGCTTCATCAACATTCCGTACTATCTTCCGCACATCATTTTCAACTAAAAATAAATAGACATTTTGTCAAACACTTTATATGCATGACCCAAAACAGAAAAAAAATCAGAATAATTACCTCAATTTATTCCCGTGTTCAATATATCCCTAATCCATTCAGTGATCAAGATCTCTGAGGGTCGTCCCTCACAATGAATCAAGAATATTTATTGATCTTAAAAATATAAAATTTAATAAATAAAATAATAGAAACAACTTACACTGCAATTACAAATATATGAAAAGGGGGTTTTTGAAGAGATTGCTCAAAAATTATGTAGGTGAAGAGACAGTGGTTTAATCTCACTGAAGATCTGTGATGGCTTTTTTTTATTAGATAACTTGGAAAAGGAAGAAATTGTGATGGAAGTTTCTGGTGTTTGAGCATTTGATGGAAACCAGCCAAGTACATTAATACAGGGAAGGAAAATAACGGGGTAATTAAACCCGTATTACGGGGGTCAACAGTGACAACTACAGTTGTCTTACTCTCTTGTAGCCAACAGGGAATGCACACATGGTCCACTATCAACAGTTGCATTGTACCGTCATATACCAACAACTAATGAGGACCACAATTTCCCCGTTCCATTTCCGTTAACGGTTACTGTTCATGTTTTTTGTCCCAACGCGCATGGGTTTTAGAATATAAGTATAATATATAAAAGTACTGAAAAAGTATTGTTAAAATACCTTACTTAAAAAGTCATCCAAAGTACCCCGCATGAGACATTTATTGTCACCCTGATCCATTTTGTGAAGTAATATTTTCTTTGTAACAAATAAATAAATAAATGAACAATTTGAGCGCCTAACGCATTTAAAAAATTTGCCCTTTATTTTCAACCCACTTATAAAGTAAACTTACTGGTCTTTTTTAGTCCACTTATTTTCCCTTCCCGATTCCATCTCACCTGAAATTTCATTTATCAAGTAACTGGGTTTCACTACTTTGCTCTAATTTAATTATTTTATTTGTTTAGCTAAGTGTTTTATGATTATATTGACAATATAAAAATTGCATCTTTTATTTTTATTGGTTGATAATTATTTATGTCAATTTGACCACAATGATTGAAAATTAAAAACTAATACGTGAAGCAATGAATGGTGTTGCTTGTTCTTCAATGCCTTCTGATGACAAGGTTGATAAGGATTTATTTGATACATTTTAAAGGGTTATTTAAACCTAAACTCGTGTTTATTTGATTAAATTTTACATCAAATCATTTCTTTTTGCATTTTAGGTACTTTGGATGTGAATTCTAGAATTCGGATGCTTTTTGGACGTAGTTGGGCGAAAAAGTGAAGAAAACAACAAAGTCACAAAAATCATGTCAGAATGGAAGACCTGACGGCGTCATGTTCTACCTTGTGATCCCGTCGCTTGCTATTTTGAAGCTAGATGCATTTTACAAGTGACAGACAAAGGATGCAAAGAGTGAAGGCGCTAGCCTTGAGCTAACGGCGTTAGCCCTTACATAGTGACGGCGTCAGAGTGATAACTTGTACAAGAAGAAACCCTAATGGCAGCGAGCTGACGGCAACAGGACCTATAACCTGACACAGTCACAAATGTAAATGTATAAATAGAATTCAATTTTTCTTTCATTAGGTCGAACTTTTTATGCAACTTTTGGACGACACAAACCCTAAGACCATTTTCCACCTTCTTGTAAGGCTTCCAAAGCCTCCTATCATCCATGTTTAATTAAACATAAGTAACCATTTAATTATTCAATATGTCTATGTATTGTTTGATTACTTGTTTATCTTTTATTTCTTTTAACATGTTAGCTTAAATTATTTAGTGTTTGCTTAGATCTAATGAAACCTAGTTATTGATTATTGATGTATTGTCTATTGTTTAGTTGATTGGTTCATGTTTAGGCTAAGAAAACTAGCTAACTTCTTTAGGGTAACTAGCTTAACGTCTTAGAAAACGTAATCGTAGGTGCACTATGGTTTCTCTCGTTGTATTTAATGCATGGATTGATGTTGATGATTCTATGATTGCGTCATTAACTTACGGTTGTAGGAGAAATTGATATTTATAGGGTTGAGGAATTTTGCATGGCCCCACGACTGGTATTAAGGAATACAACACTTCAACTAAAACAGCTGCACTGTGATATTCAACAAATTAATAAAAGATAACTAGGGAGTAATTAAATCTAAGTAAACACGTTTGTGTAATACCCCCAAAATTCGGGTCTAGGGGAAGCATACATATCATTGGGATGCTACTACATTGGTATCATAACATAAGTACAAAGAACGGTTTTTGTCAATATCATTTAGAATAAAATGTATTAACAAAAATGTTAAGTCTACATGATGTAAAAATTGTGCGGAAATAGGCCCTTGAAATAATTAAAGTGGTCCCAAATATATTTATCAGAGTCTTCTATGTTGGGAATTCTAATAATCATACTGCTGAGATCCTACGGCTAGAGGAATCATACTACTGGACATGCGGCTAAGTATAGAACTGCCGATGTATTGATTCTGCTGAAGAGTTAATTCTGCCGAAGGAATATATTGTTTCTATTAATATTGATATTCCGCGTATTTTGTATTTAGTTAGGATATGCATGAGTCTTATTAGGAAGTGATAATGCATATCGTTATTAGTTTTTAGAATATACATTTATTGTGAAACGAGTTAGGGTTCCTTGCCTATAAAAGGAACACAATAATATGAACAATGTACAAGTTCCAAAAACAAGTTTTAGTATTATTCAAAGATCCATAGAGGATCAAAGTATTCTTAGTAGTCAGTGCTTTGCTTGTGTTTGATTTCCGCTTTAGAATACAAGTAAAAGAGACTTTCTATTAGTGTGTTTGTGATTACATAGACATTACTAACGATTCACGTGTGCTTGATGAGGCGAAAAATGAACCACTTTTAGGGGGTCGTTCCTTTTGTGATTTTCGGAACAATAGGTGACGGCGTCAAGAGTAGCATCCTAACGGCGTCAAGAGTAAATTTCATGACGGCCCAGTACAGAAATGAAGGCGTCACAAGGAAGAGCGTCAAGAGTAAAATACGTGACGGCCTGGAAAAACTTAATACATGACGGCGTCAGATGTAGATCAAGGCAGTCCGAGAATTCTTTTGGCGGTGAGATGACGGCGTCACCCATTTGGTCTTGACGCTGTCAGCCTCAATTTCCTATATATAGTTTTCTAATTTTCATTCATTAAAAGGAACAAGTTTTGAGAAACCCTAAGGCCGAACCGTATACGATTTTTACAGGTTTTTCAAGGGTTTTCAGCCCTTGAACCCTTACATATGTAATTGAGATAAGTGTTCTTCTAATTCAATCAATATGTCTATGTGTTGGTTGTCTATATCTTGTGCTTGTCTTGATTCCACCATGCTAGGCTAGTTTTATCTTGTGTTTGCTTAGATCTAATGAAACCTAGATGTTGATTATGTGTTGATTACTTGTTTATGGTTGTATTGGATGAATGATTTCGATGTTAGGCTTAAGAAAACTGGCAGATCTCCAAATGGTAACATGCTTGAACGTCTTAGGAAACATGAACCGATGTGCACTAGGTTTTATTGGTTGTATTTAATGCATGAGTAAATTCTAATGATCCCATGTTAGGAGCTTCTTAGCCGGCTCGACATAGGAGTGAAGTAGGCACTCATAGGATTGGGGAGTTAAGTGCGCCACCCCATGAATGGTATTAAGGAATACAATCCGTCATCCACGCAACTATAACAAGTAATTAACGTGTAAAAGATATCTAGGGAGTAGTGAAATCTAAGTAAACACATTTCTCCACTTATTGTTCACAACCTTAGTTTAATTTAGTTTTATTTTCATTTTTAGTATTTTATTTTGATTGCATCTTTAGTATTGGGTTAGTTGACTAGCAACTAATTCCGCCCAAATCCTTCAAACCCGAGATTTTTACTTGCTTTCTAAAAAATATAAAAATACAAAAATAATCATCCTTCATCTCTAGAACTAGTATTTAGGTTTTCTAATCCTAGCGACACTATTCCTAGCTGAACGATCAATCCCCCGGTACTTGTCACTATACTATACTACAACGATCAGGTACACTGCCTGGTGGGGTTGTAAGCTTCTCAAGATCCCTTGAGAGGTAAAGCCTGGTGCAAACCCAACGCATCAAGTTTTTGGCGTCGCTGCTGGGGAATAGTTATTGTCTAGGTTAGAATCTCTTTTTATTAGGTCTACTTGCTAGATTCCTTTCTAGTAAGATTTTTATTTTCATTTCTAGGTTTTCTTTAGTCTATCTTTTTCTTTGTGTGTTTGTTCATAATTTTCATTGACTATTCCGTTTGCCATTATGGGGAACGTGAATCCACCAAGTCCGACACTAGAGTTTTACCAGAAAAAATATAATTACACCAGTTTGGATATACCAAGATGGACGAATGAAATGAGGCGGACAGGATCTTATATTGATTTTATTGAGTACCTTGAGAAAAGAGACCAAGTGCATAAGACTTTTAAAGAATTCACCTTAGGAGCTCTATCAACCCCTCAAAATGCCTCACTTTGTGAAACCTATGCACCATATGAGCCTTCACCTAGGATAGTTTCGTATGAGCCACCTAGCTGCATGTCATGGTTAGGCCCTACCATAATACAGGATGAACACATAGGTGACCTTGATGTGATGGAGGATGTAGCCAAACATGATCACATTGATCAAAAAGACCTAAGTTTTATTATCGATGATGATGAATCTCAAGAAACAGATGATGAATCTGTTGGGCAATTTGTATATAGTAGTCATAATATTGAGGATGATCCTTATGATTCGGATATAGAAGTTGAGATGCCTAGAGAAGCACGTGAGATACTTGGGAAAATGTTAGGCTTAGATTATAATAAAACACATGTTAAGGATATAGGTGATCATGACATAGGGAATGATGAAGTAAATAACATAAGCTCACTAAGTACCCCACAAATCCTGCCATCAATTGAGGAATACACCCTACCCGTGACTTACCCGGAAGAAGTAGAAGAGACTATAGGAGCCCCAATAGAGGTAGAACTCTTGTACCAAACACCACTAGAGGATATAGGTTTGAATACTTGTAGTGATAACCTTACTCTTAGTTCTAGGGAATTACCTAGTGTTGATGAACCGGAACCTCAATCTTCACACAACTTTCCATCCTTAGATATACATCTAGGAGACAAAAGAGGAGCCGACCCACCCATCAACCCATGTAGTCCGGGTAGTCTTAGGATAAAGGTAGTAGACTCTAAGCCTTGTAGAGAGGAAGCCAATATAGGAGTGGAAAATGACCTTACATGCTTACATCACCCATTTATGATTGATCATAAGAAACATTATGGGTTTAAACCGGGTTTATTAGGTCAAGACGGATCCCCAACTAGTAGTCTCTCGAAGTTGATAGAAAATGATCCCTTTCTAAGAGAAAATCTTAATCCACCCATTAACCCGATTGAATTAGGTAAGGTTATGATGATAGGAGCACACCCCTTTGAGCATATAATTCATCCACCACACTTTCCTCATGTGGCATATTTCAACCCTAAGGGTGGGTATCGCTACTTCCACCCGCACTTAATCCTAAGTGTAGGGAAAACCTCTCCTATTTCCGTTAAATAAAGGTAGAGTCAGGCTCGTGACTCAAACAAAAACAAGCGCTTCTTGGGAGGCAACCCATGTTTTGTGTGATTTTTATTTTGTTTGTTTGTTATTTGCTTCCGTATGCATGCTTTATTTTTATTATTGGTAGACCATGTTTCAAAACTAAAATAGTGAAAATACTTTATTTTGTTGTTTGGCCTAGTCTTAACTTCATCCAAAGGTATTTTTGCAAAAGATAAGTGTAAGGGGAAACCCCAAATATGTTTTTAAGAAACAAACCGATCATGATTCTCCACAATATTAAATGGACATGTATATTCATATTTGTTAGAGTCAAATGCTTGTATTGAGTCATAATGAAGTTTTGCAGGATTTTCCTGGAAGTAGGACCAAGTTTTTCCAGAAATTTTCCGGAAACTTAACACAAGAATTTCTGCAGGTCACTTCTGACGGCGTCACAAGATTACTCTTGATGGCGTCACGTGTAAAAAACTGGAAATTTTACCAGTTTTGTTTTTTCTAACGGAGTTTTAAAGTTTTTGTTGAATTATTAAGTTTTATAATCTCAAGGAAATCTGCAAACTTCATTCCATAAGCATTATATCTTATCTTGTTTTCTAGGATTTAGTAACTTATATAGATTGCCGCCGATTTTATGCGAGGTTGCTTTGTTTGTTTTTTCAGGATTTACAGGTTATGTATGACAAGAAGATGATTTATATTCTGGAAGGGAAGCTTTGATTGTTCATTTTCTTGGAGGAAGATCTAACCTGGCCACCCTATTATCCTTACCGAGCGAATCAGGGGAGTATTTGATTTCATTCGTTTTACTTATTTCACTTTTACATTCTTTACTTGAACATTGGGGACAATGTTCATCTTAAGTGTAAGGGGAGGGTAAAATGATGATACCTTACAAATACACTTTCGCCTGAGTTTGTTTGTTTGATAGTAGATGTGTAATAAAACTATGAGAAATACTTGTTAGTGCAATTTTAGCGCCAAATTTAAAATTTTTTACAACATTGAGGAGTGAAACTTTAGCCATAGCAAGCGTCTCATTGATAGGAGATTGTATGACTAGCACATAACCGTACTTTCAGAAAAAAATTTCACCCAAATATGTGAGGTTCGCCTTTAGATTTTATAGGAAAAACATTTACTATTAGTGCTTATGAGTGTACCGGTAGCATTTAGATTCTAGAACTTGCGTTAGTGATGCATCCCGAGACCGCTAGTGAGACTACATTCGTGTAGTAGGATTTACTACATGATAAGAGGCATTAGGATCACCCTTGTGTTAAACCCGTATCATAATTACTTGACCATTTAAGTCATATTACTTGGCTAGTTAAGTCAACTAATTTTTCCCACACCTTAGCGTTGTACTCATTTTTAGTACACGAAACCCCTAGTACACCCCTCCGAGCCTATCTTTTCATTTCTAACTTTAAGCATCTTACTTAAAGGAAGAATTTGTTACACCCCACTTAAATGTACAACCAAATCGCCTTAGCCTTCCGTGTATGCACTCATTTTTAGTGCATTATTGTTATGTGTTAAACCCTAAGTTAACTTTCTAATTGATTACATGGTTGCTTAGTCGAGTCATATCATTGTACATATTGTTTTGGGACGATTGGGACTCATGGGTAAAGTACTTATTTTATGGAGTAATGGGGAAGAACATCATTTATTACCCCCATACGTGCGTTAATCTTAAAAGTGCTACAAGTGTTTTGATTTTCTTAATTCGAGTCATTAGATTAGTTTATTGTAAAGTATGTAAAAATTCAAGTGTAAGGGAAATTTTCATTCCCTATGATGTATTATTTTGGATGGTAGGGTAAGAGTGTATGCAAAAAAAAAAAAAAAAAAAGAAAAAAAAAATCAAGAAAAAGAAAATGAAAAGAGAGAAAAAACATACGGACTACCATCCCGTTTCATTATATGTTTATTTTATATTTTTGTTATTTTTCATTTATTAGCTTAAGTCGAGTCTAGTCTTGGCTTAACAACGCCACATTGTACATGTAATTGACCAAGATTGTTAACTCGCCACAAGTTTTAGTATTATTCAAAGATCCATAGTGGATCAAAGTATTCTTAGTATTCAGTGCCTTGCTTGTGTTTGATTTCCGCTTTAGAATACAAGTAACAGAGACTTTCTATTAGTGTGTTTGTGATTACATAGACATTACTAACGATTCACGTGTGCTTGATGAGGTGAAAAATGAACCACTTTTAGGGGGTCATTTAAGCCCGGAATTGAATTTATTTGATCAAATATTGCCCTAAATCATTCCTTTTGTGATTTTAGGTACTTTGGGAGTGAAATCTGGAAAAGGAAGCAATTCGGACGTTTTTGGAGCATAAAAGTGAAGAAAACGCCAAAGACTTAATTTTCCAAGCTGGGAACAGTAGGTGACGGCATCAAGAGTAACATCCTGACGGCGTCAAGAGTAAATTTCATGACGGCCCAATACAGAAATGAATGCGTCACAAGGAAGAGCGTCAAAAGTAAAATACGTGACGGCCTGGAAAAACTTAATACATGACGGCGTCAGATGTAGATCAAGGCAGTCCAAGAATTCTTTTGGCGGCGAGATGACGGCGTCACCCATTTGGTCTTGACGCTGTCTGCCTCAATTTCCTATATATAGTTTTCTAATTTTCATTCATTAAAAGGAACAAGTTTTGAGAAACCCTAAGGCCGAACCGTATACGATTTTTACAGGTTTTTCAAGGGTTTTCAGCCCTTGAACCCGTACATATGTAATTGAGATAAGTGTTCTTCTAATTCAATCAATATGTCTATGTGTTGGTTGTCTATATCTTGTGCTTGTCTTGATTCCACCATGCTAGGCTAGTTTTATCTTGTGTTTGCTTAGATCTAATGAAACCTAGATGTTGATTATGTGTTGATTACTTGTTTATGGTTGTATTGGATGAATGATTTCGATGTTAGGCTTAAGAATACTGGCAGATCTCCAAATGGTAACATGCTTGAACGTCTTAGGAAACATGAACCGATGTGCACTAGGTTTTATTGGTTGTATTTAATGCATGAGTAAATTCTAATGATCCCATGTTAGGAGCTTCTTAGCCGGCTCGACATAGGAGTGAAGTAGGCACTCATAGGATTGGGGAGTTAAGTGCGCCACCCCATGAATGGTATTAAGGAATACAATCCGTCATCCACGCAACTATAACAAGTAATTAACGTGTAAAAGATATCTAGGGAGTAGTGAAATCTAAGTAAACACATTTCTCCACTTATTGCTCACAACCTTAGTTTAATTTAGTTTTATTTTCATTTTTAGTATTTTATTTTGATTGCATCTTTAGTATTGGGTTAGTTTACTAGCAACTAATTCCGCCCAAATCCTTCAAACCCGAGATTTTTACTTGCTTTCTAAAAAATATAAAAAATACAAAAATAATCATCCTTCATCTCTAGAACTAGTACTTAGGTTTTCTAATCCTAGCGACACTATTCCTAGCTGAACGATCAATCCCCCGGTACTTGTCACTATACTATACTACAACGATCAGGTACACTGCCTGGTGGGGGTTGTAAGCTTCTCAAGATCCCTTGAGAGGTAAAGCCTGGTGCAAACCCCACGCATCAGTGCTCAAAGATCTATCAAGGTCTAAGGTTCAACAATATCAGAGCCTCGGGAGAGTCTCTGTGATACTAAGAACATCACTTTCACCACTTTTATCACTTTCATCACTTTCATTTCACTCAAACAACCACCACAATGTCTGCATCAGAAGATGGATCTGATGTTTCTCAAAACAATAGCACCACAACCTTCCAACACCTAAACCTTGCCAATAGCAATGCCAAGTTTCCCTACCTGAAGAAGGAGGAATATGAATTATGGGCTATGAAAATGCAGAACTGGATCACCAACATTGATTGGAACCTTTGGGAAATTGTTCGCAAGGGCAACAGTTTGAAGAAGCATGTTACTGATGCTGATGGTGTTGTTACCATTGTTGGTCCCAAAACTGTTGAAGAGATACTGGTAGTGCAAAGAGAGAACAAGGTTAGAACTATTCTCCTTCAGGCGATACCAGATGATCACATGAGTGACTTTCACTTCATGGAAGATGCTAAGGATATCTGGATGGCAATCAAGGCTAGATTTGGAGGAAACGAAGAGTCAAGAAGGATGAGGAAATCTATGTTGAAACAACAGTTTCAAGAGTTCCAAGTCACTGAGGAAGAAGGTATCCACAAAGGATACGAAAGAGTCCACAAGATTCTGAGGCAATTGAATCAACTGAAGGCCAGACCAGATAATGAGGATTGCAACTCAAAGTTCTTACGATCTTTGCCTCCATCTTGGTTGAATGTTAGCATTGCTCTCAAAACTAAAGGTGGATTGGACATGCTCTCCTTTGATGACCTATACAACAGACTCAAGTCTCTTGAGCCTGATGTCAGAAGTCACCATCGTGCATCTCCTGGTTATGCAGCCTTTGTTAGTGCCTCTTCAAATCAAAGGACCCATACTCCAAGTCCAAGTGTCTCTGCATCTTCCTCTTACACCCCCACTAAATCAAGTTCTCAATCTAGTGGTGTAATGGAAGATGTACTTCACTCCTTTGTTGCTGATTATGACAATCAGCAGCAACTTGCTTTTGAAGACTTTGAGCAGCTGGATTCAGTTGATTTGGAAGAGATGGACTTGAAGCGGCAATTAGCCATGCTCTCTATGAATATTAAGAGGTTTGAGAGCAAGACAGGGAGAAAGTTTGGTTTCCAAGGAAGAGATCCTGCAAGATTTGACAGAAGGAAAGTCAAGTGCTGGACATGTGGTCAGATGGGTCACTTCTCAAGAGAATGCAAGGATAGGAAGGCTAGTGATGAAGTTAGGTATACCACCTATCAGCAGAAGCAAGTAGAAGCTGGATCTTCCAAAGAAGTACCTTCCAAGGCATTGGTCACTCTGGATGATCATGTGGACTGGAAGGCTCATGATCCTGAGGTTGATGAAGCTTCTAGTTCTGAGAATAGTAGTTTGTTGGCATGCTGTACCACAGAGAACAAGAAAGATCAAGTTGCCCTTATGGGCATCTCTCAGTTACACAATTGTGTCTTTGGTTGTAGTGAAAGATATAATGAACTTAAGGTAGCATATGATGAATTGAAACCTAAGTATAATGAATGTTATATTGAAGTTGAGGCTTATAAAAAGGCTTTAAAAACTTTAGAAAAACAAAAGGTTTGGTTTCAAAAGAATCAGCTAGCTTATGATGAAAAGATTAGAGTGTTAGAAAGTGATTTGGAATGTACTAATATTGTTTTAAAAAGAACTGAGAAAGAAAAAGCTGATGTAGTTTTGGAAAATCAAAGGTTGAAAGAGAAATTAGATGAAGAGTTAGCTAGAACTAAACCTACAAACTCTGTAATAGGGTTAGGATTTAAGAAGTATGTAGGATTGGAAGCTAGAGATGACCTAAGAAAAACTACACCAGCAGGATTGGCTAATTTTGTAAAAGAAGGAGTGTTACATGCTGTACCTGGACCCATTAGGGGAGAACACATGCCCACTGACCTGTCCATAACTGTTGACTTTGATGGATCACACCATCTTTATGGCAAAAAGTCAAGTGACTTGCCAGACCCTGATTCTTCTTCTACTGACTTTGTCTCTTGTTCTGACAGTGACAAGTCCTCTGACCAAGGGTCTACTTCATTTACCAGTTGTGATTCAAGTGAAAAGTCAGACCTTCCCAAGACCTCACCCAAGACTACACCCAAGACTCCCTACAAGCCTGTTAGAGTTGCTGCTAAGGAATCAAGTTCCAAGACAGCTTTCTCTTAAGACTTGTTATTTAATTCTTTGCAAAACAATAATTTTCATTCTGTTAAGCACAATTCTGTTAATGTTTCTGGTTTGAATTTTTGTGGTTTGAATACTTCTGCATGTTATGGAACATCTTTTAATTTGAATAAATCTTCTAAGAAGAAGAAATGTTTTGTGTGTGGAAGTAAATCTCACTTGATTAAGGATTGTAATTATCATGAGCAAAGAATGGGTGGATGTGCTAATCAGAATAAACCTAGACCAATGTGGAATAACATTAACAATATAAAACCTTTTGTTCCACAAGCAACTCCAAACATCAGCAGATACAATTCTGCTAATGCATCTTCTCCATTTTCTTGGAGAAGATCTGTTGCTAGACCATATGTGAAACCATCTAGTTCTTATTTTCAGAATGGATATTGGCCTGGATGTTTTGACTCAATGAATAAAGGGATGGGATATTGGGGTACTGCTGTGAAGTCCTCAGCAGGTTAATCTTGGCCCAAAAAGGGACCTAATTTTCAATGGAGGCCCAAGAACAATGGTGGATCTTATACATCTACATGGCCTACCTCTTATGATCCACAAGGCAGGCTCAAGTCAGCAATGACTTGAGTCTCCAATGTGTACTAATATTTTGTATATTCTTGTTGTTGTTGTAGGATCATCCTTTGAAAAGTAAAGAAGTAGGTATTATGGATAGTGGTTGTTCCAGGAGCATGTCAGGAAACAAAGAAAAGATGCATGATTTTGTACCCATAGAAGAAGGAGGCACTATGACTTTTGGTGGAGGAGATGGTAGAATCACTGGGAAAGGAACAATTAGAACTCCTCTGTTGGATTTTGAGAATGTGTACTATGTTAAGGAACTGCAACACTTTAACTTGTTCTCTGTATCACAAATTTATGACACTAAGAACAAAGTGTTCTTCTCTGAGGATGAATGTCTTTTGCTTTCCAAAGACTTCATACTCCCAGAAGATACATCTATTTTGCTGAGAGTTCCAAGAAACTTCAATTTGTACACATTCAACTTGAATAATGTCAAACCAGAAGGAGATCTAACATGTTTGGTGGCTAAAGCAACCCTGGATAAGTCTACCAGATGGCTTAGGAGGATGGCTCATGTAAACTTCAAGACCATCAACAAGCTTTCTAAACTTGGTCTAGTTGAAGGTCTTCCTTCCAAAGTCTTCACAAATGAACACAACTGTGTTTCCTGCAACAAAGGAAAGCAACACAGAGCCTCATACAAAGCCATTCAAGCTGTGAGCATTATCACAGAACCTCTTCAGCTGCTGCATATGGATCTCTTTGGTCCAACTCAAGTCAGAAGTATTGATCATAAGTACTACTGCCTGGTAATCACTGATGTTATTGTAGGTTTTGCTAGGTATTCTTTTTGAAATCTAAAGATGAAACACCTGAGGTTTTAAAAGGATTCACTACCCTTGTTGAAAATCAACTGAACAAAAAAGTTAAAGGAATTAGGTGTGATAATGGGACAGAGTTTAAAAATGTTGTATTAATAGACCTCTGTCAGTCTAAAGGGATAAAAAGAGACTATAGTAACCCAAGGACCCCACAACAAAATGGGGTTGCTGAAAGGAAAAATAGGACCTTAATAGAGGCAGCAAGATCCATGCTTGCAGACTCTAAGTTACCCACAATGTTCTCGACTGAAGCAGTAAGTACTGCTTGTTATGTTCTGAATAGGGTATCCATTACCAGACCCCATTACAAGACACCTTATGAACTTCTCACTAGGAAAGTTTCACAGATTCACTACCTTAAACCTTTTGGATGTCATGTGACCATTTTAAATACCAGTGATCCATTAGGAAAATTTAATGTAAAAGCTGATGAGGGGTATATTGTGGGTTATTCAGCCCATAGCAAGGCTTATAGGGTATATAATCTAAAGTCCAAAAAGATAGAGGAGACCCTTAACCTGAGATACCTAGAAGATAAGCCACATGTTCAGGGGGAAGGTCATGCTTGGTATTTTGACCTTGATTACTTAACTGATTCCTTAGGGTATACTAGATTTGTGGCTAACCAATCTGCAGGTACTCAAGTGTCTCCCACTGACAAAGATGTTCCTTTGGAAGATGACTCAGATAGTGAATCTGAGCATGATGAACAAACAATTGTTGTACCTTCTTTTTCCCCTAACCATTTTGCAGGTAAAAGTCCTAAAGATACTTCTGATGAGGATGAAGATGAGTCACACTATGTAGAGGATCTTGCTAGACTCAAGAAGCAAGAGTATGCAGCCAATCAAGAAGCCAAGAAACATTCAGCAAAATCAGTCAATGAAATTGATCCCACTGCCAGCAGTTCTTCTGTTTCTCCTGACACCACCAATTCTGCTGAAGGTGCTGCTGCATCAACTCCCCTTTCTACAAGTGTGTCCTCAGATTTTGAAGAACCTTCTATAAGGTTTCCAAGTCCTTCAGATCTTGGAAATCATCAACCAAAAGCTGGGATCTTCACATCATCTTCATATGATACTGAGTTTGAACCAACTGTGAACAATCTTGACACAACCATTGATGTCAATACCACTGCTACAAAAAGGATCAACATTGCACATCCTATCACTAATGTCATTGATGATCCTCAAGATCCTGTTAGAACTAGGAGTACTGTGGCTAGTTCAAAATTTGGTGAAATTGCTTTTCTATCCTATGTCTCAAATCAACAAAGGGACAATCATACTGATTTTAAGCATTGCCTCTTTGCTTGCTTTCTCTCTCAAGTGGAACCAACCAGTGTTGCTCAAGCACTTGAAGATTCTAGTTGGCTTGAAGCAATGCAGGATGAGATGCAACAATTCAAGAATCAGCAGGCTTGGATACTTGTTCCTTTGCCAGATGGGAAGTTTGCAATTGGGACCAAATGGATTTTGAAGAATAAAAGGGATGCAAGGGGTATTGTGGTCAAGAATAAGGCAAGATTAGTGGCACAGGGGTTCAGACAAGAAGAAGGTATTGACTACACAGAAGTGTTTGCACCAGTTGCAAGAGTTGAGGCAATAAGGATCTTCTTGGCCTATGCATTTTATAAGGGATTCATGGTATATCAGATGGATGTTAAAGGTGCTTTTCTGTATGGGGAAATTGAAGAAGAAATATATGTCACTCAACCAAAAGGTTTTGAAGATCCAGATCACCCAAAACATGTTTACAAGGTTGTAAAAGCTCTTTATGGACTACATCAAGCACCCAGAGCTTGGTATGCTAGGCTTTCCTCATTTCTGCTGAAGCATGGCTACAGAAGGGGTGCAATTGACAAAACCCTCTTCATCAAGAAGAACTCCACAGATATCATTCTTGTGCAAGTTTATGTGGATGACATAATCTTTGGCTCCACTAAAGAAGCTTGGTGCAGGGAATTTGAGGAGTTAATGAAGGGAGAGTTTCAGATGAGTGCTATGGGGGAACTTACTTTCTTTTTGGGTTTACAAGTTAAGCAGAAACCTGATGGCATATTTATTAGTCAAGATAAATATGTGAGAGACATTTTGAAGAAGTTTGATATGGAGAATGTCAGAACTGCCACTACACCCTATTAAGCTCCAAAACCAAAGAACAATCTTGATCCAGATCCTGCTGTGAATGTTCATTTGTACAGATCAATGATTGTTTCTTTGATGTACTTGACAGCTTCTAGACCTAACATTACTTTTGTTGTGAGTGCTTGCTCTAGGCATCAGGTCACTCCACTTACTTCCCACTTGATTGCTGTGAAAAAGATCTTCAAGTACTTAAAAGACCAGCCCAACCTAGGTCTTTGGTACCCAAAAGAGTCTCCTTTTAAGTTGGAAGCTTATAGTGACAGTGATTATGCTGGTGCAAATCTGGATAGGAGATCTACAACAGGAGGTTGCCAATTTCTTGGAAGAAGGTTGATTTCTTGGCAATGCAAGAAACAAACTATTGTTGCTACCTCATCTACTGAAGCAGAGTATGTTGCTGCTGCCAATTGTTGTAGACAGGTGCTATGGATTCAGAATCAATTGTTGGATTATGGGTATAATTTCATGAACACAACAATTTTTATTGATAATCAAAGTACCATATGCATAGTTAAAAATCCAGTGTTTCACAGTAGAACTAAGCATATTGAGATTAGGCACCATTTTATTAGAGATGCATATGAAAAACATTTGATAAAGGTGCTTAAGATACATACAGAGAAAAATGTGGCAGATCTTTTGACAAAAGCTTTTGATGGACCAAGGTTTGAATATCTTGTTGTCCATATTAGGATGCTAAACCCTTAACTACAAAGTTTAAGGGGAGGCATAAGCCTCAGGGGAGGCATATGCCTCAAGGGAGGATTGTTATTGTAAACTTTGTACATTTTGCAGTTCATGGTTTATGAATTTTGTATACTAACTCTAACCAACTAATGTTTGTAGAAGTTGTATGTTTTGGTTGTTTGCTTGTTTGTGTCTGTTTTGCAGATTGTCTGTGTGAATTGTCATTAATTGTCAATAAGTCTCATTTGAAGTCCATCAAGTGAAGTTGAAGTTCTCAAAGATTGTTTCCTTTACAATGAAATTCAGTACAAGATACACTCAATGTTTCTACTAAAGAAGAAGTACTGACACAGAACACAAATACAATAAATCAAAAGAGTTGTTCATTCATTCAAGAAACAATTTACAGTTTACAATCAACTTCAAATGCTACATACAATCAACTTCAAATGTTACATAAGACCATCCCTATACAAAATCTAACAGACATATTCTAACTCCTGTCATCTATCTGGAGAGAAGCATCAAATTGATAAAACCAGTAAGATGAAGAAGCTGAAGATGAAAATGGAAGGATGGATTGATGAAAACGATGATGATGATGCTCAAGAATCTAGTTTTATATCTTTGGTCCCTAGCAACACCACACCACCTCCTACTCCCTCTTCCCTTTTCCCTTTCCCTCCACCTCTGTCTTCTTGACCTTTCTTTTACAACCATGGGATGTAGAATTAGATCCAGGAGCAGAAAGGCCTAGCACCACTTCCCTTGACTTTGGAAGAGGAGGGTTAGACCTCCTTGGCCTTGGTCGTGACTGTGAAGATTAGGCCTCAGCTTCATCCTCTTCTTTCACCAATCTGTTGAAGATGGGCTCTAGACGTTCTGTGGAGTCATCAGAATCCCTAGATGAATCACTTGAATTTACTACTCTATCATCTTCAAATGAAGGAAGAAAGGGGGATTTCAAAGGTCGAGGTATGTCTTGATGAGGGTAACAGAATAGCTGATGTGAATCATCACTTGATGATGATGATGATGAGGAGGAGGAAGTGGTCAGATTAATGACCTTGGTTTAGTGGACATGATTGAATTTGCTTAAGTGTGAAGATATTGGGCAATTAGGGTTTTGAAATGAATTAGCGTTAAAACTTTGCGTGAAAGGAGATGAATTTGTAGGCGTAGTCAAGGTGTTTTGGTGGTTAATGCGAGTTGGGTGGCACGGTAAAACTCAATTTATTAACTGAAGATATTTTTATAACTTGCACGGATTCTGTTGAAAGACTTTCATCAGCAGATTGACTCTGTTTCTGTCGTAGGGTTATTTTGAATTTGGGATAAGTTACTTTCCACGTCAGACTTGGTCAACGATTAGTTCCGATATTTTTGACCATGATTGGGTAACTTCCTTAATAACCCCATTTCTCACAATCTTCACCCAAAATTAAATAATTCGCTCTTCACTCAACTTAAACCCATTTCCATTTGCTTGATTCATACGCTCTTCACAATCATTCTTTCAATGGCATCACTTCCACTGAAAACAGATCACAAAAAGGTTGCATTTTTGGGAAATGCAAAGGGGCACGAACTTTTTGAACCAATGGTGGAGTTCTTGAAGCGTTCCAAGATTCATTATGTGCTAACACATTCACCAAATGCTTTATATGAATCTTTGGTTACACAATTTTGGGCATCTGCTAAAACAAGAAGTGACACAGAGATAGTGGCTACGGTTGAAGGTACAGAGTATGTGGTCACTGAGGCCTTGATTAGGGCACAACTTCGTTTGGATGATGAAGATGGGGTATATCATTCTGACACTGATGTCATACTTGCTGGATTAAGAGCTGCTGGCTACCAAAGCAATAGGACAGATGTATGGTACAAGAATCAATTTTGCCCCATGTGGAGATTTTTGGTACACACACTGCTCAAATGCATGAGCAACAAGTGTAGAAGCTGGGATCAATTCTCTACCCAATTGGGATGTGGTATTGTATGTCTTTCACAGGGTCTGACTTATAATTTTTCTAAGTTTATTTTTGATAATTTGGTTGAAAATATCCATAAGAAAAAGCATAAGTTTTTATTGTACCCTAGGTTTTTACAAATGATAATCAACATTACTCCCCATGATAGAGTCTTTTGTCCCATAGGAGCCCTAAGTGCCAAAGTGTTTGCTTCAATGAAATCTAAGTATGTGGGGACACATTACCCTTTATTAGCTGCAATGTTGCCTCAAGGCAATGATGATGCTGGTGAGGGCAATGCTGATGATACTCCACCCTCTCCCAATATTGCTACTGATGGTAATTCATCATCTCACAATATTGTTGCTGATGGTAATCCATCAAACGCCTTGGATGAGGGTCCCTCTAATACTGCTGAAGCAACACATGTATCTTCTGACCAGCCTTTACCAACACCTAGTCCTGTACCATCACCAACCAATGTTGCTCCTAATGAGCTTATTACTGAGGAGATAGAGACAATTCAGTCTCTTGGTACTTAAGTACCCTCACCTCTTGGACCTGAATTTACTAGAGTGTCCTCACCTAGTCTTGTTAGAGAGCCAATGAATAATGGCTCTCCCATAATTGATCATATGCATGTTTCTCCTGAAAGGCCCAATGAAGCTCCCAAAACCACTGAGCAATCTATTGGTGGAGCTGAGGACCCAATTACTCTCACTTCTGTATATGATTTGTTGAACAGGTATGTGAAAGAGGTTGATGATCTCAGAAAGGAGCTTGCAGACACCAAGTCTTCTCTTGGTGGTCAGATTGTAGAATTGAATAGGAAGGTTCAGGACCTTGAAACAGAACTTGGGAAGCAT
Source organism: Artemisia argyi (assembly GCA_030686995.1). Lineage (NCBI taxonomy): Eukaryota > Viridiplantae > Streptophyta > Magnoliopsida > Asterales > Asteraceae > Artemisia > Artemisia argyi. Next base: position 83,775 of record JARVZY010002534.1, read on the forward strand.
AGGAAAAGGAAGTTTGTAGTTACCTCTGATGAAGAACAAGAGGATGTCCAATTGGATCCTTTGGAATTATTGGCAGAGGCAGCACAACAGGCTACTGTTTCCTCTCCCAAAGTTGTTGCACCTTCACAACAAAAGGTGACTATTCAGTTTAGCAGGAAAAAGAGGAGATAGTACTTGAGCAAGTCAATCACTAATGCACAAAGTATAGCTGAGGTTACTCTTGATGATGATCAATCTGTGGCTGAGAAGCAACAAGTTGATATTGCTGCTGAGCATGGTCAAGTATCATCTGTGGAAGAACACCTAAATGTTTTCTCTTCAGCAGATCCTTTTGATGTATCCAATGTTCATGGTGAAGATACTTCTCCACTTGATCCTGCTGATGCTCCCATGGGTATTTCTTCTGTGCATGTAGACATCACTCCAACTGTGGATACTTCTAATGATGAGGATGGCATTCTTGGATCTACTGAAGCTTCTTTTGATAAAGGGATAGAAGTTGAAGTTGATGAAGATCTTGGTCCAGATCTATAGAATATCAATAATCATAGCATGCATGGTTTTGTGATAGAATTATGGAAGAAGATGAATAATAGTAGAAGAGATTAGAGAGAGAAAGAGTTGGGTGATTTCTAGAGAGAGAGAGAGAGTTTAGAAAAAATAGAAAATGTTAGATTGAAAGAAAAGCACCAACCCTCTCCACATGTGGAGAGGGGTATATATAGTTTACAATATTACGCCCACTCCCGGGCTGTGGATCAGGCATACAGTGGGTAAAGACCCGTTCCTTCTTCCACGGTGTTACTTAAACTAATACTAATTAACTAATAAACAAACTAACTACGAGCTAACTTAATGCTATTACAATCATTAGGTGACCGAGACTTTTACAGGAATATTTGTATTCCTAACAATCTCCCCCTAAGCGAGGTCACCTTTGAAATTAAGCTCTTTGGTCTTTAAGCATTCTTTAGTCTCTGTATCTCGTAGGATCTGATTCTTCACTTTACTTCACACTTTGTACTTCAAGCAACAAACTTGTGATTCGGATTCCTTTGTGATGTGTGATCCTTGAGCTTCCTTTGAGATCATCAGCCAAAGTAAATCTCCAAGCACATCCATAGTTGTATTGCCTTCATGTGATGTAGTGACAAGGGACCATCATGCTCACACCCTTCTGTATCTAGAGACGTTGCATGTGAATCAGGAGACTTTTTCATCAGAGTTGCGGAAACGTTGTAAGAAGTCTCTCAACATTTGTTGCAGCAAGTCTCTCATCTTCATTGATAGTGTGGAGGATGTGTGAGCATGAGGTATGGATTGACCCGATTCAGCTGGAAACTGGAGCCATCAACGCCATCTTTATATGTGTTCCTGAAATAAAACAGTTAACAATAAAGATAGAGAACGAATATGGCTTTGTCATTCGTTCTGCGAGGACAGACTACCCTCCGGTTTTGTGAAAACCGACCTGTGATCAGGTAGAGTCTCTTTTAAAGAAGACTCTCCTTGACAGGAATTTCCAGCTTGTAGTAATGAATTTTCCAAAGAATCCACTTCGGAATCTTCATACTTAGCATGTTCTCATACCGGAACGTCTCAAAGCAGACAGCACGATAGAGTGAATCGGTGAATGAACATTCACGGATTGATGAGAAATAGATTTATAGAAATCACTCGCATGTCATATGATAAACATTTTTGAGACACGACGAGAGTTTTATACTTTGAATCACATTTCCATCAAAAATACTTTTGTTTGAAAGATTTTACACAATCAATGTGCTCGAAAAATTAGTTTGTGAGCACATTGAAAGGTTTTAGCAAAAGTATCCGTCAATCCATATCCTGGAACAAGTTTGATTCAATTATGAATCGCACCATCGTTGCTTTCCAGTTGTCACTTGATCATTGATCCAAGATGGATCTCACATGTCACCTACCAAGAGCTTGAAAGTTGTTCGCTCTAGAAGGATTTCCATCGTCATTGTGAATATTTACATATCACTCGGATGTTCTGGCAATACCACAAGGATAATGCGTAGGACTCTACATATATTATCTTATTTTCCACATTGTGTGAAACAATAAGCATATTTGGAATGTGTCCTATCGAGATTTATGGATGATCTCATGGCTCTAGACTCAATAGTGCGTTTTGATCCACTCCTGGAGACTGGGGAGGCGTCTCCTGTTTTAGGTATCAACATAGCTCGCAATGAGCGGTCGATACATTGCACAGGGTTCCCCGTGAGAATGAAACAAGCTCTTTTAAGAGAACTTGAGTGGTTGGGAAGTTTAGTGCAGTGCGTCACTGGGTCCATGACGTCTTGTCTTCAATACCGGTGTTACCTTAGTAACCGCCAGTAGATTATGAATTGAACCCGGTTTCTGCCCTAAGGTTGAATATATGGAGGGCTATTTCTTTTCACCCTTTCTCTTTTCATTTCTTTTTCATTCTTCAACCCCTTCAGTGCTTACTGAGACTTCATCACTAGAACCTTGTTGGGTTTGTTCCAGCCCTAGCTCTAGCTCAGTCCGCACTCTTCCCTTTCTCACTTTACTCCTTTTTTTCATAATCATTCCTAAGGACTTCTAATCTATCTATGTATTGTCCCTGGGAAGATCCTTCCGGTTCTGGTGGATCATGGGAATTCATACCTATCCTTAACTGTCCTTATAACTCCATGCATGAAGATAAATGGTCGGTCTTTAGTATAACTTCCACAAACGCCTTTTGCTCCCCCTTAATATGTGCATCGATATTCGAAAGTGTATAGCACATATGTGGGAGCCTATTATTCAGTACAAAAGATCACTTTTGATTATCAGATTTCATATTTAAATCACATTCTCTCCCCCGATCAAAAATTTCAAATCTTCGAGATTTTTGATCTCAATTGATTTAAATAATTTAGAAAGCGTTTTTGGGAGAGAAATGCGGTCAAGTTTAATATTTTCTGATAAAAGGATTTTTTTTTTTTTTTTTTTTTTTTTTTTTTTTTTTTTTGCTCCCCCTCAAACTGTGAGGGAGGTTGTTATGTGTCAGATTTGACGAGTTTGCAAAAGATTCAAAGTTTTAATGAAAACTCTTTGAAAAATTTACTCATTCTGACACATAACCATCACAAATCGGATTGTTGTTTTTGTTTTGTACAAAGTGTGGGGAGTTTTGTTGATACATAAAATTTTGAGAAATCACTCTCCCCCTCAATCAATGACGGATGTTTAAGCATAAATATTATCATAAACTATTAACGTCATTGATTGAGTGAAAATTTTATCAAACTTTTTAGTTCAATTTGATTTTCATTCAAAATTTCATGGTACCACCAAGTTTTGCACAAACACTTTCCGGAAAAATCATAGAAGGGAAAGTATTTGGCGATAAAAAGAAGATTTCTCTTCTTTATCAAGAAATAATGCACTGAAGCGTACATTAGATCGAGGGTGCACGAATATAAAGTAATTCACGCTCGGATGAACTGCACCCTTTGTTAGGAACAACCGTCTTTTTGGCGACGTGTTTTCCTAAATTTTGAAAACCGGGTTGCTATCTGAAGTAATAGCAAACCATATTTTGAAGACCGGGTTGTAGCCTGAAATGAATACAAGCCATAATTTTAAGACCGGGTTACAGCCTGAAATGACTGTAAGCCATTTAGGCATGTTTTGAAAAACCTTTTGAACTTCTGTTCGAACTTCATTTAAAGACCCGTGTCATTATTAAATGACATTTCTAGGACCGTAAATGTTATCGATGCCAGAAGACATGCCTTAAAAAAAACTATTTTTGGTATTTTCTAATTTTCTGATTTTTATGGGTTTTTGTTGGTTTTATATATCTATATACATTTAGGTATAATATATGTACAAAGGATACTATTAAGTTTAAGAAGATGTTGACATGAATACCGAAATGAGGATTTCGTTCGGCTTGTAGAAACGTGTAGTCGACATCTCTTAAACATTCACTACCAAAGCATTCGAGGCTCCTGAATAATTGTCTGAATCCGTAGATGCCATGATATAATCTTAAACGGGATTTTACAACTCTTGTGACTTAAACCGAGAGATCGATTCTCTCCCGGGATTTTACTAAAGTCAACAAAAGAAACCGAAAGATGTAATATGCGAGTTAAACTTAGAGAGAGATCTTGGATAAGTTACAATTAGCATTAAGTGTCAAGTCGCGACAAGTCAAGTTACAATATATCCGATCGTAATAAGTCAAGTCGTAAAGATTAACTTACAACGTCAAATTACAATCAGATTAATCGAAACGACTTAAGTCACAACAATTCACCAAACACAAGTTGTTAACAAATCACTAGAATCTCACAATTGAGTCAATCGCTAGACACCCACCATATCGATGAATTTTATTGCCTCCTCAATGTGAACCTTTGGTAGCTTCCCCCCAAACCGACAATCACCTACATGAGACCACTTCCCCCAAGACGTTGAAGTGACGCAAAGAGTCTCATTGTATGAAGCTCAGAAACCCGAAGAAAACGATAACACCGAAGTAACAGGGTGAACCATGGATCATCTCTGCGGTTATCAATCCCGGAATGTATGATGAAGCCCGATCACATGACCCTGTTGTGCATCCCCAATGTACACATTACTTTATGGTTTGGAGCAGTTGTCAATTCGGGGGAATATCAACATCTTCATTTCACCAAGTGCATTCCAGTTAACTTACACATACCAACTCAATCCATATTGTACGCATGTGTCCAACACAAGAAGAGATGATGACATCAAAGTAACAGGTTGAAGCACTGATCATCTCTGCGGATATCTCCTCCGGAATATATGATTAAGCCCGATTACGTGAACCTGTTGCGTGTCCTTGATGTACACAAATCTCTCCCCTGATGGTTGCGATCTTATCGGAATCATCATACCATTGTGTACATGAAGCATTAACCAGAAGCACTTCACCATAAACCATATCAGCTCCTATGAAGATGTCGATAAGCAATATCATCTCACGCTCCAAATATTCTTCTCATAGTTCTTCACACTGAAAGCTGAAGTAATTCATACCACAAGTATTAGAAGACAACTTCCCCCACATAGTTGGGATGATACACCAAATGCCACGAGTTAAGACACTGATTATCTCTGCGGTTGTGACATATGTCTTCCCGGCATATCTTCAATTAAGACGAAGTATTAAGTTTATCACGTGTACTCATTATGCATTCAGATGCATGTCTCCTTCCCCCTTGCTGGTTTTGATACCTCAGAATCAGCAACACATTGAATGCACACGTACTAGAAATCTTGTGAGAAGAACAAACATTTGGTTAAATGGATCTGGTGAGAATCAACTGCTACAAACATACTCTCTCTGACTATCTTTACCACCTCTTATGTAGGCTATTTGAAGTGACCACTGATGAAGTAAACCCAATATACCAAACTTGAAACTGAAGAAGAATTTCCCGTTCTTGTGACTTAAGCTTGCACTAGTGTGTGACTAAGAGCGGTGTAGAGAGTTCGTGCAACATCGAATCTCTAAGTACTCTATACTCTTCAACCAACCAACCATCAAGTATAATACGTACATCACCTCTTGAGACTATCCACATTCGCATTTGCGTGTGACACTGAGCACTACAATGTAACTCCTTGAAGTGATAGCCATAACCCGTGAGTACTACAATGTAACTCCTTCCATCGGGTATAACTAGATAATCTAAGTCCCAATCATAAACTTTAAGAGTTCACGCAAGTCATCAATCGATGCATGAAGTTTCGATGATGAAATAAGTAGACGCCTTCGTAAAATACTCTTCAATCTCAATTAAGGGATGTCAAATAAACTCCGTGATCACTTGACATTTCATGTCCAAATTATTAGCCGTTTAGACATTTTAACCAACATTTTCGATAATGTTCTTCGGGTTGATTTCCAAAGTGCACAATGGTAGGAACAACAATCCTTGATAGAAGAACGAAAAGACGGATCATTATTCATGTGTGCAACTTCATAATCATGATAGTCATCATCAACACCTTGAGGAATAACTAGAGATTGGATTACTTGAGCAAGTGATCAATCATCATTCATAATACTTCTAGATGGTGCATCTTGATCAATCATCATTAGTTGAATCTTGGAAGTAATCATCAAACATAAATCCCAGTCATCCTTCGTAAGTAGAGCATTAGGTGTTGGAGGAGAGTTGTATGACCATTCTTCAAGCATTAATCAACATGTGTTATATTCACACTTCTCCCCCTCAAAAATTGCAAGCGAGGTTTGCCATTTTTGATTGAGCCAGTGAATAATAATACAATTAGTCATGTATTTTATTCACACTTCTCCCCCTCAAAAATTGCATACGAGTTTGCCATTTTTGATTGAGCATGTGAATAAGAATACACTCCATCATGTAGTTTAAGCACTCTTCTCCCCCTCAAAAATTGCATACGAAGTTTGCCATTTTTGAATGAGAAAGCATGAAGCATGTTGTTGATGATGGTCAAAACAAGAAGATTTCTCTTCTTCCGAAGATAAGGGCCTGAAGTGTTGTCAGCAGACGCCATAATGATGACATTTGAGGAGTGAGGCTTGAACTGAATTGTTCAAACGTCATGATGATGAAGAGCGAGGCCTGAACTGATGTAAACAGACGTCATACTCGTTGAAGAGCGAGGCCTGAACTGAAGTATTCAGACGTCATATATCATATGCCTCAAAGTTGAGCTTCTTTAACCCCTGATTGATGAGATATCACTCTTTTCGGCAACCAAACTCTGAGTCTTTCCTTAATCGTATTGAGCGATGTACCTGCACTTAAGTAAAGACTACCTGCACTGACATTGGGAGTTTGTTTGCATTTATATGGGTTAGTGATATCAGCATATATACCATTAGGGGTTCTACTTTCAACCTTGGCTTTGCAATCAGTGAACATCTTTCTCATAGGTATCCATCTAAGACCAACAATCTTAAACATTCTACCCGTCGGTATCCACCTAAGGCAAGTTCTGGGAGTGTTTGGTTTCTCATGTAAAGTGGGAGTCTTGTTAAGAGAAAACCTTTGTCGTAAATCAATCTGCCTGCCAGGTTTCTGAGTATAACCTTTTGATTCTACGGGCTTGTTGTAGTTTCTAGTCTTAGATGGTAGAATCTTATCACAAGTATTCACATCCTTCAGGAATTTTGTAGCACACTTGTCATGATTTGCCTTAATAACACATTTCAGACAAGTTGGACAAACAAGGTTTTTGGATTCCGAACAAGGTCTAGGTTTCTTAGAGTGATTTGCAACGGGAATCGCTTTAATCGATGTGCAACTACTCTTGGACACTAGACAATTCCTAAATGTTTGTTGAGTGCTCACAGATTTTGGTTTGCTGCAACTGGCCGAGTTCTGCAATAGGCTAGAAGGGATCCTATGAGGTCGTGAACCTAAGATTCCATCCTTTTGAAGTAGAGCCCCATTCCTAGCTTTTTCAAGATTAAAGTTCTTGTACAAGTCATTTATATCATATGAGATTTGAGTTTTAACGCTCGGTATTGACACCGTTTTCGAACTTAACCCGGAAGAGTCAGGTGTAGGTGTAGCTACTTGTTGACCTTTAACAGAACCAGAGGCATTTTTCTTAGGCAAATTATGTGAAGTGACTGGTTTTGTCAAAACTTGTTTCGGATCAACTTGGGAGGCAAACCGCAATTTTGAAAATTTTGGTCGTTCAGATCTAAACGCAGTCGGTTGCCTAACAACACTTTGTTTCCTAAGAGGTTGTGAAAGTGGTTTTCCCAAGATTGATATTTTTGCAAACTTAGTGTTCACACTGTTTCCTGTTAATTTTCTTAAATCATTTCTTAATGCCACAATTGCAAAACTCTTTTCCTGAAGTTGAGCTTTGAGTTCATCATTTTTATCAATCAAAGAAGTTGTTTGCTCTACAGTCTTAGTTTTTGTTACTTTGATTGAGTCACATAGGTCTTTACACTGAACTTTCAAAGCCTCATTATCCTTACGTAATTCAGCCACATAGGTTGACAGTTCACTAATTCTAGACTTGGTTGCATCAATGTCCTTGTTAGATCCGACTAAACTACAATTCACATTCATAGCAGAGATGTGTTTCTTCAAGTTGGTGATTGTCAAGTTTTTGGCTTCTAGCTGGGCTTTTAAATCATTAATCATAAAGAATTCACGGAAATCAGGAAGTTCCGGATTTTTACATGGTTGGTTAGTTTGAAAACTTTCTTCCTTTTGTTGCATTGCGATTTCAAGTGAAATACAATGTTTTTCAAGTTGTAAGAATCTCTTTGAAAGTTCATTAAACGTTTCTTTATCAACCATATCATTTGATTTAAAAGACTCAGCTGTAAACAAAGAACTTGACACATCATCACGTTCAGCATCCTGATCATTTTCTCCCCCTTTATGATTCATATTTGTTAAATCAGAAATGGTATTGCTATCAGTCTTTTTCAACAAATATGTGTCATAACTGGGCATAACTTGATCAGTATGCAGTTGTTCATCAAAAAGCACATTATGATGTACAGTTAGGGGTACCTCAGCACATGACACTTGCTCTTTTACTGGTTTTAATTCAGTGCCCATGTCTGGAGTATCTCTAGTCACTGAGTCGCAGGGTGTGTCAAGCTTATCAGCCTCTGATTCTTTGCATATCGTGACACCTAACCCAACATCCGATGCTATACCCGAGTCACCAACACCATCACATGATTGTACCCTACATACCTTCACCTTGTCATCATATGCAGGTATATGCTGTGCCTTTTCATTAATGAATCTTTTCACTTTATCCATAAGCTGGACAAGTGTGTCTCTGAACGTGTCAACCTCAATTCCCGTGTGATCAGCAAAGCACTTTTTCGTCATCTCACTATAATGGTCATACTCCAGAGTGAATTTTGAATCAAAGAACACTTGGAGTTGTTTGTTGATCACACAAAGGGCAGCCATGGATCCCATTTTGGAAAATTCTCCTCGGTCAAGTTGTTGTTGTAGTTGATCTAAGTTAAGAATCATTGTGCATGTGAAAGTGTGAACATCTTGACCAAAGAGTGTTACAAATGCACGTTCGAATCCCATCTTGAATCCAGTTCCCTCTAAAAGTACCGAGACATGTGAATGAAGTTGTCGAAAACATTCTGTGCAGCTTCTTTCTGCGTTATCATGTAACTTAAGTGGCTGATGAAGTTCTCTCTCAGAAATGACAGAGTCTGAAGTGGTAGACATGATGTAAACGTGCACGGGATTTTACAAGTCTATGATTTAAACCGAAAAATAGAATCTTTCGCGGGATTTTACAAAATCAAGACAAAACCGTGAAACAATGAGGAACTGGTGGATCGGTAAATGATTAGATGTTTTTGATGACCGTGATGGTTGTATGATCAAAATCCGAATAAACCCCAAAATTATATCCAATAAGCTTGAAAACCCGAAGTCATCTCCAATAGGCCCGAAAATATCACAACCCAAAATGATTCTCAATCTCGGATACTTGATGCTCAATCAAACCCGTGGACCAAATTAATGCCAAAACTTTCAACAAAATCCCAATATATCACGTATATGATCCTTCAATTTTAACAAAAAAAAGAAATCGACCCATGTAGTTGCAGCAGCCCAAGCGATCCACCTTAACTAATAAAACCCAAGAGAGATCCGGTCAAGCCCACATCCACTCCACTTGATGAGACATTAAGCCCAAGTCCAAACTTACCCTAAAAATACGGTATAGGATACAACTTAATCACACTTAAACTAACCCTAATCACTCTTCACCAAAAAAAAGCACGCAGACACTCCAAAACTCTCCCTTTCACAAAAGAAATCTGGAAACAGAAAAATCGACCCTTGTGATTCTAAATTAAAATCCGAACACAAACTCACTTGACATCAGTTGCTAATCGAGAAAAAGAAGCAAGAACCACGATAAACCATTCATGGTAAACCTCGATCTTGTATGTCTTTGTAACGAGATTTAACTTTTATCAATAATCGATGAAGAGCTCGTGTTTTGATCTTTTAAAGATTAGTTACTCACTATGTAAAACACGAATCTGAGATATTGATTTTCTTGTTCTGTTTTGTTCTAATCGAATGAAAGTGGGATGAAACAAATATTGCTATCGTTCTTGCTTTGAATGTTCGGATATATAAAGAAGCCAAGCTTTGATAGGATCTGTGATGTTGTAAGTTATCTTAAAAGATTAGTGAAATTATTTAAGGAAAAGAAAAAAAAAAACAGACTGTCATCCCTTTGTATTTACGGTTTCCTTTTCATTTTGACGTTCTTTGTTTGTTGTTCTGTTGAAAGGGTTAGAATAGACTGAATTGCTTTGTTGTTTTATTGTTATCACTTTCTTCTTGATATACTTATTTCCAGATAACCGCAAAAGTTAACCGCAAGATTGAGCTAATCAGTAACTTTGATCTATCCCCAGGAAGAAAGATAACCGCAACAACACATATAAATAATCGCAACAAACCGTTAATCGCAAGACCAAAAGTTAAACGCAGGTTAAGGAAACCGCAAAAAATAGCTGTGATGAGGTGACGCCAAAATAGAGTTAACCGCAAACATAGAACCAGGCCAAAACTGTCACTATCTTCCCTTTTTGTCTTATACTCGAAGTGGACAAGAAACAAATTTCAGGACCATTCACAAGTAGAAAACCGCAAGTCCAAACAAACAAAACAACACTAAACTCTAATAAGAGAAAAAACTAAGCGCAAATAAGAAAAAGCATAACACAAGCCCACGAATTTCATTCAAAACAGCCATGATATTGATGATATGACTAATCCAGGGACCACGGTAAGCTTATGTAGTGAAAGTGTCTAACACCACAAACAAGAACAAACTTATGAGAAATGTAAGAACAAGTCGAACCACAACATAAACCACAAAGCCAATCACAAAACCAAGAACACCAAGTCCTAAGATGAAACCTTGGCTCTTGATACCAATTGTAGAATATCAATAATCATAGCATGCATGGTTTTGTGATAGAATTATGGAAGAAGATGAATAATAGTAGAAGAGATTAGAGAGAGAAAGAGTTGGGTGATTTCTAGAGAGAGAGAGAGTTTAGAGAAAATAGAAAATGTTAGATTGAAAGAAAAGCACCAACCCTCTCCACATGTGGAGAGGGGTATATATAGTTTACAATATTACGCCCACTCCCGGGCTGTGGATCAGGCATACAGTGGGTAAAGACCCGTTCCTTCTTCCACGGTGTTACTTAAACTAATACTAATTAACTAATAAACAAACTAACTACGAGCTAACTTAATGCTATTACAATCATTAGGTGACCGAGACTTTTACAGGAATATTTGTATTCCTAACAAGATCTAGTCTCAGAACAGGAAAGAGATGAGCAAGCAAGATTGATGAAAGAGTTTGAAGATTTGATGAAGAAAAAGTCTTTAGAAGAGAAGCTTACAGCTCAGTTTACTACCAATTTGCCTCCTGAAAGACAAAAGGCCTTGGATGCACAAGCTGCTCACTTTACTGATAAGCATTGGGATGATTTCACTGGAGCAGCTGCTACAAATCCTTCACTTGCTCAAGTTATTCTAGGAGCTGACTTTGATAGAGATAACTTTGCTGCTCAAATGGTGGCCCTTGGAGACAAAAGGAAGGCAATGGCAGCTGAACAAAGAAAAGCTCTTGCTGCACAAAAGGCTAAGGCAAAGAGGGAGAAACCACAGACTGAAGCACAAAAGAGGAATTACATGAGAACTATGGTTTATAATCAAAGTTCTTTTCTATATCAATATGGTTTGTCAAGAAAGCATGTTTGGGGTTTGCCTGATTTGAAATTGGTGAGCTTGTACAACAAAATTATGAAGCAAATATAGCCAGCTACTGATTTGAAAAGAATTGCTGGTGGTATGGATGCTCCACAAGCAAAAAGGCCCAAGTTAGTTGACCCTACTACTGGTCCAGTTGCTGAACCTCATGCTACTTCTGCTACTCTTCCTGCTGAAACATCTGAGAGACCAACTTTTCTAACTGCTGATGCACAGTCTCTTGGTTTTGTTGGAGAAGTTTCATCTAGCTTTGTTGAGGAACCAAAGGAACCTTCTTCTACTCATGAGTCTGCTGCTACTTCTTCCTCTGTACCTGTTGAACCAGAAGGATTTCTGTCTAACTATGATGCAAATATGGTTAGAAAAGCTGAACAAGAAGCTGCTAAAGCTAGACAGGCCAGAGAAAAAATGGATAAGTTATATGCAAAAGGTGGTCCTGTTCCTATTTCATCTATATCTCCATCTGATGTTCCTACTGAAGCTGTATCTGGTACTTCTGAGAAGGTCTCTTCTTCTTTCTCTAGGGGAATCTATGTTCCTGGTAGGAGGATGAAAAGGATGGCTCACAGGAGACACATTGCTATTAGGAGATCTGTGAGATTGGATGGAAAGAGAACTGCTGGTCAAGTTGAATCTTCTAAGGAGGTGGATCTGAAGGATGATGATGCTGCTTTTATACTCAAGGGATCTTCTACAACCTTTCCTGAGGGGTCTTATAGTGTGTTGACAAAATGGACTTTGACTGCTGGACAGCTTAACACCATCTACAGGATTGATAACTCTTCTTTGGAGTTTACTTTCTTGAAAGATATTCTTCACATGGTGGATAGGCAGGATTTAAGAACTCTTCATAGTCTTGTCACACAATATTATGCCACTCATCCACCTCAAGGTTCTGGTTTGTACTTGTTAGGGGATCTTCAAGTCTTGTTTGAATCTCAATCTTCAGATAGTAAAGGGTATTCCATTTGGAAGAATTCTCATAAATGGAAGGTTGATTCTTGGAGATTTTATACTAACCCCTCTGTACATGTTGTGGAAACAACTTGTGGTATATGTGTTTGTATGTTTTCTGATCAGCATTATCCTATGTCCCATAAGCTTATGAGGCGTATGCTTAAGAGGAAGTTGGAAGTTCCTATTGATCCAGTGGCTAATGAGATGACACATGCTGAGCAATTGGTTAGGTTGATCAAGTCCAAGCTTCTACAACACAAAGCTTCTACTTGATTTTGGTATGGTGTATACTTTATTTGTTGTAACATATATAGTTTTGTTTATCTTTTTCTTAGTAAAAAAAAATTGTTTTAGTTTCAGATTAGTTGTGTAGAACTCTATTGATGGTTCTCAACTCACCAGATGTGCCTTGTGTCCATCAAAGAGTGGGCTAGTCCAAAGGGTACAGCTTTGGTAAAGACATATCAAATCTGGTGATAGCTGTAATGGTTTGCTAATAACCATAGGGTATGCAACTCACCCATGCTTAATTGCTGAGGGTTGTATGGTCATCAATTCACCATGGATTTTTCCTTCTTGGATTCCAAAGAGTTGGCTAGCCCACAAGTATATGGCTTGTGGTAAAGGCACTGGAATACCATATTTGGTAATCAGTTCACCAAAGGTGATCATTCTCACCTAAGAATTGACTAGTCCTGAGCAAACGGCTACAGGTAAAGACAACTTAAATCCATTTATAGTTGCTGGTTTGCTAGTAAATCAGATGGTTATCAGTGTACCATAGTTTTCGAACTTAAACATTTGGCTACTCCAGTAGTGATGGCTATTGGTAAAGAGACATCAACTCCATTATTTTCAATGATTCACCTTTCACAGGAGTTAACACACCTGGATGTGATGAGAATAGTATGAAACTAATATGTTTTGATGTACACTTTGTCATTTGTTGCTGCAAAGATCTGGTGGTTTTCAAGGATGTGCCATTCATAGAGTTTGGCTATTTTGGTTCTTTGCTGTTGCTGTTCGACTTCAATCCTCACGTGTTAAAGACCTATCAAGAATCTCAAACTTAACTATGTCAAATTCAAGATTAGGGGAGGATTTTTGGGAATTCTAATAATCATACTGCTGGATATCATACTGCTGAGATCCTACGGCTAGAGGAATCATACTGCTGGACATGCGGCTAAGTATAGAACTGCCGATGTATTGATTCTGCTGAAGAGTTGATTCTGCCGAAGGTATATATTTTTTCTATTAATATTGATATTCCGCGTATTTTGTATTTAGTTAGGATATGCATGAGTTTTATTAGGAAGTGATAATGCATATCTTTATTAGTTTTTAGAATATACGTTTCTTGTGAAACGAGTTAGGGTTCCTTGCCTATAAAAGGAACACAATAGTATGAACAATGTACGAGTTCCAAAAACAAGTTTTAGTATTATTCAAAGATCCATAGAGGATCAAAGTATTCTTAGTATTCACTGCTTTGCTTGTGTTTGATTTTCGCTTTAGAATACAAGTAACAGAGACTTTCTATTAGTGTGTTTGTGATTACATAGACATTACTAACGATTCACGTGTGCTCAAAGATCTATCAAGGTCTAAGGTTCAACATTCTATGACCTTGACCCTTGCCAAGCGCCTTCCAATAGTGAGCTATTGCTTTATACCTGAGAATACATGCTAAAAAGTCAGCTTACATTGGTGAGTTCATAGAGTTTAAGTTTACCAAAACAGTTGTGGACCTGAAGAGTCATTTGCTATGTGTGACTAGAGGCAGACATAATCATCCATGGGCCGCCCTCCGCAAGGGTCCCATATAATAACAATCAATCTCATAACATTTCCATATCGATAGGTTTCTTATAGTAATGATAAGTGGTCGTAGTGAGTGGATCCCTTGGCGGTCACTAGCCAGGTAACACGTTACAGTAAGGAACCACCCGTTACTGCCCTAGGTCTAGGCCGGAAGTAGAAGTCTATTCTTAGCAAGGTTTCAAGCATCCCAAGTCTAAGGCAAAATCTACCGCATCTAACCTCAACTAGTCAACACATAGTAGCAAAACAAAAGTAGTGGCAGGTCCAGAAAATTAGTTGAGCTAGGAGCTCACATTTATATCAGATAATCACATAATGCCATCGATTAGTCAATTCAAGTATATCAGTCAATCAGTTCAATCAATTTAATCCCAGCTAAATCAAACATTTCACGTATTCAGATAAACAATTGTTGAGTTTCGTTAAAGCGAGTATGTATTCTGCCCCAAAAATAGTTATAAAAACTGTTTAAAAAGTACGGGGCTATGAACTCACCTTAGCCACAACAATGCAATGAACACGACTGACACAACTGGCATCTAGCTAATCACGACGATATCCAGAAGATGGGCACGAATGTACATAAGTGGCCTAACCTAATACGCATATGATTACCTCAGAATATAGTTCGCACGATAATAAAGTCTATAAAAGATGATGTGTCATAGTTTTCGTGGATTATTCATGTCATTACTTGACAAAAGTTTAGTATCAATGTTTTCAAAAGTCCAATATCATTACTCATAAGAAAACTTAATATCAACGTTTCGTGTGCTGTGGTAAGAAGACATTGACTCAACTGCAACTCATGCCAAAATGAAAGAGATGTCGACATACAACTCACGCCAAAGAGGAAACGACCTTGACCAGATCAAGAAATGTTGACAAACTCAAGTTAATCAAAGAAAGTCTAGACCATGACGACTATTAACCATGTAATATAAAATAGGTAAGTTTCAGTGTTTACCCCATAATCTCAAATAGTTTATATAAAACATACACGTTTTATAAACAAAATATGTTTGAATTCACAATTCGAGCAAAATGCTTTTCAACGTCATAAAGCATAAGTTAATATCCGTGCCAGGTTTTGTAAGAATAAAAGGTTTTAAACAATAATTACATGTTTAGAAAGTTGTATAAAATTCATCATGACGCGTTATTTTATACAATGTTTCCAAGTTATTGAGACTTTAATTAAAATCAATTCTCTTAAAACAATATTTTATAAGTTTAATTTATCGTTATCATTCACGTTGTTATTAGCCTTTGGCTTTATTGAATATTTTTTGTCCAACCCGTGTCTAATATATTAATTTATTAATATAGGCCAAAATGTATTTTACTACCCTAAATTTGGCTAACCGGATCTCCTACTACCTCAAAGTATAAAAGGTACATCATAGTACCCCATAGTTGATAATCTAGTCCATATAATACCCCAACCCTAATTAACTAAATCACATGATTTTCACATGGTTGTTGTTAGTTTTTAACGAAAGTTTTTGGAGCGTTAACTAGGCTCACTTGACTTCTTTTTTCTCTTATTTCTTTTATATCGTCTTATCATTTTCTCTTTGAATTCATTTACCCATAACACACTTCATAAACATTAATGTGAGTGTTATGGAGAAAAGTATGTTCCTTTCGTAATTTTAAAAATTTCATCTTATCCTTTTGTTTGGTTATATAGAGTCCTTTTTTTTTTTTTTTTTTTTTTTAGATAGTATGGATTGTACGACATGTTTTCCCTTTAAACTTATGTTTATACTTTTTGTTTAGATTTTATATTTTGAGTTATTGAACATACAATCTACTATATAGGTTATATTCCAATGAATTGTCTCTTGAAGGCGACATCAGTTTTCCTTTAGCATGCACAATAAATTGTTTATGTACGTTAACGCATTCAGTGATGGAATTGACCTTGTTATTGACATGCTATACTCTTGTTTAAGCTTGTTGTTATATGTTTATAGGATGGTTGTGCAAATGTATCTATACAAATCCGTGTGTAATAATTTTATATATTTATATGGCAAGTCAAAATAAGTTTATTATGAACAAAATAGCAATTGCAAATTTGCAATACCATCAGTATGTAGTTTTGCTATTATGGTGATTGTAATTGTATCATGATAATTGACCTTTTATTATGATAAAGAATAAATGTGATAAAGTATCAATGTAAAGATACAAAATATATGCGAGGTTTTTTGGAGCGAATGTTTTGACGTGGGTTTTGAAGTAAAAAAATTGTACATGTAAGTAAAGTGGAAAGGGTCACGTGAGATACTTAACGTCTCAAACTTCCGTTAAAAACTAACGACAATAACCCATGTGAAAATCATGTCGTTTAGTTAATTAGGGTTGGGGTACTAAATGGACCAGATTATCAACTATGGGGTTCTATGATGTATCTTTTATACTTTGGGATAGTAAGAGACCCGGCTAGCCAAATTTAGGGTAGTAAAATACATTTTGGCCATTAATATATTATACCGTCCTGTCCCAAAATGTCCAATAATGTCCATCGTCCAATACCGTGAATCCGATAACGATTCGATATCACATTCAAAATCCAAGCTAATGTATCACAATATTTCTCAATCCCAAAATCCGTATTTAGATCCAATTCATAATCTCAATATAATCCGATACTTACCAAGAATATAAAAATAACATGTATATATTTTGTTAGACAAATATATATCGACACCACAAATTTACAACTGCACTCTTTATTGTTTTTCTTTTGAAATTCGAAGACAACAAGCTCTTACGGGTTTGGTTTTGAAACCACAGCAAACAACACACTCCAAAGTACTCCCTCCATCCCAATTTATTTGTCCACATTTGACTTTTTGAGTCTTTCTTTGTCAACTTTGACCGTAAATATTTTTATTTGTGTTATATAATACTTGATGAAAATTATACAAATTAAAAATACACTTAAAACTCAATCTATTCATATATTTTGCATCAAATATTAAATAACACAAACAAATATATTTAAGGTCAAAGTTGACAAAGAAAGACTTTGAAAATCAAAAGTGGACAAATAAATTGGGACGGAGGTAGTAACAAACAAATAATAGTACCCACTAATTGTTATTAACATAAACCGACGAGCACATTCATCAAACAAACACGCCGCCTTTTGTGATCCTAGTAAATCGAGGCAGCCAAGCTCTCGACACTTTGTGGTGGTTCGAGGATTAAACTCGAAGGAAATAGGTGTCATAGTGGGTTTCACGATGCGTCTAATAACTCAAAATGAAGGGGATGAAAAATAACGAATATTGGTGGTGACGCGCGGCGGTGAAGGTGCCATGGCCGAATATGTGGCCGGAAATGATGAGAGGTGGAGAAGTTGGGTTTTTATAGGATGGTTTAGGGTTAGCAAGTCAAAGGGCCTTTCAGTAATTATAACAAAATTAAGGGGCGACGTGGAGAGTTAACTGAAGGGACCTTATCTGAAATTTGTCATATCTTTCACGAAATGAGGCTCGGAGCTCATTTAAGCGAGTAAACGAAAGATTCATGATACGGGAATGACGCCAATGTGCTCAGAATAATATTTCCAATGAAAATGACTATAAATATGCCTCGTTTCTCTAAAACGATTCCAAACTCAAAATAAATGGTCGTTTCTCTGTATAAAACAAGTCAGGAAATTTGCGGGGTGTCACACTTTGTCTTCTCATAAGTAGTTTGCCCAATTTACTTTTCGTGTTATTTTAATTTTCTGTTTTAGAAAGTAGTTTTTGGGTTAGCTGAATAGCAACTAATTTCGCTCATTCCTCTAAAAACCAAGATCTTTATTTGCTTTTCATAAAATATGAAAACATAAAAATAATCATCCCTCACCTTTAGGCTTACTTGACATACACTTCAACTTAACGACACTATTCCCCTAGAGAACGATCAATCTCCCGGACATACCTATACTACACTACAAGAATCATGTACACTGCCTGGAGGTTTTCAAAACTTCTCAAGATCCCTTGAGAAGTAAAACCTTTTGCGAGGGTTGCAATCCACGCATCAAAGGTAGACAATATACAAGTGACCAAAACTAATGTGGAAGCCTCCTCGTCTTACGCTTCTAAAATTAGCCCAGCATCTTCTACTAAAGCTAACTTTCAGTTTATTGAAGAAACGTTGCATAAGGATGCTTATTGTGATGTGGGTTTACCTACAGATTCGGTACAAGTAATGAACGAGCAGATGAAACATTCGCTTTATTGGTATTTCATTGGTAAAGGACTTGTATTTCCTGTGGTTGAATGGTTCGTGTGTAATAATTGGGGAAAATATGGAATTCAAAAAAGTTACGATGAATGCGAATGGTTTTTTCTTTTTCAAGTTCTTGTCTATAAAGGATGCCGAGTCTATTCTTCGGGATGAACCTTGGATGATTCATGGAATCTCTATCTTTCTTAACAAGTGGTCTCCATCGATAAACCTTCTTAAGGAAGGTTTGTCTTGTATTCCGGTATGGGTGAAGTTTCACGACGTCCCTTTTGTTTCTTATACTCCGGATGGTTTCAGTTTGATTGCTTCTAAAATTGGTACTCCTATGATGCTAGATTCTTATACTAATACCATGTGTTTGGAGTCATAGGGGTGTAGTAGTTATGCAAGAGCTTTGATAGAAATCAATGCATCCAATGAATTTCATGACAATTTAGTGTTGGTTGTTCCTAAACTCATAGGGGAATGGTATACTAAGGAAAATATTTGCATCGAATACAAGTGTGAACCATCTCAGTGTAGTAATTGTTTGCTCTATGGTCATTTGAATGATGATTGTTCTAAAGCCGCTCCAAAACGTGTCGTGAATGGGATGTGTAAAAAGCAAAGAAATTCAATTGGGTGTATCTAAGAAGCAGTTTAATGATGTATTTACTGTTGTGAAGAAGAAAAGTAGTAATACTAAGAAGTTCAATGCTATTCAAATAAAGAAATTTGTGCATCGACCGGTTGCTCCTAAGAATACCAAGACGTCTCCTACTAAGATAATACAAAAGAGGCGTCTACATCTAGACAACCAAAGAAGGCTGTGAAAGTGGTGAACACTTCAACCAACATGACGTCTACTTCTAAATAACCTACAAAAGATCGTAATGTGGTTAGTACTTCTAATGTGTTAGCTGCTCTTGATGAGATAGATCATTCTACTATGGAAAAGGTTCAACCAAGTAGTAATTCCAATATGCCTATTGTTGATTTGGATAAAGGTTCTTTTGTTAATGTAGCATCTAGTGGTAAGGCTACTACTAATGTTGATGTAGGATATGTAGAAAACAATGAAAACATCCCTAGTTCGTCCAATGTTGCTCATTCTTTAAAGAGCACACCTAACATGGTTAAAGATTGAAAAAGGTTGGTAATCCATTTTCTAAGGTTGAGAATTTTGTTTTTCGTATAATGATAGTGATGATGATGAAGTTCTTGAGGACTAAAGTGAAACCACAAGTTTTATGGCATTTGACGGTTTTAAAAGTAGTAGTGGAGTGAGCATGAAGAGCTTATTGGAGTTGTGGAAGGAGGACACCTATGATCAAAACCCTTATTGTTAGCCTTGCTTTTTTATAAAGATAACGCCACACAAGTGAATTGGACTAGATATGTAGCAAGTTGTGCCATTAGGGACTACTTATATACAATAGGCAAACTTATAATGTGTTGAGCCTATAAATACCCCTCCTAACTCTCCATAAGGGGTGTGGTAAAATCATTGTCTAAGTTTCATTTATCAATCTAATAAACATTTTAACCTTACTTAGTATAAACTAAGGCCCAGGTGAGTTTTCATAGCCTCACACCTTTTTAACTGCTTTCTAAATGCTTTACACCCTCTCTCCACTCTTTCTCTCTCTAGAACCTAACATGGATTTCATATACTTTGATCAACCTAGACCTCCCGAACCAAATAAATCTTACGTATTTTCGGTCCTACAATTCGTATCAGAGCTAATCAAGATATTCATCAGTAAAACAATCGTAAAACAATCTAAGGGCATTCACTTATTATGATGATGATGATGATGATGATAATGAGTTTGATGATTGTGCTCTGATTGATGCACAATTGAAGTTTGTGTAAAGATTATTGGCCGTAAATAGACTATCACCACATCCGACCCACTAGGTTAGAAGTTAGTTGCAACATTTCACTTTAAGATTATGTTGTTTGAGGTACTAAGGGATTAGCTAGGTGAGAACATTTTCTTTATCTTGATTAAATCTCTATTTTACTCTGTTCATAATTTTAATTTTTGTCGTTTTAGTTATTTGTAATTTTAATAATCATGTGGATGCAAAGCATAGGTTATGATTTTTAATTATTTGCTTTTTAAACAAACTAGTTCACTTGCTCCTGCAAACGACCCAGTCTTACCGTGTCTATACTATACATGATCGGATAAACCGTTTGAGAATGTTGGTATTACTTGTTAGATTCGATTTTATAAATTTTATCTAATTCTTTTCTTATTTGAGTCGTTAAAAAGTATTGAAGTGTCCAATTTTTAATTCGATTTACTCTTCTAGTATGTTATACATATTGAGTTATTGAAAAATAGTTCAAATTTACATTACTCTAAGCATCTTAATACATTTTAAAATTAAAAGGGTGCAATTAGCAATACCGTTATTTTATTCTGACTCAAATTTTATCCCAGCCGAAAAAGTTATCTTGTGCGAGCCGTTTAAATTGTTCATGTTTTTTTAAAACCCCCATAACTCGTTCAAAGGAAAAAGGTTGTGGTGGTGTGTAACACCCCCATTTTTAAAATATTTGCAGGGGAATAAAGATTGGGTGTTACTTCATAGCTCACAGTTTTTCAGCAGAAAATGATTATCAATTTATTCATCTTAAAATATTTATCATTCGAATATCAGAGTTTGTAAAAATGAGGTCCCAGTGGTTTCAAAGTTTGTTAAATAAGTTTTTGAATGATAGTAAAAATTTATAGCCTTTGTAAGAATTCGTGCTCCTCCGTACCATCCTTGCTCATTATGGACCTGAGATAAACACATGCTAAAAGTGTCAACACAAAGGTTGGTGAGTTCATAGAGTTTTTTGGAAAATTATTTATTTTGATAGATTTCAGGAATATTTGGAATTAATAAATTACAAACAATAATGAAACAAGTATTGAGTAATATTGTCTATAATCACAGATAAAACATATAGATATTCAATCACATTCAAATAAGGGATCAATAATCTTAACATGAGCTGGAAACTCATGATACTAATTCAATCAGATATACAATTCAAGTATGGTCAAATTCCTATACAGCTGTATCTAAATATATGTTGAAAACATACATTTCCTTTATAGATATTGCACCAAGCCTCATGACACACAAGCTTAACCAAAAGAGGTGTCTTATCAAATCAATGATAAATTTTGCCCTCTAATAATAGGTGATTTGCCAATTCCTATTTGTCTACGAATATAGTGTATCACGACTAATACGACTAACCAATTGTAATTGGCATTCCGTCAAGTATTAGTGGGACAGGAGGTCAGTCCTTAACAGGTTTCGAATCTGTTCACTATATTCGCGCCCACTTTACATGTGATTAATGGCTCATGATTGAGGGACTTTATGGCGATAAGGTAACTTAGGCAATATCAAGGTAATAATGGGATCATTCAGAATAACATCATATAATCAAGTATCATACCACAGTAATCAGTTTGGTAATTTTATCGTTTGAGTATTTGTAATTCAGTTTAAGTATTTCGCCAGTAACACATGTATATCACATGCCACAATAATCGAATTGAAAACATTATCATATGAGTATCAGTATTTCAGTCAAGTAATTCATCAGTAAAATATATATATCACATACCACAATAATCAAATTGGAAGTATTATCATACGAGTATCAGTAATTCAATTAAGTAATTTGTCAAGTATTGTATATATCACATTTTTAAATCACAAACCATATTAAATAAATATCAATTAGGAAATTGATTTGAATCATGTATTTTATTCATATACTTATCAAATTATCAAAGTATATGTAAGCATGTATCTCCCCCAATGGGTTTAAAAACAATTATTGGAAATGGGGCTATGACTCACCTTGATTGATACGGAAATAATGAAAATAAAGTAGGATGAGATTTATGGGAACGATTATGGAAACGTCTGTGATACGGAACCTGATAAATAAATTTATCAGAGAATATAACCAAATACTATTTGGTAAATACGAACGAATAACGAATAATTATTATTCGTTATGGCGAATAGATGAGGTGCAGTGTAATTATTATGTCATGCATGATATGCTAAAATAATTTATTTAAATTATCCATCGAAGTTTTACCGTTTTAAACTTAAGTGAAAATATTAACTTTTAAAATATCGTTATACATATTATTAACGTAAAAATAAATAATATATAAATAAAACGTAATAAAATGCATATGACGTGATGGTTGACGTAAAATAGAAAATAAAATAAGAATGTCAAATAGATTATGTTTAGTCCTTGTCCTTTTCCAATTTTACACTTTTTATAGTAACGGCATTAGCGTTACACCGTTAGTCCTTTTCGTATTTAATTTACAATTATAGTCCACTACTTGTCCAAAATTTCAATCTAAGCTTGGACCATTATATAATATCAATTTTTATCCTAAACTTTCTGTTTTTACAGTTTTAGTCCAAGTTTTCAATGTTTGACAGTTTTAGTCCTTTTAGGTGTCGTCGCGTTACATTTTTAGTCCAAAATCACAAAAATGATTATAAAAATTTTATAAAAATTTCCGAAACTTGTTTTATTAATTCTAAGCTTATTTCAACAGCTTATTTGATTAAAAGCTTATTTTTCTAGCTTATGGGCCTTAACGAGCCACTACAAAAGCCCATTTAAAAATTTAGAGGCGAGGGCATGAAAAATGTTTTGGGCCTGGACTTGGGCTACTTTTGTGATTCCAAAAATGTTTCATATGGGCCCAGTGGGCTTATAGATCTTTATTTCTTGTTGGGCCTTAAATAAGCCCACACGAAAAATAATATATTTTCTTAACTATATTTGTATTTGAAAATCTTGTGTTTGTCGATTTAAAATGGACTAATTTGGGTGTCGAAACGTGAGTATTTTTACATGTTATCTAAATAAAAGTGGTAGTTTTCTAGGTGGTCTATTAGGTCGAGTAATAATATGGTACTCTTGTTACGTGAAATTTAAAGTTATACGAGAGGTTTGTAGCTTGTTTGTATCGATCATATATTTGAAAACGTTGAAAATATTACTAAGTATTTTTACTAAATTTCATGCGATGGAACTTGGTTTAAAATAGATGCGTGTGATGCATGTAACGATGATACTAAAGTGAATTATGTGTGCTACATGACTCCTAGGCCTTCCAAGATAGAGGCTAGTCCCGTTTAGTGTTCTACATGACAATATATACGTGAAATGAATATGCATGCTTCGTTATTAAATTACATGGGTTTATATAAGTTATGTGGTGATGTTTTTAAGTTCTTGAGTTTATTTTATATTTACACAACTGGTTATCTAAATAAATTTCATACGTATACATGTTTTGTGATACGTACGTTTGAACAAATACATGAAAAACATGCATGGTTAAATTGTAGTTGTGTACATAAAAATGAAAGTAAGTTTGTGAGACTTACAAAAATAACAAGAATGAATAGGGATCGAAGGACATAAGCAGAAACAAGAAACTTGCTCAAAATTCCACCCGTATCAACCAAAATGTCTTGTTCGACTTGGAGATCCTTAACCCGATTTCTTTTGATCTTCTGGACTTCAAAAGCTCCTCGTATTAATGTAAAAAGACTTGTGTTTGTTTGAGGGTATCTAAATAATGAAAAGGAATTGAGAGAATATGGAAAGGAAATGGAAACGAGATGTGAAATGTGAGAATATGTTATACGTATAAGTTTACGTGGACTTTCTTCCTTTTCAACTTGTTCTACTATTTAAATGTCAGTGAATGTTGGGATATTATTGAGATTTTATTGTTAAAATAACTTTAAGAAGGTGTGAACATGAGAAGAAACCAAATGGGATTTGAGTTGTTTTCATATATGTCGACTACTATTATTTTTGGGTACACGATTTGGTTTTTGGCATAGAACTTGGTTACAAACTGGGATGACTCGACTTTTATCATGAAATATGAATTGAAATGTCATTTGGAAATTATAGAAACAAACCGGGATTAAAATGGTTGAGTTTGGAATTTTTATATGTGTCGTATGGGTTAAACTTTTGGCCAAACACTTTGCCTCTATTAAACATATCAAACGTTCGTCTTAGAAGCTAAAATTTGACGTCCTAATTCTTTGGTGGGTAGACAATTAGGTGGTATAAAAATATGTATGTGTTGTGTTCAAAAATCGAAAAATACAAGGGTGTTTTGGAGGGGACCTGGTTGACTAGAATATGAAATAAAAAGAAAAGTTGGGCTTGGTGTTGGGCTGCTGTGAATAGTGACGAGAATAAGGAGTGGGCTGGAATTTTATTAAGGGTCCATTTGGTTATATTTAGTTTTAATTAAGATTAGTAAACTTTTAATATTTTGTTAAACGT
Source organism: Artemisia argyi (assembly GCA_030686995.1). Taxonomy (NCBI): domain Eukaryota; kingdom Viridiplantae; phylum Streptophyta; class Magnoliopsida; order Asterales; family Asteraceae; genus Artemisia; species Artemisia argyi. The sequence goes on from JARVZY010002534.1 coordinate 108,996, forward strand.
GTTGAGAACTTGTTTCGTCGTTTGGTGAATTCTGTGATATCGTAGTCGTGACCATTTTAATATACTAAGAAAATTTTAAATTTCCCCGTAAAAATGGTGATTAAAATAATGACAGAGATTTATATATATAATTAAATGTTTTTAATTATATGAATTTTTGCGAGGTTTTATATGGTGGATGTGAAAAAGACAAATAGGATGAAGGGTTTTCAAGTATTTTGGTTATGGAATTGTAGCGGTGATGAATATCATGTAAGGCGGTGGTAGTAGTACATTGTGGGAGGGTTGGAGGTTAAAAAAGAATAGATAAATGGGGTTTTTTTATTAAGAATATGAATTGGATAAAAGTATATGTAAAATGTGTTGAGACATTAAGTATTTAAAAAAAAACGAAAAAAACCCTTGCAGCTAATGACGTTTTTAATGAGCATTAGGGTTTTGGACTACGAGGGAATAAAAAATGTGACGTTGGGGACTACGGGTGCGTAACCCTAGATCTGAGGACAGTATCCGCAATCCGCCCAAAACTTGAAGACCAACGGTGTAATGTCCCTAATAATAATAGGAATAAATTCTAAAAATAAGCCAAAAAGACCGTTGATATTCCAAAATATAGCACTTAAATTTTGATTTCCAAATCTAGTTTGCCGGTTTCCAAATCTAGCTGATGCGCGTAGGATTGCAACACGCACTACGTTTTACTTCTCAAGGGATCTTAAGAAGCTTGCAATCCCCACCAGGCAGTGTACCTGACCGATGTAGTATAGTGAAGTGGCAAGTACCGGGGGATTGATCGTTCTCTCACAGGGAATAGTGTTCGTTAGGTTAAAAGCTACTCTAATTAGGTCTAGAGGTGAAGGATGATTCTTTTTGTATTTTTATATTTTATAGAAAGCAAGTAAAAATCTCGGTTTTGAAAGAGTGGGCGGAATTAGTTGCTAGTCAACTAACCCAAATAAACTACTTATGCAAATAAAAGTAAATTGAGAAAACTATATGAGGAGAAATAGTGTTTACTTAGATTTCCTTACTCCCTAACTATCTTTTACCGTTTAATTAGTGTATTGTAGTTGCGTGGGTGACGGGTGTATTCCTAAAAAGTCGTAGGGCCGCGCACGATATTCCCTAACTCTATAAGCCTACCTCACTCTATGGCGATACGTTTAGTATCCTACCATAAGCTCACCGGAATTTACCTATGCATGAAATACTACCTTAAAACCGTTGTGCACATACGATTCATGTTTCTTAAGATGTTCAAGCTTGTTACCATTTAGGAGATTAGCCAGTTTCCTTAAGCCTAACATAGATGGAACATTCATCCAATACAAACTAACAACACACCAATCAAACAATAATCAATAGTTAGGTTTCATTAGATCTAAGCAAACACAAAGTAAACTAGCCTAGCATGTTAAAGGAAAGAAAAGCACAAGCATAAATCACACAACACATAGATAAATTGTATGAATTAAATGAAGACTTGTCTTTAATTAAACATGGGAGTTAGAAGGGTGAAAAATCCTTCTTAGGTCTGTGTTACACGAATTAGGGTTATACCCTAAAGTTCTCCACCAAGTTCCTCTCTTCAAACATAAAATAAAGCATGTATATATATAGAAAACATGGGCTGACGGCGTCAGCCCATACCCTGACGCCGTCACGCCGTCGATTAGGGTTTCCTAATGGCCTTGGTTGACGTCGTCACATGTACTATTCTAGATCTGACGGCCTTGGCTGACGCCGTCACAACTTCAATGCAAAACTCTTCTGGCCCGTCACGCTTTTGTCTTCTCATTCTTCTCGTTTTAACACCTGACGCCGTCACACCTTATAACGTGACGCTATCATGCACTGTACACAGCTTGGACTTTTGAGACTTTGTCATTTTCTGCACTTTTTCACTCCAAAAACGCCCGAAATCGCTTCTTTTGTGATTTTCCTCTCAAAAGTACCTAAAATGAGAAAAGGAACGACTTTGGGTAAATCTGATCAATAAAATACGAATTAGGACTCAAACGAACTCCTAAAAACGTAACATTTTTCGCCTCATCAAATACCCTCACACTTGAGATTTGCTTGTCCTCAAGCAAATGTGCTTTTATTCTAATCAAAATACAAGTTAGGGGTCATTCAATGGAAACATAAAAGTAATTACAATAGTTATTCGTTCCACTTTTATCAAAATAAGCACGGAGAAAAATATACTAGCACCTCTCACATAGTGTTTGGATACTCACATCTCTCGGGTGTTAATATGAAAATATAATGCATAGGAAATGGATAATATCACTCACTACCTGTCATAGTACGTCGATTACCATAGGCTTGAGAAAGAATCGAAACCTTCTCCACTTAGGCGTAAGCACCTAGGATAACTATCAAAGAGGGCTTTACAATAGGGTTATAACCTGGGGTGTAGGGATATGGAAAAACACGGTTTATTGGATAAGGGATAGTTTACTGGTGGCAAGTGAATCATCTTGGTCAATTACATATACAATGTGGCGTTGCTAAGCCAAGACTTGACTCAACTAAGCTAACTAAGAACTAAACAAAACATAAATAAAAGATAGAGGTGGATGGTAGTCCGTATGTTTTTTATTTTTATTTTTTTTTTCATACCTTTTTACCCTACCATCCGAAATAATACATCAATGGGGCTTAGGTTCTCCTCTTACACTTGAACTTTTACATACTTTACAATTACATAACTAATGACTTGAATCGAAATAATTAAAACACTTGGAGTACTTTTAAAACGATTTGCACATATGGGGGTAATAAATGATGTTCTTCCCCATTACTCCATAACACTAGTACTTTACCCATGAATCCCAATCATCCCAAAACAATATGTACAAGATATGACTCGACTTAGCAACAATGTAACCAACTAGACAATTAACAAAGGGTTTAAACATATAATGATAATGCACTAAAGATGAGTGCATACAAGGTAGGCTAAGGCGATTTGGTTGCACATTTGGGGTGGATTGTAAACAAATTCTTCCTTTAAGTAAGATGCTTAAAGTTAGAAACGAAAAAGATAGGCTCTGAGGGGTGTACTAGGGGTATCGTGTACCAAAAATGGGTACATCGCAAAGGTGTGGGAGAATTACTTGACCAATGTAGCCAATGTAATTATAATACAGGTTTAAAACAAGGGTTATCCTAATGCCTCTTATCATGTAGTAAATCCTAATCTACACGAATGTAGTCTCACTTGTGGACTCGGAATGGTCACTAACGCAAGTTCTAGAATCTAAGTACTACCGGTACACTCATAAGCATTAAAATTGAATGCTTCTCTTCCTACCAATTCTAGGGGTGAACATCACATATTTGGGTGGAAAATTTTAAGTGGTACGGTTTTTGTGCTAGTCATATAATCTCCTATCCATGAGACGCTCATTAGGACCAAAGTTTCACTCCTAAATATTGTAAAAAATTTTAAATTGGCGCTAAAATTACCCTAACAAGTGTTTCTTTCAGTTTTATTACACAATTACTATCAAATAAACAAAAATCAAGCATAATGGTATCTTCTAAGGTATCATTAATCTACCAATTTTTACCCCCTTACACTTAAGTTGAACATTGTCCCCAATGTTCGAAAATAAGGAAATGAAAAGATAAAAAGGTTAAAAGAATGAAATCAAATACTCCCCTGATTCGTTCCATATGATAGTGAAGTAACATGGTTAGATCTTCCTCCAAGAAAATGAACTTTCAAAGCTTCCCTTCCAGAGTATACATCATCTTCTTATCCGAAATAACCTGTTAAATCTGAGAAGACAACAAGAAACCTTGCATAAAATCGGCGGTATGATTCTATATATATCATGCTAAACTAGAAAGCAAATAAGACATAATGCTTGTGGAATGAATATTTGCAGATTTCCTGGAGTTTATAAGATGAGATTTTAACAAACATTTAAGTTCCGTTAGAAAACTAAATCAACAAAAATTAATTTCCAGAATTTTACACCTGACGCCGTCAAGTGTTAATCTTGACGCCGTCAGAGTGGTCTGACAGAAAACTCATGTTGTGTTTCCGGAAAATTTCTAGGAAAACCTATGCCATAATTCCTGGAAATCCTGCAAAACATTCATTATGACTCGATACAAGCATTTGACTCTAACAATTACTAGTATGTATGCTAATTTATTATTGTTGTGATTCATGTTCTATTACGTTCTTATAAACAAATTTGGATTTCCCTTACACTTAACTTTTGCAAAATACCTTTATATGTGATTAAGACGAAGATAAAAACAAAATAAAGCATTTTAACAATTAAGTTAGAAACATGAATCATAAACAATAAAAATAAGACATGCATACGGAAACAAATAAAACACACAAACAAACAAACTAACTAAACTAAACTTGGGTTGCCTCCCAAGAAGCGCTTTTCTTTATTATTGAGTCTTGTAGCTAGACTCGAGGCCTTGCCTCCTTACGTGACTCCTAGATGAGTCACTGATTCGCCTTAAACTAGTTATCTTTTATTTCTCAGCCACTTGTGAATGGCCAATAGTAAAGTCAAACTAATCAAGACAAATGCTTCCGTGAAATACAGTGTTTTCCCGGGTCGTAATGTCCCAACGAGGTTGTGATGGTATTAAAAACGAGTCTGTGATTAAGTGAATGTGAACAGGTAATGGTATAAAAGTGTGTGTGTGTTTAAACTAGGGTTTTATAACTTAAAATAACTTAGGAAAACTATTTTAACGATTACGTGAAACCTAGGTATCTAAAACGTATAAACGTTTACCAATTTAAAAATCAGACGCGACTGCGTACTGAGAAAAAGGTGAGTTTTAAGAAAAATAAACTACAAGGGTTAAAAATGTAAATTCTATAAACTTAAACTTAAAATAAAATTTAATTAAAAAGAAAACTATTTTTTAGATTATTATATTATTTATTATTAATTATTTAATTAAAAACTATTTAACTATTTAATTAAAATCAAACTAAAAATGATAACTATTACAAATTAAACTAAAAACTTATAAAAATAATTTCTAAACTTAAAAATGAACTTGAAGAAAGTATAAAAAAAATAAAAATAAATCTTTTTGTCTTTTTGTGAGCTTTTTATTAATTAAAAACTATTTATCTTAATTAAACTATTTAAACTAATTTAAATTACAAATAATACTAAACTAACTTAGAAAATTATGAAAAAATTTATAAAACTATTTTATAACTTATAAAAGCTATAAAAAATATAAAAACTATGTATTACTATATAAAAATTAATTATGCTATTTATAACTTAATTATTTATTAATTATTAATAAAACTATTTTTAATTCTAATAAATATCAAATGACAATATAAAAATCTAAGAAAATTATTTAAATTACTTTAACCTATAAGGAATTTAATAAAAAAATAAAAATATAGATTACTTAATAAAAACCTAAAAATGAAAATTAAAATTAAATTAAATTAAATAGAAACTATCACTTATTTTTATGTTGTATTTTCTGGATTTTTATTTTACAAAACTAATTTATATATAAAAACAAGCAACTTTAATAAAAACAATAATTTTATAGCTTATTATTAAGCACTGTGGAAGCTTATTACTTCCACAGTTGACCTATGTTGACCAAACAAGCTAATAAGCTCAAATGAGCTTATGTGGGACCCACCTTGGTATATTCTGATCCTAATAAGTACTTTGGACTTGTCAAAGCTAAGAAATGCCAAATAAGCTCAGTAGATAAGCTAATAAGCCACAATAAGCTAATCCAAAAACTGATTTCTACTCAGAATGGGGACAAGGTTCAAGGGTATTTCTAGGTGGGGTCCACTGAGGTACAGGTCAAACAAATGGTCAATATAAGATCTCTACTAGGAGGGGGGTTGGAAGAGACTATTTAGAGGTTGTGGGGCCCACTGAGTTGATCACAAAACACCACCAAAGGTGGTGTTGTGACTGAGTCTGCTGATGTAGGGGAGGTTATCCTCCCTGCAGTTGTGTTTGGGGGTAAGTGGGGCCCAATATAAAATTCCTAAAAATGTAATGAAGGTTTGAGATCAAAGATGAGCTGATAAACTATTAATACAACAAGTTTCAATTTCTAAAACCTTCTACAAAAATCAAAACAATTGCTTGAAGTTTTGATAAAATCTGAGAAGTGAAAATTGACTTTTTATGCAACTTGAGCTACTTTGACTTTCTTGAGATTCTAAGCTATGTTACTGATTAATTAAGTTGTAATAAGCTACAAGAGACCTAAAATAAGCTAAAACTATAACTTATAAGCTAAAGTGAGGGGTTTGAGGTCTCAACTGCCCAACAGTGGTCAGTTAAAGGGCAATTGGTGGAATTTTGACTATTGCTTGTTTAAGGAACCATTTTATGACTTACAAATCTTCTTTAGACCCTAAGTGACTAATGCAAGCAGAAAGCAACAACCAACTCAATCCTAAACACAATGAAATGTTCTGAGCCAAACACCCCCTTACAAACTAATTTTATTGATTAACAAAGCAAATGATATGTTTAACCCACTACACTGATTCCTGCCTTTATATTATGATATTGTAAGACCAAATTAGCAATAATCAACCACTCCACAAGCTTAAAACTCAGAGTTGTAAATTATGAGTGTTTCACTGTGTAATCTTTGATTTTGAGCAACAAGTAAAGTCAATGAACAAGTAACTGAGGTAAAACACTAATTATACTAAGTAACATGTAAGAAACATAAAATTATAAAGATCTAACCAACTAGATTACTTAAACAGTAAAATGCCAAATTAACTGAAAATGCTTACACAATGGAAATGGACTGAGCAACAAAGAACCATGAACAAGTAGCTAACCTATTACCTCCCACAAGGTTCTAAACCAACAATATATCCAAATAACATCAAGCTCCAATCTTCTTCCTCTCTCTTTACAACTATTTTTTTATTTATTTTCTATTTTATTGATTTATCTTGAATTTTTGCTTTTCTATTCTAAACAGCTAAGTAAGGTTTTATAAAACTTAAAAAGGCTTTGTCAGAGCTTATATAAGTTTATAAATTCAATAACAACAACAATTGACAACATACAAGCTTAGTGATATTTTTGAGATTTTAATGAAAAATTGCATAAACTGAGACAACAACTGAGACTTGAAATTAATTATTAGAAAAGGTTTACAAGATACTGAATTGACTTAATTGAATGCTTAAAAGCTTAAAATTACACTAAGAACACCAAACTACACTATTCGACACTAAAACTAAACTAACTAAACTAATACTTCATGTCTTCTGCTTCTTTTCCCTTATGTAGCCACTTTTTGAGTTTGTGGGACCCACTGGGTCATTTCCCACCAATCCAGAACCCTTGATAAGGTCAAAGTAATCCACACCCTTCAAATCACCTTTTCACGCCAAAAGTCTTGGGGGGGTACTGTGTTTGCGTGGAGAGGTTTCCAATGCTTTTGGAAGGTTGTGGAGGTGGAGGTGATGAGGTGGAATGAGTGGGGAGCAAGGTGGAGTGAAAACAGTGGGCTGGTATGGTGGTTTGGGTGCTACAGTGGTGAGGTTGGGAGTCTGTGAGGAAGGAGAGGGAGATGGGTGGAGTTTGACCGGGTTTAACCCTGGTATTAAATACCAGGGTGGGGTTTGGGCTTATTTTGTGGGCTTGGGTAAATAAAAAGGGAGTGGGCTTGTTTTTGGTGTTGGATTTGGTTTATAAAAATAACATAAGGTCCGTTTGGTTTAATGTAACATAGGGACCAATTTTGTAATTTAGCAAATATTGAGGGACTGGTTTTGTAAGTTCCCATATGTAATAATAAGGACCTAACTTGACAAGTGTGAATAGTAAAAGGGTATATTTGATGATTTTCATTATTTAAAATACCCGGGGACTATAATTGACAAACTGCCAAACTTGAGGGACTAAATGTGTAATTTATTCAAAACTTTCTCCCAGGGACTAAAAGTGACAATTATGAATTCCCTAGGACCCTTAATGATAGTTTTCCCATTTTGAACACCCAGGGACTGAAACTGTCAAGTTTGAAACTTTGAGGGACCTGTTTTGCCAAACTGTGAAACTTCAGGGACCAATCATGTAAATTCACCAAACTTCATACCAATGACCATTCCTGCAAAAGATTATTAGTACAAGGACCAAAATTGCTTTTCTCAGAGTTTTTACATCCCAAGGACCATTTATGTCAATTTCCAAAGTTGAGGGACTAAACTTGTAATTTTATGAAACTTTGCACCAAAGGACTAAATATGTAACTTTATGATTAAAAAGGACCTTTGGTGACATTTTCATGTTTTTAGAATAACCAGGGACTAGTTTTGCCAATTTATGAAACTTGAGGGACTGAAACTGCCAATTATGCAAACTTTGTACGTTTTTCATCTGTTTTTGCATATTTTGTATTTAAAACATATAAAACATACCTTTAAGATATTTAAAGTATTTTGATACATATTTGAGTGTTTTTGTATGTTTTGGCAGCTCAGATTGGTATAAAATGATGAGTATTTAGACACTTATCAATCCCCCACACTAAACTATTGCTAGTCCCTAGCAATCTATTTGAGAAAAACTTAATGGATTTGAAAAACTCTTTACCAAAAGCCATCACTTCTGGAGTAGCCAGGTGTAAGAACTGTGGCACACCTGATAACCGTGTGATTTTGAGCAAATCACCAGCTGTCAACGGATTTGATTAGTCTTTACCAAAAGCCGTTTGCTTCTGGACTAGCCAACTCTTGATGGAATAGTCAACATCTTGGTGAGCTGATTACCAATTATGGTTTTTCCACGGCCTTTACCACAAGCCATAATCTTGCGGGCTAGCCAACTCATTAGCTTTTGAGGATAATGGGGAGTTGAGGAACCATACAATTTTTGGCAAATTGCAAACCATAAACGGGTTTGAGTTATCTTTACCAAGAACCGTTTGCTCCTGGATTAGCCAATCCTGTTGTGGGTTAGACATGGAGGATTGATACCATTTATTGCGTTCTAAGTGAGAAAAAATTTTAAAATTTTGGCTAAAATGGGGGTTCTTGATGGAACATGTGTTTAAATTCGTTAGAATAACGAATCTCCCCCCACACTTAGAACTGAATATTGTCCTCAATATTCAAAGTACCGGGTGTTACACCAACACTTAGAACGTAAGAAGAAAATATTCCATAGCCTTTATTTAAGCTGTATATACATACAATTATTTTTTAGATAAAACTTCTAAATAGAAGCTATCACTATATGTACATTTTTTTTTTTTTTTTTTTGAGCTATATACAACATGTGGGGCATCTCCCCCACACTAGGGTGTTACACACGGGTGAAAACCCATGTTTATGCTAATGTTTTTGATTTCCGAGTCACTAGCTTGACTCGACCCCGTATTTGATTCCTTTTCTCCCAAACTGTCAGGTTTACCACGCAAGCTAACCGCTTGTGAACGGTTAACTGTAATAAAGAAGTCCTGAACAGACCGGGAGAAAAAGCAATTTAAAAATCTATGGGGAAGTAAGTGGAAGAGACAATCTCAATCGGACTTTCATTCAAGATGTTTGGATAAACATTTGAAGCACGTGAAAGTTCCACACCGATGAGATAAGTAACCGGCTCATAATTTATAAATGAGAATGCCGGGATCAAAGATAATGTCTTCACTCCCGAAAGAGTGAAGAACAGGATAAGCCACGGGATATATGAAGAAAAGAAAGAAAGTCATGATGAAAATCATAACTAACTCCTCGTCATCAATAGGAGAATTCATTGTTTCATGAATCTCCTCGTTTAAGCTCGCTTGATCAAGACATATTATGGGTATGTCTAGATCAAAATAGAATTTATCATACTCCGGTGGAGATATGATATGAGTGAGTTCACCGGAGAACTCCTCAAAGGTGAATGATTCGTATTCGGGATTGATTTGAGTGAGTTCATTGGGGAACTCCTCAATAGTAAATGATTCATAAACGGGAATAGAATTATAAGAATGAGAAGTGGTGATACCACTTATCTTCTCTTCCGTTTGATCAAAATGGAACGTTTGCAATTCAGGAATAGAATCATTGATCAAAATCTCACTATCCTTGACGGGGATAGGAGATGAAATAGGCTTTTCATTAAAAGCCTCGATTCTAGAAATGAAAAGATTAGCATTTAATAATGTAAGACGAAGAGATTCGTCTTGGATTATTTCTTCCTCATTCTCTTCTTCTGAGTTGACAAGCTCAGAAGGTAATTCCCCCACATAACTTATGTCTCCACAAGATAAAGAATAGTTCTCATCAGAATCAGAGAACATCTCAGTATGATTATTTGGAAAGACAAGAAGGGGAGGAATATCACACATATGTTCAAGAATTCCCTGTGACTCACTTGGGATTGGGACAAGGTTCTCAACACTAGACTTTATGAATTCGTCCGATTCCTTTGCAGGAACAGTGTCAAGATGCTCGTCCCCCATATTCAGAGAGTGAGTGGGAACCTCGGGTGTGATAACATCATACTCAGGGAGATGAGAAGGACTAGCAGTAATGGAGTCTACAAGTTCCATTATTTCTACTGCTGGTGATTCAGTTATATTCTTTTCTCCCTGTATATGCATGGAAGGAGTCTCAACTGATGAACTTGATGATTCTTTTTGAATGATAACAATGTTATCATCATCATCACTATCATCATCGTCCTCATAAAAAGCAGCATAGCGAATATTGGCACGTATTTTGGCTACTCTTTGCTCAGCAATTAAATCTTCCATGCTTTTCCCAGAATCTCGTTCTTCAGCAAGTAATTCTGCGATAGATTTATCACGAGAATTTTGAATGAGTGGAAATTGTGGAGGTGTGGATGTGTCAAAACCGGAAGGTTGACATTGATCATCATTATGAGAACCCCCACAATATACACAAGAAGAACTTGGTGCATTGTGAAACGACATATTAGCTAACTCCTCCTTAATGTTTTTAAGTTTCTCAAGAACCTCTAGACAAGGATCTTGCTGGTTTTGAGGAGTTGCTTGGTTCATTTGGTATTGTGGAGGTGGGTCTTGAAACGAATAGTCGTATTTGTTACAAGGAAATGGATTCCTTGTTTGACAATCAGAGCTAAAATGTGGACCTCCACAGTACTCACAACAGTAAAACTGTTGAGTCTGGCTTGGTGTATTCTGATACGAAGCATCATTGATATTTGGATAATATGATTCTTGCTCGTATGAATGTGATGGGTAGTTGGAAAAATTTGAGGAGCCGTTGAATGAGTTTTGATTAGGATCATTAGCAAATGAATTACTCGATCCACAAAACAAACAACTCCCGTTTTGAATATCATTACCACATTGTTCACATGTACACCAATGACATGGAAAACCGAAAAGCGGCTCACCACAACCGTCACAAGGAACAAAATCTGGAGGTGGGACAAGTGGTGTGCTCTGAGAGCTAGGAATTTCCACCACTTCCGTTATGGTCTCGGGTTTTTGTTTTTGATAAACGTGAAGGTTAGGTAAGTCGTTCTTTTCAGTCATTATCCTAAGCTCTGTACGTTTGTTTGACAAACTTTTAACCGTAAACCGTGAAAGATCAGGATTGATTCTTGAAGGTTTAGGAGCATTTGTGAGCTCAGGTTTTTGGACAACCGTGGTTTGGACGTATTTAACACCTCCATCGTCAGAAGAAAGTACAAGGTCCTTTGTCACCCCGGTTTCTCGTTCCATTTCCCTCACTGGAGAGGGAATATGAATCGATGGTCTATCATAATCAACATGACATCTCGATATCTTTGATAAGGCAATAAGTTTTTCGATGTTGCTCTCATAGGCCCTTTGTTCAAAGAAATCGTTATTGAGAGATGTCATTAGAATCAATTATGGGATAAGTGGAAGAAAGTAGAATCAAAAGGTTTTGGGGATGAGAAATGAAGAATCAAATAGGTAAGGGTGTAAAGGTGAATATTTTTGTGTTTTGAAAATTTTAGTAGTACTAATAAGAAGGAAAATGTTTTTGGTTTTTTGTGTTCGTTGAAAACTGATTTTAAAAAGTTTTCGGGAACTGTTTTTGGTTTTATATGATAATAGTATGAACAAGGATGGATAAATATACAAATGAATGTGTATTCAGATTCACAAATACGCAAAATCGTTAGAATAAGCGCACAACCTCCCCGGCAGCGGCGCCAAATTTTGATTCGCCTTAAACTAGTTATCTTTTATTTCTCAGCCACTTGTGAATGGCCAATAGTAAAGTCAAACTAATCAAGACAAATGCTTCCGTGAAATACAGTGTTTTCCCGGGTCGTAATGTCCCAACGAGGTTGTGATGGTATTAAAAACGAGTCTGTGATTAAGTGAATGTGAACAGGTAAGGGTATAAAAGTGTGTGTATGTTTAAACTAGGGTTTTATAACTTAAAATAACTTAGGAAAACTATTTTAACGATTACGTGAAACCTAGGTATCTAAAACGTATAAACGTTTACCAATTTAAAAATCAGACGCGACTGCGTACTGAGAAAAAGGTGAGTTTTAAGAAAAATAAACTACAAGGGTTAAAAATGTAAATTCTATAAACTTAAACTTAAAATAAATTTAATTAAAAAGAAAACTATTTTTTAGATTATTATATTATTTATTATTAATTATTTAATTAAAAACTATTTAACTATTTAATTAAAATCAAACTAAAAATGATAACTATTACAAATTAAACTAAAAACTTATAAAAATAATTTCTAAACTTAAAAATGAACTTGAAGAAAGTATAAAAAAAATAAAAATAAATCTTTTTGTCTTTTTGTGAGCTTTTTATTAATTAAAAACTATTTATCTTAATTAAACTATTTAAACTAATTTACATTACAAATAATACTAAACTAACTTAGAAAATTATGAAAAAATTTATAAAACTATTTTATAACTTATAAAAGCTATAAAAAATATAAAAACTATGTATTACTATATAAAAATTAATTATGCTATTTATAACTTAATTATTTATTAATTATTAATAAAACTATTTTTAATTCTAATAAATATCAAATGACAATATAAAAATATAAGAAAATTATTTAAATTACTTTAACCTATAAGGAATTTAATAAAAATATAAAAATACAGATTACTTAATAAAAACCTAAAAATGAAAATTAAAATTAAATTAAATTAAATAGAAACTATCACTTATTTTTATGTTGTATTTTCTGGATTTTTATTTTACAAAACTAATTTATATATAAAAACAAGCAACTTTAATAAAAACAATAATTTTATAGCTTATTATTAAGCACTGTGGAAGCTTATTACTTCCACAGTTGACCTATGTTGACCAAACAAGCTAATAAGCTCAAATGAGCTTATGTGGGACCCACCTTGGTATATTCTGATCCTAATAAGTACTTTGGACTTGTCAAAGCTAAGAAATGCCAAATAAGCTCAGTAGATAAGCTAATAAGCCACAATAAGCTAATCCAAAAACTGATTTCTACTCAGAATGGGGACAAGGTTCAAGGGTATTTCTAGGTGGGGTCCACTGAGGTACAGGTCAAACAAATGGTCAATATAAGATCTCTACTAGGAGGGGAGTTGGAAGAGACTATTTAGAGGTTGTGGGGCCCACTGAGTTGATCACAAAACACCACCAAAGGTGGTGTTGTGACTGAGTCTGCTGATGTAGGGGAGGTTATCCTCCCTGCAGTTGTGTTTGGGGGTAAGTGGGGCCCAATATAAAATTCCTAAAAATGTAATGAAGGTTTGAGATCAAAGATGAGCTGATAAACTATTAATACAACAAGTTTCAATTTCTAAAACCTTCTACAAAAATCAAAACAATTGCTTGAAGTTTTGATAAAATCTGAGAAGTGAAAATTGACTTTTTATGCAACTTGAGCTACTTTGACTTTCTTGAGATTCTAAGCTATGTTACTGATTAATTAAGTTGTAATAAGCTACAAGAGACCTAAAATAAGCTAAAACTATAACTTATAAGCTAAAGTGAGGGGTTTGAGGTCTCAACTGCCCAACAGTGGTCAGTTAAAGGGCAATTGGTGGAATTTTGACTATTGCTTGTTTAAGGAACCATTTTATGACTTACAAATCTTCTTTAGACCCTAAGTGACTAATGCAAGCAGAAAGCAACAACCAACTCAATCCTAAACACAATGAAATGTTCTGAGCCAAACACCCCCTTACAAACTAATTTTATTGATTAACAAAGCAAATGATATGTTTAACCCACTACACTGATTCCTGCCTTTATATTATGATATTGTAAGACCAAATTAGCAATAATCAACCACTCCACAAGCTTAAAACTCAGAGTTGTAAATTATGAGTGTTTCACTGTGTAATCTTTGATTTTGAGCAACAAGTAAAGTCAATGAACAAGTAACTGAGGTAAAACACTAATTATACTAAGTAACATGTAAGAAACATAAAATTATAAAGATCTAACCAACTAGATTACTTAAACAGTAAAATGCCAAATTAACTGAAAATGCTTACACAATGGAAATGGACTGAGCAACAAAGAACCATGAACAAGTAGCTAACCTATTACCTCCCACAAGGTTCTAAACCAACAATATATCCAAATAACATCAAGCTCCAATCTTCTTCCTCTCTCTTTACAACTATTTTTTTATTTATTTTCTATTTTATTGATTTATCTTGAATTTTTGCTTTTCTATTCTAAACAGCTAAGTAAGGTTTTATAAAACTTAAAAAGGCTTTGTCAGAGCTTATATAAGTTTATAAATTCAATAACAACAACAATTGACAACATACAAGCTTAGTGATATTTTTGAGATTTTAATGAAAAATTGCATAAACTGAGACAACAACTGAGACTTGAAATTAATTATTAGAAAAGGTTTACAAGATACTGAATTGACTTAATTGAATGCTTAAAAGCTTAAAATTACACTAAGAACACCAAACTACACTATTCGACACTAAAACTAAACTAACTAAACTAATACTTCATGTCTTCTGCTTCTTTTCCCTTATGTAGCCACTTTTTGAGTTTGTGGGACCCACTGGGTCATTTCCCACCAATCCAGAACCCTTGATAAGGTCAAAGTAATCCACACCCTTCAAATCACCTTTTCGCGCCAAAAGTCTTGGGGGGGGGGGGTACTGTGTTTGCGTGGAGAGGTTTCCAATGCTTTTGGAAGGTTGTGGAGGTGGAGGTGATGAGGTGGAATGAGTGGGGAGCAAGGTGGAGTGAAAACAGTGGGCTGGTATGGTGGTTTGGGTGCTATAGTGGTGAGGTTGGGAGTCTGTGAGGAAGGAGAGGGAGATGGGTGGAGTTTGACCGGGTTTGACCCTGGTATTAAATACCAGGGTGGGGTTTGGGCTTATTTTGTGGGCTTGGGTAAATAAAAAGGGAGTGGGCTTGTTTTTGGTGTTGGATTTAGTTTATAAAAATAACATAAGGTCCGTTTGGTTTAATGTAACATAGGGACCAATTTTGTAATTTAGCAAATATTGAGGGACTGGTTTTGTAAGTTCCCATATGTAATAATAAGGACCTAACTTGACAAGTGTGAATAGTAAAAGGGTATATTTGATTTTTTTCATTATTTAAAATACCCGGGGACTATAATTGATAAACTGCCAAACTTGAGGGACTAAATGTGTAATTTATTCAAAACTTTCTCCCAGGGACTAAAAGTGACAATTATGAATTCCCTAGGACCCTTAATGATAATTTTCCCATTTTGAACACCCAGGGACTGAAACTGTCAAGTTTGAAACTTTGAGGGACCTGTTTTGCCAAACTGTGAAACTTCAGGGACCAATCATGTAAATTCACCAAACTTCATACCAATGACCATTCCTGCAAAAGATTATTAGTACAAGGACCAAAATTGCTTTTCTCAGAGTTTTTACATCCCAAGGACCATTTATGTCAATTTCCAAAGTTGAGGGACTAAACTTGTAATTTTATGAAACTTTGCACCAAAGGACTAAATATGTAACTTTATGATTAAAAAGGACCTTTGGTGACATTTTCATGTTTTTAGAATAACCATGGACTAGTTTTGCCAATTTATGAAACTTGAGGGACTGAAACTGCCAATTATGCAAACTTTGTACGTTTTTCATCTGTTTTTGCATATTTTGTATTTAAAACATATAAAACATACCTTTAAGATATTTAAAGTATTTTGATACATATTTGAGTGTTTTTGTATGTTTTGGCAGCTCAGATTGGTATAAAATGATAAGTATTTAGACACTCATCAGTCACCCCTTCATTTAGGACATCCTTGGGGTCAAACTTCTCCTTTAACTTCCTATCGGTGGGTTTAGTTTTGTATGCCTTTTTCGAATTTCTCCCCATCCGGATCGTATAAAGTGAGCTTAATGTGCCACCGCCCATCTCCTTCTTTGGGTGGCTTCTTCCAATTCCATTCTTCCTTATCATCCTCACTTTTCCACTTATTCATTCCTAGGTTTATTGGTAAAGTACCTAAGAATTCTACCATCTTTCTAAAAACAAGAGGATCCTCAAATGGGTCTAGTTCAATATCCCTAGCCAAAAGTTGTTCAACCGAATGAGTTCGGTCTATGAAATCTTTTTCTAAATAGAATGGCCTTTGAGGTCCTATGAAGTCACCGTTCACCCAAGGTCCGTATCTAGAGGGTCTCCTATCAAATTCTACCCAATGAGGAATGGGTTCCTCACCGGTGTCATAAGCATGTTTCTTAACATCATACACGGATCTAGTTTCCCCCTCTCCTACCGCTATCTTAGATGTTTTACAGTCTATTAATGCGCTAACGGTCGCTAAGAATCCTCTTCCTATCAACAATGGACATGTAGGATCACTTTTCATGTCAAGGACATGGAAATCGGCCGATAAGGTCATCTTTCCTACATTGACTAACAAGTCCTTGACTACTCCAACGGGATAGGCAATACTCCCGTCTGCTAGGCCTATAAGTACTTCCGTTTCTTCCATTTTTCCTAGCTTAAGACTTTGATAGAGAGAAAGTGGGATTAAGTTGAGACTTGATACTAAATCGGCTAACGTATCAAAGGCTTTGGAGTCTCCTATCCTACAAGGCAACACAAATATACCGGGGTCGTCCATCTTCTTAGGCAAATTGTTTTGAACGAAGGCGGTCCCATTCTTACCCAACTTAAGTCTTTCCTCATACTTTTCTAATAGGGCATTGTAGTAGGGGGCTCGAGCTAAAACATCAATAACCGGACGTTCAAGGTGGAGTTCCTTAAATTCCTCGTCTAGGTTTTGAGTGGGTGGTGTTTCATGGTCTTGCTTAGGGACTTGGGTTTGTTTGAAACACGTGCTCATGGCATTGACCGAATAATATTGCGGACAAGAACTAGGAGATGAAACGGATGAGATAACGTTAACGTCTAGTTTTGGGTTCTTGACCGTGTTGCTCGGGAGGGCTCCTATATCTCGGTCATTGAGGACTTTCAACAACATGTCAATCTTATTGGTCATCTTGCTTTGGTGTTGTTTGAAATCGGCTTCAAACTTAGACAATTGAGCTTCTTGAGATGCCATAAAGCTAGACATCAATCCTTCAAAATCATTAGAGTTGTTAGAAGGATTGTTGTTGGAGTTGCGGTTTGAGGATGTACCGCTTGATTAGAAACGATTAGGTGGATTGGAAGGATTGCCTTGAGGTTGTTTCCACCTAAAGTTTGGGTGATTTCTCCAAGAGGGGTTGTATGAGTCACCGTATGTGTTTTGCTCGGGCTTGAAAGTGTACCACTTGTCTCCCGATCCGTCGGTACGCGAGGATGTGTAGTCCGCAAAAGCGTGTTTGGGGAGTTCCTTGCAATCGCGAGTGTCGTGGGGACCTATACATAATTCACAAGAATAAGTGATTTTGTTCACTTGGCTTGAAGGTTTAGGAGCTTCGTAGGATTTCATGAGATACTTGACTTGGTCCTCAAGTTCCATGATCCTACGGTCGGGAGTGCTTGAATTGTTCGAAGGCAAAGATATTGCCTTGACCGTTTTGTTCAAATCACGGGGATCATTCCAACTTTCGTTGTCATAGAGAGCAAGATCTTCTATAAGTTCCCATGATTCTTCCACACTTTTATCACATAGCTTACCACCGGCCGCTTGGTCAATGGTTCGCTTTGTGGAGGGATTGATATGGTCATAGAATATTTGGACTTGGAGCCAAAGTTCTATGCCGTGGTGAGGGACTTTGTGAAGGAGGTCTTTGAATTGGGTCCATGCCTCATATAGGGTTTGGCCTTGATGTTGTTGGAACATCAAAATATCATTCCTTAGTTTGCTAGTTCTCACTGGTGGGAAAAATTGAGCAAGGAAAAGAGTGGTTAGGTCATCCCATGTGGTAATGGATCCCGCGGGTAAATGCTCAAGCCATTGACTAGCTTGGTCACGTAGAGAGAATTGGAATAGGCGTAGTCGGGTAGTCTCTCGGGTGTCAACACTAAGGTCTATGGAATCTACGATTTTGAGGAAATCCTTAAGGTGTTGATTTGGGTCTTCGGAACGAAGCCCATGGAAAGCGCATCCGCTTTGCACCAACCGGATGGTGTCGGATCGCAGAGGTGACACATTGGCTCCTTGGTTGAGCTCAATGGTGTTTTGGTAGCCTTGGTGGCTACGTCGGGAGTACTCTCCTAGAGTACGGGCTCTAAGAGGTTGGTTGGGTAGGTTTTGGTTGTTTGGTTGTTGTGGGTCGATCGGGTGAAGGAGATTACCACCTTCCATGATAGCGGATGGTATTGGTTACGAACAAAGAAACGAAGAAAATAGATAGACTAAAGAAATCCTAGAAAAATAAAATAAAATCTCACTAGAAAGGAATCTAGTGAGTAGACCTAAATAAAAATAAAATTTAACCTATACAATAACTATTCCCCGGCAGCGGCGCCAAAAACTTGATGCGCGTAGGATTGCAACACGCACTACGTTTTACTTCTCAAGGGATCTTGAGAAGCTTGCAATCCCCACCATGCAGTGTACCTGACCGATGTAGTATAGTGAAGTGGCAAGTACCGGGGGATTGATCGTTCTCTCACAGGGAATAGTGTTCGTTAGGTAAAAAGCTACTCTAATTAGGTCTAGAGGTGAATGATGATTCTTTTCGTATTTTTATATTTTATAGAAAGCAAGTAAAAATCTCGGTTTTGAAAGAGTGAGCGGAATTAGTTGCTAGGCAACTAACCCAAATAAACTACTTATGCAAATAAAAGTAAATTGAGAAAACTATATGAGGAGAAATAGTGTTTACTTAGATTTCCTTACTCCCTAACTATCTTTTACCGTTTAATTAGTGTATTGTAGTTGCGTGGATGACGGGTGTATTCCTAAAAAGTCGTAGGGCCGCGCACGATATTCCCTAACTCTATAAGCCTACCTCACTCTATGGCGATACGTTTAGTATCCTACCATAAGCTCACCGGAATTCACCTATGCATGAAATACTACCTTAAAACCGTTGTGCACATACGATTCATGTTTCTTAAGATGTTCAAGCTTGTTACCATTTAGGAGATTAGCCAGTTTTCTTAAGCCTAACATAGATGGAACATTCATCCAATACAAACTAACAACACACCAATCAAACAATAATCAATAGTTAGGTTTTATTAGATCTAAGCAAACACAAAGTAAACTAGTCTAGCATGTTAAAGGAAAGAAAAGCACAAGCATAAATCACACAACACATAGACATATTGTATGAATTAAATGAAGAATTATCTTTAATTAAACATGGGAGTTAGAAGGGTGAAAAACCCTTCTTAGGTCTGTGTTACACGAATTAGGGTTATACCCTAAAGTTCTCCACCAAGTTCCTCTCTTCAAACATAAAATAAAGCATGTATATATATAGAAAACATGGGCTGACGGCGTCAGCCCATACCCTGACGCCATCACGCCGTCGATTAGGGTTTCCTAATGGCCTTGGTTGACGTCGTCACATGTACTATTCCAGATCTGACGGCCTTGGCTGACGCCGTCACAACTTCAATGCAAAACTCTTCTGGCCCGTCACGCTTTTGTCTTCTCATTCTTCTCGTTTTAACACCTGACGCCGTCACACCTTATAACGTGACGCCGTCATGCACTGTACACAGCTTGGACTTTTGAGACTTTGCCGTTTTCTGCACTTTTTCACTTCAAAAACGCCCGAAATCGCTTCTTTTGTGATTTTCCTCTCAAAAGTACCTAAAATGAGAAAAGAAACGACTTTGGGTGAAATCTGATCAATAAAATACGAATTAGGACTCAAACGAACCCCTAAAAACGTAACATTTTTGGCCTCATCACTAGCAAAAATACACTGTTGGTCTAGCAAAAATAAAAGGCAACCATGGGGCACCGTTTCATTCAAACTAAACTCATTAATCAAAGATAACATGAGAAGCACAAAAAACATCAAAGTTGCACAAAATGTCGCATTAGTCGCACAAAAAACATTTACCTATCCCGTAGCCCCTGGGCACTTGTCACAATTATGGTAAAGTCGCACAGTCTAGCGATTGCATAATATTAGATTTGAACAACCGAAAAAGGTGACTACTTCATAGGCCACTTTTTCTTTTCAGCGCTCTTTTTAGAAATGGCTCTAATAATCACCCAAAGGATTCCTATCCGATCCTATCCAATTGTGAGATTCCTTGTATCTTGGAGTCCTAACTGTGTGACTGTACCTATATTAGCCCCATAGTTTGTTTCTAGTTTGGCCTTGGGAGGAAGCTAGAAAGCTATGCTTGGCTATGTAGGAGGTCTATCTCAGTATGGATGTACCATAAAGTAGGGTTTCCTTTTGTGAAGGGTAAATGGCTTGGGTGGATGGTGTATGATGGATGGAATAGAGAGGAATGAAAGATGATCCTTCTTGGTCCATCCAATACATCATCACATGAGGTAATGAATAGTCTTCCCTCAAGGAATGTGTTCCCAAGTGACTGAAGCCATTCATAGATATGGAAAAGTAAGTTGCTTGGCAGAGCCCTTGATTGGAAGGGTTATGAGTTCCTAACGAGGCCATACATCTTTCTCTGCCTTGGTCATTGTGAGTGCTGGTTGAATGATCTGGGGGGGGGGGGGGGGGGGGGGGGGGTTGGTATGGAAAAGCGGTTAGATGGTATGGTGCTTATATAGGTGAATCAAATCAAGAATGGTTGTGCTGTGCAGAGATGAAGTCTAATATTTTGTACGGTTTGTCACAGATCAGCTATCACAGATATTTGTTGCCTCAGTAGATATTGGATGCATATGTTTTAGTTTTTGTATGTGGTTGGGAAATGGCCAATTCAGTGGTTGTTATTCATATGTTGTACATAATGTTTGGAAGTTAATATAATTTTCACCTTTGCAAAAAAAACAAACAAACAAACCAAAAAAAAAAAAAAAAAAAATCCCTATCCTTGTTTCTCTTAACTCCTATAAAACTTCAAACTAGGATATGATTCAAGAGTTATACTCGTAACTCATATAAATATCTTGTCCCTTGAAACCCTCTCAGATACATAACAAAATAGATATCTTGTGAAATCAAGATGATTTCTTTACCGCAACGCAAGCTTCCTGTTATTGACTTGTCTGTAAAAAACACAGACTGTAGCTCGACCTCTTGTCCAACATAACTATGAGCTAACGCATCAAAAGACGTACTTGATCTTCCCATTGAAGTGAAAGTACAAAATAAGGTAGATGCGTTAGCTCATAGTTATGTTGGACAAGTAGCCAATATTCCACTTTTTGAAAGATTAAGCATTGAAGATGCAACGACGGCGCATGGAGTTGATAGATTCACAAAACTCATGTGGCCCCTTGGAAATGAAAGTTTCTGGTATGAAGTCACTTGTATGACTTAGTCATTTATCTTTAACAGATTCATATCGATTAACCCACGATTTGTGTATTTCAGTGAAAATGCATTGTTATTCTCTAAGGCTGTAGCGGGACTTGAGGAGACAGTTATGAGGATGGTGGCAAAACATTATGGAATAGAGAAACACTACGAATCGCTCCTTAAGTCGACAACTTATGTTCTTAAATTCAACAAATACCGAAGCCCTCAAGAAAATGAGACAAATCTTGGTGTTTTTAGTCACACGGATAAGTCATTTATGACCATTATCCATCAACAAGAAGAAGGCAAGGGTCTTGAGATACAAGCAAAGGATGGGGAGTGGATTGAAGTTAATCTTTCACCCTCATCTTTCATAGTTATGGCAGGAGATGTTTGCACGGTATATGTCTAACTATCTAGCATCACACGAATGAAATATACATATGATACATAAGATAGATTTGTTTACACTGTTTTCATTTTACATACTTAGGCATGGTCAAATGGAAGAATTGAAGCACCATATCATCAAGTGATGATGCATGGGAATAGAGATAGATATTCGTTGGTACTAGCTTCTTTTATCCGGGATCTCAAAATAGAGATACCGCAAGAACTCGTTGATGAAGACTATCCTCTGCGGTTTGAAGCTTTTGATCACTACAAGTATCTACAATACCATACCAGTAAAAGCACATATGGTAGTAGAGTAAAAGGCGCTATCAGATCCTACTGTGGCATTTGAACATCTGCATGAATCTATATACCTACCACTATTATTTTGTTTGATTTCAATGTACTAGGTGATTAAAAGGCCTTATTTCCTTAGATTTAATGCTAGGCTCGGTGTGTTGTTCTTGGATGTGTTTTGTTCGTTTAGTTTGCTGTGATGTTTGGGTCATCGTACTTGGAAGTTGCTTAGGTGCAGTTCGATCGAGTTTGAGTTGTTGGGGTGTTCATTGCAATAATGTATTGGCCGTTTTTAATTGAAATAATCTTTTTCTATTAGAAAAATAAAGGGCAAAATTGCAGAAAGTTGGTTGCTAGCTATTGAAGGGTTTACATGTGCTCAAAGTTGCATGCTTTACAACAACTACTACTTTTCAAGACCACTT
This sequence comes from Artemisia argyi, assembly GCA_030686995.1. Lineage (NCBI taxonomy): Eukaryota > Viridiplantae > Streptophyta > Magnoliopsida > Asterales > Asteraceae > Artemisia > Artemisia argyi. The sequence continues at coordinate 131,941 of JARVZY010002534.1, forward strand.
TTATCATCGACGACGCATGTCGTCGCTAAAAGTCACAAAATGATAAAAACTTATAAACTTTCGCTCTAACTTTTAATGAAACATTTTGATATACATTTGGACCTACAGTTTTAGTGACGACACGTGTCATTGCTACAACTTTATATTAATTAATTAACAAATATGTTGATTTTAAATAATTTATTTTTGATTTTCTTTTTTGGTTATTCGCTCCCAAAACCAATCCAGCCCGCAAAAACCTATATCGACAACACACGTTGTAGCTAAAACTAAATATCAAATAAATAAAAGTTATTACTAGATTAACTAATGTATTTTTATTAGTAATGAATTAAAATACAATTAAATAATAATTTTTAATGGGATGCACTTTTAGCAACAACGAATGTCGTCGCCAAAAACAACAAATCATTAAATACTTAAATAAAATTGTGTATCTAATTTCAAAAAATGTATACAATTAATTTATTAACAAAATTAGTGATTAAATAAATTAGAAAAGTATTTTTTTTTTTTTTTTTTAGTATAAATGGTTTAAGTTGTAAAGTTAGTTAATAACGAAAACAGTAGTACATCATGTATCGTTGATATTTTCGTATTTAAACTTGTGTAATTTAAAAGACGTTTTTTAGTATATGCGCTATCAATATCATTTAATGAAATGTGATGACTCCACTCACTTGTGTATGAAGACACTTAGTTGTTTCACATATCTTGACCATCACTTAAATATTCTAATTGTGGCACTTGCTTATGAATAGCAATAGTCGTCATATTTGACTTAAGTCATTCAAAAGTTGTCGTTTCGTATAAGCTCTATCAATATAATATAATGAAATGTAATAATGAAATTCGATTGAATATGAAGACACTTGGTTGGTTCATATATATATCGATCATCACTTGAGTGTTCTCAAGTGTGGTGACAGTTGCTTGTAAACATCAATACTCGTCGTATTTAACTTGCATCATTCAATAGATGTTGTTTCCTATAAATGTTATCAGTATAATAAAATAGAATGGAATGCGTTGACTCCACTCAATTGAATATGAAGATACTTGGTTGGTTCACATATCTCGAACAACACTTGAATTATCGATCTCGGATGTGGTAGCACTTGCTTATGAACATCGATACTCGTCGTATTTAAATTTTGTAACTCAAAAGATTTTGTTTCGTATAAGAACTATCAATATCATTTAATGAAATGCAATGATTCCACTTGATTGAATATGAGGAAACTTAGTTGGTTCACACGACTAGATTACTTGAATATTCTCAGATGTGATAACAATTGCTTTCGTCTTTGATTTACGCCAATCAAAAGATGTTATTCTTAGTCGATATATTTACATACTAGCTTATAGACCCGTCAAATTGACGGGTTTTTAGAAGAATGTATGAATCAAGATATTAAACGTGTGGGTAAAGTAAGAAAAAACAACGATGGTAAACATTTTATTTCTTTTCTTTATATAATGATGACCGTCTTTAAGTAATATAAGTTTTTCCTATACGGGCTCTTCATAGAGGACAGAAGATAACAACAATTGCGCTTTCCTTCCATACATCACATATTTTCAAAGAACCATGACTGTGTGATATACCTCCCAAAACTTGCATTACACTTCTTATATATGTCCACAATTAGATCAGGTATTGTACAGTAGCCTATGTGATCAATTTATACAAAGCATGCTCTCATAAATTTCTTAAAAGACAGAAAACTATTATACAAAATGAGAACGGGCTAACAGAATATTGCGTTGGCGGTAGTACAGAGGATCCTGCTCCATGATCTTCCAACTATGTATTTAGTAATGGCAAGTCCATGGCATCTACTACAAAAACATTGTATATTTTCAAAGAAAGATACATATATGGATACAAAGATATATAGATAAGTGGGAAAAAGATAACTAAGTCAAGGAATCTACTGTAAGGCGACCCTTGGCTCATTATCAGCAAACTACATGCAATTTTACTTTTCATATGACTTCTCGTATCATTAAAAATATATGTTCTTTAATTTTGTAGTATAATGTATAGTAGCAAAACGTCATCAAAATCACTATATATGCACACATGTATACACAATTACCTAACATCTTTACTGTACACAACTTTTATACACAGTACAACTCCCGAAAAAGATACACATAAGTTGTTGCTGATAATTATAATGATATTTAGCCTGAGTAAGTTTAAACTAAACTTGTGGACGTGGAGACCATCCTAAGCCACGATGGTGATAAAAAGTTTATGTTTATTAGCACCCACAAACTTTTCCACCACTACTCCATTCTTTAGAAATAAATTTTGGCATTGGATCCACCAAGAAATCTCACTATAGAGGAACCGATCAAAATTTGGGTTATTCATTTTTGAGTCGAAAGCTACGATTCAAGTAATTTGAAGAGAAAGTAGTATACAAACTTTAGTTTAAGTTCATCCATACCAACCCCATCAATTTTCTTGTGAATATAGAAATAAATAAAGGTTGACTTATTAAGAGATGCATCAGCCAGAACCACCAATACAGATAGTCCCTAAGCTCCCATTTAGGAAAAACCGTGTTGGTGGGAAAAACCGGCCCGGCCAATAACCAAAATCAACCCGTTCTGACTCTTAACCATTCTACCCTTTGTTCATTTCTCAGCCCATCTAACCCGCCATTCTGTACAACATACACACACATAGGTTAAGAGCTTTGCCTAATTATGTGTATAATTGCGCATATAGCATAGGCATGTGTGGGTTCATTCTGGCACAGTGCCTTGACACGTTATTGACAGTTTCACGTACAAATTCCAAGAACCAATTAATCAATCTTATACCTTGTTACATTTATTTCACAATTAGTTAAGACATGTATTTGGATATTAAATATTAGTTTCATATAAACTTTATATTCTAGTCTATTAAAACTAACTACTCGTAATAATTAAAAAGATAAAATCATATAAAAATATGGATGAAACATAAGGTGGCATATGAAACGCAACAAAGTTAATGGTATGCATTCTAGAAAGTAATAGACTTTTTCAAAATCACTTTTTGTTAATCAGATGAACAAAAATGCAATCACTTTTTATTACCCACACACTTGAAACATATTACTGCATTAACATGAATAAGTTAAAAAATTTAGTGCTTAACAAACACACATCCAAACACCCTTTCAGGATTCGAATTTCGTAGAAGCAGCATATGTTTCAAGATCATTCGGTAGCAACAAATAGCATAGTACACTAAGTAAATGAGTTTTATTCCATCGCAAATCTGTAAAAAGGAAATTATAGTAAAAAGAATTTACCTTGGCATAAAGAAATGGGCCAACAACAAACTTACTTGGGAATCCTAAATCGGCAACTGAAGTACAACTGTGCAAGTCAAAACCACGTTTGCTATAAGCCACGCTGCACTTCTATTGTCCCAAATATTCATCTGCTGTGAGTTTTTTTGTCTCTTCATATCTTTTGTTGCTATCACCAATTCTTTTCAAAGGAACCAACCAAATCCTGAAATAATTTAAGTACCACAAAACACGTACAATACACATGCTCATTAAAATCTAATTATATATTTGTTGACCATATTTAACACACTAATAATTAAAAACTAAAAGATGAAGTATTTTGAAATATCTACATTACCAACCACATACGATCGAACTGTTAGTAAATGAGGTTTAAGGAAATAGTACCAACCTGTTCTGGTTCAGAGTACAGGACGAATCCAAGGGCCAAAATAGCAGTCCTTCTGACATCAACACTCACATTAGATACAACAAAATGAAGTAGTTGGCGGATTGCCTTGTTATTTGACGTACCAGCATACGCCAATGCCAATGCATACATTCCCCCATAACGTAGAATAGGATCTTGATCACGGGTCATCTGTTCAATTAGGGTGTCAGCTTCTTCTTCTCTTTCATAAACTGTGAGCGCAATTCCTAAAGTTAAACCCCTGCACAGCACGAGTTTATAATGTTTACAAATATTGAGGAATACCATAATCCTTGGAAATGGCAAAATGAGTGAGTCTAGATAACAGGTCAAAGCGGGTTGAGTAAATGATTGCAAATAGCCATATTTAATTTCGATATGACATTAACGTTAATTCACCTTATGATCTTTTCATGTTGTGTCTCATGAGCATAGACTAACATCTCCGATGCCTTCTCACTTGCAGTCCAAACCATCAATAAACCCATGCTAATACCAGAGGCTTCCCCAGCAACAGCACTGTCAGTGTAGAGTAAACTCTTTATCTCATCATATATATCTTCGTCAGCAGTCCCTAGAGGGTGTTGGGCGACCAAGTTCCATTGTGAGTAATTCATCCTGTAGTTAAGTTGGTAATTGTGACCTGCACCCACAAGTAAGAGAGCTTGATAAATTGAAAAAAAAAATAAAAAAAAAAAAAAAAAAGTTCTACACCTGATTTAGTTACACTTAAATTACACATATATTTCCCGTTGCAGATAATCTCTCCATATTTTGACCCGTTCACCACTGACTATTCTATATTTTTTTATTGAAAGCATTCTTTGGGCCCATAAAAGTCTGACATCTAAAGAAATTTAGATAAAGAACATTTAATATCACTTCTTTTAAAGGATTATTAATCAAATTTACTCTTTTACTGCTTCATAGAAAGTGGTTAGGCATTTCATAGCTTGGGCACGGGTCTTAATATCGGAAACCCTCTCACAAATACCTGTTGCCGAGCAAATAAATAAACTCAGAAGTATAACAAACTCATGAGAAAAAAAAAAGAAAAAAAAAACCTCAGGTTTAAAGGGAGTGGCACCATGTGACCTGATTTCGGCAATGCTCACATGTTTCCATAACTCTGAATTCTAAGCTTGTCTTGGCGCCACATACACACCTGCACAAAATATCAACAAAAAAGTTTCAATAAGCTTGTCTTGGCGCCACATACACACATACACATCTCTAATGCTCCTTCTCCAAGTTTATTTTCTTCCCGAAAACCCTTAGTCACTCTTTTGAGATCTCTGTAACTATAATCCTTTGGGCCTTGCAACTGTTGCCCCGTATAGGCCAACTGTAAGCAGGACTTAATTTACTTATATATATTGCCTCAGTAATTAACTTTTCTATATATTTCTAAAGCCACAGATAGTACATACCTCCTGGTGTTAAGTTTATGCACATAATGTACCTACTCCCACATAACCCCTATTCAAGGTGCCCCCAAAAGAGACAATTACTCCATCTTCGAGTACTTTGTTCCACCAATCACACATTTAAATATATTTGAATCAAATACACCACTTTGAAACATATATGATCAAAGAAAGATACCCAATAACATTAACATACAAATTATAAAAAGTAATTCATGAATGTGATTTCCCCCATTTTTTTTCTAGGGTTTTGCTAAAACACAGTTAAATTAAACATAATCAAAGGAAGATGTGTTATAATTGAAAAGTTGTAATACGTAACTAATAAATTGAAACCCTAAATAAACATAGAATTATGCACTACTTACAAATTGTTCCATGTTGACGGCATGTAAAATAAAAAAAATGCAATTTTAAGGGCATGTGAAGACAGCGTCTGACTGATATCTATTTTCAACTTCACTGTTAACATCAATCATGCACTTAAGAATATAGTCATACAATAAAGAAAGCAAAGAATGCACACCTGTCTACCAGCTGGAGTGTTACCCCACGATATCCGAACTATCTGCTTGCCGATCACCATGCCATGCATGTTCTGAATTGCATCCTCGACGTTGCTTCTGTATGTTTATAAACAAACAAAATATCATGTATAAGTTAAAAAAAATGCCATTAAATATAAACACAAGCGACACAACAAATAAGATTCACTTTATTAAAATGATCAAGCTAATATCTTCTTAAAATCTCATCAAACATTAAAAGGGCAGGAAAGCATGTTTATTAAACCACCTCTACTCATACCAAGCAACACTAACGTTCAGACCAAATTTTAATAACATATATAATAAAAACTGAATTTTAAGGCTTACCTTTGGCTCAACCATTGATGATCCAAACTGCATTTTATCCAAACACTCAAATTAAAGTGCTTAAATACCAATACAGATAAAACATTAAAAATAATATTGCATACCTACAAATCAACCTTAAAGTTGATTGAAACAATTAATTATGTCATCCTCCTGGCTTTTTGATTGATGTTCCTAAACCACATACACAAACTAATCCTGTAAAAGAACAGATTTAAACGAACAAATCAAAACGGCATTATAATTAAATGGAAAAAAAAACATCACAATTGTTGTAGTATATGAATCAAATCTAAACCATAAGCAAAGATTTGAATTATGCGAAAATTACCAATTAAGCTTTAGATATCTAAACATAAAATAACTGAAGAAAAGAAGCTTATAAATACATGTAATATTAATTTTAGATACAAATGTTTAATTCATTTAAATATGTTATAATCCTAACAAAAAAAAAAAAAAAAAAATCCCCCAAACTTTATTTTTAGGGTTTTAGTCATATAATTGTTCATACAAACATCCTAATTCATTGAAAACCTGTTATAAACTTAAATTAAAAAGTTTCCCCCAGTTGTTTCATAGGTTTAATCTCCTTTCCATATCATAATCCTGAAACCAAAAGGAACAAAAAAAAGTGAATGAATAAACTCCTACAACATCAAACATTTTTCAGTTCTTGTAACCCATAAATCAATATGAGCAAATAGTAAATCAATACAAACTTGAATATGAACAATCATGTATAAAAATAGATTCAAAAAAAAAAAAAAACAAAAATCCTTAGAATAACTATTCTTTCAATTAGAATAATCATGTAAACATAACAAAAAAAAAACAATTTAATTAAAAATATATATAAAAAACAAACTCACAATCGAAATGAGATCCCCGATTTTAGGGTTATTGCACAAAAGATGATTTGTTATGATCCCCTGCGTTGAATTATTCAAAAGGATTTTGAATTGATTTATTCGTGAATTGAATTGAGTAGGGAATGAGTAAAGAAGAAGCGTATAGAAGAATTTTTGTGTGAATAGCTGTCGACAACTCAACATTAATTGCTGGGAATTGATGAAGGCGTTTCAAAGTTTGTGTGTTACATACGGGTGTGTTAATTATTTACCGAAAATAAGTTTTTATGTTTCGAGTATAATGTGTGAAGAAGTTGGGCATCGTGAACTTGTACGCATTAAAGCATCGACCAATCACAGTGAATACACATCATCGAATTAAATGCAATGGGTGCTTTAAGGGGCTTGTAAAGTTTACTGGTTTATTAGTATAGATAAATCTGTTAGTTAGTATTTGTATTAAGCCCATATGTATGATTGTAGGCCAAGCCCACATGTTAGCTTTAGAATTCTCTATGTACTCTCATATATACGTTTGTATGATCAATGCAAATCAAAGAAATCACAACCTTTTACATGGTAATCAGAGCAAAAATGATCCTCTCCTAATTTCTCTCTAAAAAGGTCGACCTTCCCCCTAACTTTTCTCTATCTCCTATCTTTTTCCTGTTCTTTTCTCACCCTAAATCACCTTCTAATTTACGTTTTAATTTTATTCACACAACCTATCAATTCTAGCAGTCATTGTTGACTTTAAATAGTTTCATATCAATTAGGCTACCCACAGTAAGGGGATTCAATCCCCTTACTTTTTCCTGCCACGTCAGCTTTCTCTCTCCAGCGACCTGCAGGCGATTCAGTGCCCCAGTAAGGGCGACCTAGTTCAGTTTTTTTTTTTTTTTTTTTTTTTTTTTTTTTTTTTTTTTTTTTTTAATCATTTTTAACACAAACTAAAATTTCATTAATAATTAAAAAGTTACATAATAATTCAAATAAAATAAAACATTACAACTCTTATTAAAAACTAATAATCTAGATTAAGTCGTTCCTTGATCGAGTCTTTGATTTCTTGCATTTTTTGCTGTTGTAATGCGGGCAAAGCTGGGTCGATTGGTGTGATATAGAAGATGAGGTCTTTTTGATTTTTTCTTTCTCGATCAAGTGCAAGTTTTTGTTCTTCCATTGCCAATCTTCTGTCTTCTTGTTTCGCTTTCTTTTGCTGCAGCTCCAATTCCTTATCCCTTTGCTCCAACTCTTTTCTCTTCAACTCGTAGTAGCCGTCTGCAAGTTCCTGCTTCTTACCCAATGCCATTGACTTAATGCTTTTACATTTGTCGGCTACCCCTTCTAAATACGAAGACTTGGAATTCTCCGACAATTTCTTCTTACTCTTAGCTTTCTTTGCAGCATCACGACCAACTGGTCGCTCATTTTGAGGGTCTTCATTATCCGAACCGGTTTCAGAAGTCCTTGGTTTTTTTCGAGCGACATGTTGGTTTAAAAAAACCGGCATCTCATTTTTCTTCCAAATCTGATGGTCCCTCAAAATCTCCCAACAATGATCCAATTGAAAGGCATGGTTCATCATTATTTGATATTCTTCACATGCTCGTTTATAAACAGTGAGATCATTCTCACCACTTCCAAAATTGGTAAAAGCATTGTCGTAAATGGCACAAAATGCACCAACTCTAGGACGAACCCTATTTTTCCACTTGCTGACAATTGAGTTGTACGATCTACCTTCGCCAACCTCTTTCTCAAAGTATGCAATCACTTTCTTCCAAAATCCCCTAGAATTTTGGTTGGTTCCAACTATGCTATCCTCCGACGAATCACACCAAGCCATGGACAACGCGATCTCTTCTTTGCATGTCCATGGAGCAGAATCCTTCGTGTTGTCTTCCTCAACCTCTTTCTCAGCCGCCGCCTTCTTACCCCTTGTAGCTCGTTTCTTAGGTTTAACCGGCGACATCGCTTCCGGCGACAACTCCTCAGGAAGATCATCAGTTGGAACCGAATCGTGAAACGACCCATGAGCCGAACCTTGATAACCCGGTGACATTTGTTGACTCGGATAACCCGAACCGGTTCCAACAAAAAAACTCGGATTGTTTTGTAATTTTTCCATAAAATCACAAGCATCTAGGTTGATGTGGTTAACCGGAGAATAATTTTGATAATTAGAATATGAAGACGATGATGAGTTCATTGTTGGACGATAACAGGAATCGGGGGAGCCATACATAGATTGTTGGCTTCGACGGGAGTGGGTTTGTTGTGGTTGTTGGTTGTTTTGATACGGGGGAACAAATGGACGATTAACATTAGGATGCATAGCAAATGGATTGAATGTTTGTTGTTGTTGAGGTTGTTGAGAATCATAATCAAGAGAACGGGGTCGGAAATTGACGTTTGGTGAGATACCGGTTAACTGGAAAGTCGAATCCGGTGATACTTCCGGGATGTTTTGTTGTCGGGATTTTTGGCCTTTTGCTTGTTGTGGTGTTTTCTTAGACATTTTTAATAGAGATTGTGTTTATGTTGTGTGAAGAATTGGAGTGTGTTAATGTTTGGTATTTATAAGGAGAAATGAAAATTTTTTTTTTTTTTTACCCAAAACAAACGGTTCATTTTTTTTTGAATTTATCACTTCAAAAGTAAATAAAGTGGCAACGGTTTGATTTTGCAAAGAAAAAGAATTCGATCCCTCACTCGACCGTTTCCTGCTTTTGTCTTGCCTCGACCGAATACCCACAAAAGTCTCGACCGAGTGGAATCGATCGGATGTCTCGGTCGAGCATCCTTACTGTCGCCAGCCTTAGAATCAATTGTTTAATTGATTGGTTAAGAAAAAGGTGTGTCAGATTATTATTTCAATGTCAACCAACATTACTACGAGCGAAAATTACTGACATACCCTGCACGAGGGGTGTGTCTCAATCTACCCCAACCTAGCGCCGTTTTCTCAAATGCCCCAACATTCCCCTTAAATTTGTACGCGACATATGGGAGATACATGTGTCAACATGCTACGATCGGGACAAAAAAAACAATATAATACACATGTCGCGTATATATATACGCGATATATATATATATATATATATATATATATATATATATATATATATATATATATATATATATATATATATATATATACGCGACATGCATTAAACCTTGCATGGGGAACAAGAAAAAAAACATATATTAAACATGTCGCGTAGATTTCTACTAGCCATATATTTTTGTACGCGACATATTAATGAATAATCAAATCACCACTTATGGACAATGACTTTAATATGTTTGAAGTTTTGGTCAAACAAGCCGCGTGGCTAAAACACATGGTGAGGAAAAGTCAAGTATGTCAACCAAGAAAATATACTTGACCAAAACTTCAAACATATTAAAGTCATTGTCCATAAGTGGTGATTTGATTATTCATTAATATGTCGCGTACAAAAATATATGGCTAGTAGAAATCTACGCGACATGTTTAATATATGTTTTTTTTCTCGTTCCCCATGCAAGGTTTAATGCATGTCGCGTATATATATATATATATATATATATATATATATATATATATATATATATATATATATATATATATATATATATATATATATATATATGTCGCGTATATATATACGCGACATGTGTATTATGTTGTTTTTTTTTGTCTTGATCGTAGCATGTTGACACATGTATCTCCCATATGTCGCGTACAAATTTAAGAGGAATGTTGGGGTATTTGAGAAAACGGCGCTAGGTTGGGGTAGATTGAGACACACCCCTTCGTGCAGGGGTATGTCAGTAATTTTCGCTTACTACGATCAATAATTCATTACAAACACGAAGGTTCACAAAAGGACAACATCATCAAAAGAATATGTCTGCTGCTCAATTTAATGGTCCACCAGGTTTTAGCGCTTTTCACACAGGTTCTGGGGCGGGCACATCAACAGCCCATTTTCAGCCAGGTATCACGATAGGGTGCAACAGAAACATGTATGGTAATTCTTTTGGTCAATCGTGGGAGTCACCCGGGTTTTACAATAACAGGTTAGCACATCAGAAGGGTGGCAGTGGGGGTGGCATCACCCACCGGCAAGGTGATGCCGGCGGTGAACACCGCCGCCACCCCACCGGCATCATCAACGGCATTCATTGAACGGCAAATATTGCCTCCGAAGCATGGGCTTTCCAATGCAAAATATGACCGTTGGGCATTAAATTTTTGGGACGTTGGAGCGTGCATCGGCCAAAAAAAAAAAAAAAAAAAAAAAAAAAAAAAAAAAAATCCCCTATATATATTCAACCTTAACACATACATTTTTAACACAAACAATACAATTCACATATATAAAATTCACATATTTTTACAATGTCTTCTTCTTCGTCTGAATCGTTAGTGAGTCCCCCCGGCGAATTGTCCGAACTAGTGCCATCCGGTAGCACCCTAAAAACCTTATTAGCCGCGTACGATGCAATTGACGACACGGCAAGCTCTACCGAAAGTCGGGAGTATGTAACTCGTTTTCGTGAACAAGCTTTACGAACCCTTATGAATGATTATTTCGTTGAACGTCCAAAGTTTAACGACGAACGTTTTCGTGAACGGTTTCGTATGAATAAAAGCTTGTTTTTAAGAGTTGTTGCTGATGTTGAAGCGAATTTCGAATAGTTTCAAGAGGGCTTAGATGCGAGGGGAAAAAAAAGTTTCACGGCATTACAAAAATGCACATCGGCCATTAGGCAACTCGCAACGGGTGAACCTCCAGATAGATTTGATGACTATTTAAACATGGCGCGCCGAACGTCAGGTGATATAATTTTTAAACTTATTGTTATTAATTTTTTTATAAAGTTAGCGTTATATATATATATATATATATATATATATATATATATATATATATATATATATATATATTTTAAAGTTCTTGTTATTAATTTTTTTTATAAAGTTAGCGTTATATATATTTTTTAAAGTTATTGTTTCTAATTTTTTATAGGAGAATGCCTTTATCATTTTTGCCAAGCGATTATTCAATTATATGGTCGAGAGTTCTTATGTAGGCCTACATCCCATGACATTGCACGCTTATACGAGTTCCATGAAGATAAACATCACATTCCTGGAATGCTTGGTAGCATTGATTGTACCCATTTCCCATGGCGTAATTGTCCTAGACATTTGAAAGGTCAATATAAGCGAGGTGATCATCAATACCCAACTATTATGCTTGAAGCCGTCGCTTCTTACGATTTGTGGATTTGGCATTCGTTTTTTGGTCCTCCAGGTGCAAACAACGATATCAATGTTTTGAATCAGTCACCATTGTATCTTACGGAGTGAAACGGAACGGCGGCAAACAGTTCATTTCATGTAAATGGACGGTTTTACAAACGTGGTTATTATCTTACCGATGGAATCTATCCTACATGGTCAACGTTTGTTAAAGCATACAAGCATCCGGTTGAATTGAATGAAAAGAGATTTAAGAAGCTACAAGAGTCTGCAAGAAAAGATATCGAGCGAGCTTTTGGTCATCTTAAAAATAAATGGATGATTCTCGCCCGTCCTCTCCAGGCAATGTCGGTTGAGAAGATTCGACAAATCGTTTATACGTGTATCATATTTCATAATATGATTTTAAAAGACGATGGGATGGCAATATCACCGGTTCATATAATGGATCCGCCAGTCGCGCCAGTTTATGACGATAGTGTATTACCGGAGTTAATCGACGAACAAATGCATTACCGACTCCTATATGATCTTACGGACCACGTAGATGCTCAAAACTTAACATATCTCGATGATTAGTTATTTCAATTTTTTTAAGAATAATGTAATTTTCTTTTAATTATGTTTTTTTTTCTTAAGTATTATGTAATTTTCTTTTAGTTATTAATGAAATATTTATGTTTTAATTAAATTGTTTAATTTACTTAATAAAAAAAAAAAAAAAAAAAAAAAAAAAGTTGGGAGGTATGAAAAAGGCATGGTTGCAACTAAAATGGGGTTGGGAGGTATGGAAAAAGTATGAAAGAGGTGAAATGAGGTAGAATGATATTATTGGTGGATTTCGGAGGTATTGACGATTTCGGAATCATGACTGCCAGTGTCCTCAGTATCATAACCCAAGAGCTCATTAGTACCAGCCCGCCAACACCAAAGTATACTTGGTCCCGCACTCGCTTCGTACCCGGCTCAAGCTACTTCATTTCCTAGTGTTTTTAGCACTATGACTTTGCAGGACCCGACTTGGAACATGGATATAGGTGCCTCTTCTCATTTAAATTCTAATGCAAGTAATTTAAGTACCATTTTTAATAAACGTTTATACCCATCTGTTCACGTTGGTGACGGTAATTCTATTCCCGTCACTAACACTGGTCATAGCATTATTTCCACTATTCATCGCCCTCTTCACCTTCATAATGTACTTGTCACCCCAAATATCATCAAAAACCTTATTTTTGTTCGTCAGTTTACTAAGGATAATAATTGCACTATTGAATTTGACGCTTTTGGTTTTTCTGTGAAAGATTTTTTGACTCGCCACATCCTCCTTCGATGTGACAGTTCGGGCGATCTTTATCCTATTACCAAACCATCAACTATCCCTACTGCTTTTCTCTCCACAAGTTCCTCCACGTGGCATCAGCGTCTCGGTCATCCCGGTGACGAAGTGCTACGCTCTCTTGTTTCCCATCATTTTATTTCGTGTAATAAAGAAAAGTCTACACATGTTTGCCATGCTTGCCAACTTGGCAAACATGTGAAGCTTCCTTTTCATAGTTCGGATTCTATGGTTGAACATTGCTTTGATATTATTCATTCTGATTTGTGGACTTCTCCTATTATTAGTTCTAGCGGTTTCAAATATTATGTTCTATTTCTTGATCATTTCTCTCACTATTTGTGGATTTATCCCCTACGTTCTAAGTCTGACATTGTTAATACAAATAATGTCAAAAACGTTATTCGCATTATTCGATCTTCTTGTGTTTTGATAATCACAAAATATAAAGACACGTTATGTAAAGTTACGGTTAATAAGTTTTTACTCGGGAAAACTCGTTACTTCTACGTAGCTGCTTCAACATCACTTCAGGTATGAACAAACTTATACCGTCATTAGTGAAGTGATCAAACAAATTTATTTTCTACCTAAACTTACATTTTTAAGTTTAACAAAAACATTTTTACAAAAGTATTTTTGTAATTTTAAAGAAATGTTTTATTAAGGAAATATATTCAAATTTCAAATTCCCAACAGCTAGTTTTCCCCCCCAAAACGGTTAAACTTTCACCAGATAAACTTTCACCACGTCAGGACAAAAAATGTCGGGGCGGTCCCTTATTGCAGGCGGCGGTCCCTTAGTGATAAGGGACCGTCCCATATTTAAGGGACCGCCGGTGCCTTTCCTGACGTCTATAAATACTGAACTCTCCCCATTCCAGTAAACCAGTTTTTCACACACACACTTTTCTGTTCTAATCTATTTTCTTCTTTGATCACTTTAACGTGATGTTATATGTTTATAAGTGATTCCCTCTTCCACGAAGTGGAAGAGAAGAACTCTCGACGTAGATGAAGATTCGAGATGTTATTGGTGTCCACACACAAACCCAACAAGTGTTGCGGTTCTCATTCATCTATCATTGTATTCATGTAGTGGTGTAATATGACCGGCTTGTGTGTGAGCCGAGGAGGGAGATTAGTGTGGGAACTTGGATGGTGATGTAGATCCAAGAAAACTTGTAACTAGATTAGTTGATGTATTTGTTGTGAGGAGAGTGGTGTCCTAGTGGATAGGATAGATGTTAGGTGTATATTGATTTGAAGGCTTGGATCGGGATAGGATCCAAGTGTGTCATGTGTGAAGGCTTGGATTAGGTGAAGATCCAAGTGTGTCGTGTGTGAAGGCTTGGATTGAGTGAAGATCCAAGTATGTCATGTGTGAAGGCTTGGATTGGGTGAAGATCCAAGGTTAAAGATTATGAAGAATGAAGTGAACGGGAGTGCCTGTTTGCTTGAAGGCTTAGGTCGGGTGATGATCTAAGTTGAACAAGAGTGCTTGTTCGTGTGGCCACGTGGGCCTTGGTGTAGATTGGTCCTAGCTAAGATTAGGACTCGACATTCCGCTTAGTGTCGTTAAGCCGTGTGTAAGCTTGTGTACGGATTGCTCCGCCTGAAGGAGTGTGTTGATATAGTGATTGATAACTCTCGAGTGTGGTACTCGGGGAGTGGAGTAGGACGGAGGAGTGAGCTTCGTGCCGAACCACTATAAATCGCCGCGTCTCCTGGTTGTGTTCTTTCCCTACTCTTTACTTTACGCATTTACTTATATTTATTACTTGATTGATTGATCTCACATAATAAGTAAAGTTCAACAAGCTTACAAAAAGAAATTAACCGGACTTAAAACTGTGAAACTTTTTGTAAGTTAAAAAGAGACGGTGAAACTATTCAACCCCCTCCCCCCCTTCTAGTTTCTACAATTGGTATCAGAGCAAGGTCGTCAAGATCTTTAGAGTATACTGTACTTTAAAACTTGAATCGATCTATGGAGTCTGAAAGATATCTAGAAGGGATCTATTTGAATTACTCACCATTTTTCGAAAATGAAAACTTTGTCATTTGAAAAATTGAAGTTGAAAGTTATGTGAAATCAATCGTTCATAATCTTTGGTGTGTCATTTCATTTGATAACTTTTGTTTTGTTAAATATCGAAAATCGAAATTTCATAAGAAATTTTCGGAAGAGTTTTATACAAAAATGTTGGCTTGCAAAGTTTTGGATGAAAACTAACTTTGATATAATTATCCTTATGACAAGTGTCAAATAACTTTTGGTCAAAACATTTTTGATTATTACAAATGAAGTGTTTACGCCAAGGATGATGAAATTATATAATTTATCATATATTTGTTTTAAGTAGATTCGTGTGCTACTAGTTCGAATGTTTTATTGTAGGAAATGTTGCGGACAAGAATTACCTAAGTAATCAAGTTGGTGCATCAACGTACAAGTCTTCCAATGAGACTTATGAAGATTGGAATTCTTCCAAAGAAGCTTGTGAAGTTTGGATTATACGGGATAGCTTGTGGCCAAGACAAGAATTACCTAAGTAATCAAGTTGGTGCATCAATGTACAAGTCTTCAAATGAAGCTTATGAAGATTGGAACTCTTCAAATGAAGCTTGTGAAGTTTGGATTTTACGGGTATGAGTTTATTGAAAGACAAGCAAATGGTCAAGAGAATACAAGTCAAAAGTCGGTGTCAACTTAAGTTGCCAACCCTTCAATTGAGTTTCATTCTCTACACATATCTTGCATTTACGTTTAAGGATAACTTGTGGCCAAGGTAAGTTTTCTTACATCCTCGACTATTGTTTTGTTTGCTATCTGAATGCCTGCTATATGCTTATATGATTATGTGATTAATTGCTACTTGACTGCATGCTAGATAGTAACTCTGTGCTTATCAATGTTTACATGCTTGTTGTTACTCTTTAGACACTTTGTCTAAATGCTTATCCACTCTTGGAACTAAGCAAATTATTTGGAAAAATAATGGTCATACCACAACCATTATTTATAACATAATATGCGTCAATCAATCACTATAGACGATGCACACTTACTTCACTCTATATCTTATCTCCAATTCTCGTCTATGATATTCTTGGTAAATAATGTGATTGACTTCTAGCCCCCTCGATGCTCATCCGGCGTTTGAATCTCGTCAAATCCTCACTTCTACTTCTTCTGTCTCAACTAAAAATCTATTCCACTCGTGCGTATTGAGTCTCCTTGGTGTCTAGAAACTTAGGGTATCTAATAAGACAATACTAAAAGACATTAACCTTAATACATAAGTGAAAGTTAAAAATACCAAGTGTTTTCAAAATCTGACAAAAACCTTGCTGAACCTCGACCTCACTGACGGCGGTCCTTTAGCACTTGGCGGTCCTATATCGATAAGGAACCGTCTGGCTTTTTCACACTTGAGCCCGTTTTCTATTCATAGAACGCCAAAAACACTCTACTAAACATCCACTACTGCTGCTATGACGAAAAACCACTCCCTAACCTCAAAATCTTGTTCACTCAAAATTAAAGAAATTAAAGGATAACAAACTCAAGAACATCAATCACCAACAAGTGCTAATCACTTTATTGTAAGTCAATTCACTATATATCTTTTATATAATTCGAATTAAGCAATTAGGGTTCATGTGGATTTGGTATAAAAATTTGGGATTCTCAATTCTTTGTAAAATTAACAACAATTGAATGCTAATTCAAACAATGTATTACAAACAACATGTAATTGAACATGTTAATTGGACAGATTCTTGAATTTTGAAAAAGGCTCAAAAATGAGATTATCCCCAAATCAAATCTGTGACTGTTAATAGTGTTTGATCACGTTAATAAAACATAATTAAGCATTGTTAATACATGCCTTGGATGCACAAGCTGCTCACTTTACTGATAAGCATTGGGATGATTTCACTGGAGCAGCTGCTACAAATCCTTCACTTGCTCAAGTTATTCTAGGAGCTGACTTTGATAGTGATAACTTTGTTGCTCAAATGGTGGCCCTTGGAGACAAAAGGAAGGCAATGACAGCTGAACAAAGAAAAGCTCTTGCTGCACAAAAGGCTAAGGCAAAGAGGGAGAAACCACAGACTGAAGCACAAAAGAGGAATTACATGAGAACTATGGTTTATAATCAAAGTTCTTCTCTATATCAATATGGTTTATCAAGAAAGCATGTTTGGGGTTTGCCTGATTTGAAATTGGTGAGCTTGTACAACAAAATTATGAAGCAAATACAGCCAGCTACTGATTTGAAAAGAATTGCTGGTGGTATGGATGCTCCACAAGCAAAAAGGCCCAATTTAGTTGACCCTACTGCTGGTCCAGCTGCTGAACCTCATGCTACTTCTGCTACTCTTCCTGCTGAAACATCTGAGAGACCAACTTTTCTGATTGCTGATGCACAATCTCTTGGTTTTGTTGGAGAAGTTTCATCTAGCTTTGTTGAGGAACCAAAGGAACCTTCTTCTACTCATGAGACTGCTGCTACTTCTTCCTCTGTACCTGTTGAACCAGAAGGATTTCTGTCTAACTATGATGCAAATATGGTTAGAAAAGCTGAACAAGAAGCTGCTAAAGCTAGACAGGCCAGAGAAAAAATGGATAAGTTATATGCAGAAGGTGGTCCTGTTCCTATTTCATCTATATCTCCATCTGATGTTCCTACTGAAGCTGTATCTGGTACTTCTGAGAAGGTCTCTGCTTCTTTCTCTAGGGGAATCTATGTTCCTGGTAGGAGGATGAAAAGGATGGCTCACAGGAGACACATTGCTATTAGGAGATCTGTGAGATTGGATGGAAAGAGAACTGCTGGTCAAGTTGAATCTTCTAAGGAGGTGGATCTGAAGGATGATGATGCTGCTTTTATACTCAGGGGATCTTCTACAACCTTTCCTGAGGGGTCTTATAGTGTGTTGACAAAATGGACTTTGACTGCTGGACAGCTTAACACCATCTACAGGATTGATAACTCTTCTTTGGAGTTTACTTTCTTGAAAGATATTCTTCACATGGTGGATAGGCAGGATTTAAGAACTCTTCATAGTCTTGTCACACAATATTATGCCACTCATCCACCTCAAGGTTCTGGTTTGTACTTGTTAGGGGATCTTCAAGTCTTGTTTGAATCTCAATCTTCAGATAGTAAAGGGTATTCCATTTGGAAGAATTCTCATAAATGGAAGGTTGATTCTTGGAGATTTTATCCTAACCCCTCTGTACATGTTGTGGAAACAACTTGTGGTATATGTGTTTGTATGTTTTCTGACCAGCATTATCCTATGTCCCATAAGCTTAAGAGGCGTATGCTTAAGAGGAAGTTGGAAGTTCCTATTGATCCAGTGGCTAATGAGATGACACATGCTGAGCAATTGGTTAGGTTGATCAAGTCCAAGCTTCTACAGCACAAAGCTTCTACTTGATTTTGGTATGGTGTATACTTTATTTGTTGTAACATATATAGTTTTGTTTATCTTTTTCTTAGTAAAAAAAAATTGTTTTAGTTTCAGATTAGTTGTGTAGAACTCTATTGATGGTTCTCAACTCACCAGATTTGCCTTGTGTCCATCAAAGAGTTGGCTAGTCCAAAGGGTACAGCTTTGGTAAAGACATAGCAAATCTGGTGATAGCTGTAATGGTTTGCTAATAACCATAGGGTATGCAACTCACCCATGCTTAATTGCTGAGGGTTATATGGTCATCAATTCACCATGGATTTTTCCTTCTTGGATTCCAAAGAGTTGGCTAGCCCACAAGTATATGGCTTGTGGTAAAGGCAGTGGAATACCATATTTGGTAATCAGTTCACCAAAGGTGATCATTCTCACCTAAGAATTGACTAGTCCTGAGCAAACGGCTACAGGTAAAGACAACTTAAATCCATTTATAGTTGCTGGTTTGCTAGTAAATCAGATGGTTATCAGTGTACCATAGTTTTCAAACTTAAACATTTGGCTACTCCAGTAGTGATGGCTATTGGTAAAGAGACATCAACTCCATTATTTTCAATGATTCACCTCTCACAGGAGTTAACACACCTGGATGTGATGAGAATAGTATGAAACTAATATGTTTTGATGTACACTTTGTCATTTGTTGCTGCAAAGATCTGGTGGTTTTCAAGGATGTGCCATTCATAGAGTTTGGCTATTTAGGTTCTTTGCTGTTGTTGTTCGACTTCAATCCTCACGTGTTAAAGACCTATCAAGAATCTCAAACTTAACTATGTCAAATTCAAGATTAGGGGAGGATTTTTGGGAATTCTGATAATCATACTGCTGGATATCATACTGCTGAGATCCTACGGCTAGAGGAATCATACTGTTGGACATGCGGCTAAGTATAGAACTGCCGATGTATTGATTCTGCTGAAGAGTTGATTCTGCCGAAGGTATATATTTTTTCTATTAATATTGATATTCCGCGTATTTTGTATTTAGTTAGGATATGCATGAGTTTTATTAGGAAGTGATAATGCATATCTTTATTAGTTTTTAGAATATACGTTTCTTGTGAAACGAGTTAGGGTTCCTTGCCTATAAAAGGAACACAATAGTATGAACAATGTACGAGTTCCAAAAACAAGTTTTAGTATTATTCAAAGATCCATAGAGGATCAAAGTATTCTTAGTATTCAGTGCTTTGCTTGTGTTTGATTTCCGCTTTAGAATACAAGTAACAGAGACTTTCTATTAGTGTGTTTGTGATTACATAGACATTACTAACGATTCACGTGTGCTCAAAGATCTATCAAGGTCTAAGGTTCAACATTCTATGACCTTGCCCCTTGCCAAGCGCCTTCCAATAGTGAGCTATTGCTTTATACCTGAGAATACATGCTAAAAAGTCAGCTTACGTTGGTGAGTTCATAGAGTTTAAGTTTACCAAAACAGTTGTGGACCTGAAGAGTCATTTGCTATGTGTGACTAGAGGCAGACATAATCATCCATGGGCCACCCTCCGCAAGGGTCCCATATAATAAGAATCAATCTCATAACATTTCCATATCGATAGGTTTCTTATCGTAATGATAAGTGGTCGTAGTGAGTGGATCCCTTGGCGGTCACTAGCCAGGTAACACGTTACAGTAAGGAACCACCCGGTAGTGCCCTAGGTCTAGGCCGGAAGTAGAAGTCTATTCTTAGCAAGGTTTCAAGCATCCCAAGTCTAAGGCAAAATCTACCGCATCTAACCTCAACTAGTCAACACATAGTAGCAAAACAAAAGTAGTGGCAGATCCAGAAAATTAGTTGAGCTAGGAGCTCACATTTATATCAGATAATCACATAATGCCATCGATTAGTCAATTCAAGTATATCAGTCAATCAGTTCAATCAATTTAATCCCAGCTAAATCAAACATTTCACGTATTCAGATAAACAATTGTTGAGTTTCGTTAAAGCGAGTATGTATTCTGCCCCAAAAATAGTTATAAAAACTGTTTAAAAAGTACGGGGCTATGAACTCACCTTAGCCACAACAATGCAATGAACACGACTGACACAACTGGCATCTAGCTAATCACGACAATATCCAGAAGATGGGCACGAATGTACATAAGTGGCCTAACCTAATACGCATATGATTACCTCAGAATATAGTTCGCACGATAATAAAGTCTATAAAAGATGATGTGTCATAGTTTTCGTGGATTATTCATGTCATTACTTGACAAAAGTTTAGTATCAATGTTTTCAAAAGTCCAATATCATTACTCATAAGAAAACTTAATATCAACGTTTCGTGTGCTGTGGTAAGAAGACATTGACTCAACTGCAACTCATGCCAAAATGAAAGAGATGTCGACATACAACTCACGCCAAAGAGGAAACGACCTTGACCAGATCAAGAAATGTTGACAAACTCAAGTTAATCAAAGAAAGTCTAGACCATGACGACTATTAACCATGTAATATAAAATAGGTAAGTTTCAGTGTTTACCCCATAATCTCAAATAGTTTATATAAAACATACACGTTTTATAAACAAAATATGTTTGAATTCACAATTCGAGCAAAATGCTTTTCAACGTCATAAAGCGTAAGTTAATATCCGTGCCAGGTTTTGTAAGAATAAAAGGTTTTAAACAATAATTACATGTTTAGAAAGTTGTATAAAATTCATCATGACGCGTTATTTTATACAATGTTTCCTAGTTATTGAGACTTTAATTAAAATCAATTCTCTTAAAACAATATTTTATAAGTTTAATTTATCGTTATCATTCACGTTGTTATTAGCCTTTGGCTTTATTGAATATTTTTTGTCCAACCCGTGTCTAATATATTAATTTATTAATATAGGCCAAAATGTATTTTACTACCCTAAATTTGGCTAACCGGATCTCCTACTACCTCAAAGTATAAAAGGTACATCATAGTACCCCATAGTTGATAATCTAGTCCATATAATACCCCAACCCTAATTAACTAAATCACATGATTTTCACATGGTTGTTGTTAGTTTTTAACGAAAGTTTTTGGAGCGTTAACTAGGCTCACGTGACTTCTTTTTTCTCTTATTTCTTTTATATCGTCTTATCATTTTCTCTTTGAATTCATTTACCCATAACACACTTCATAAACATTAATGTGAGTGTTATGGAGAAAGGTATGTTCCTTCCGTAATTTTAAAAATTTCATCTTATCCTTTTGTTTGGTTATATAGAGTCCTTTTTTTTTTTTTTTTTTTTTTTTTTTTTTTAGATAGTATGGATTGTACGACATGTTTTCCCTTTAAACTTATGTTTATACTTTTTGTTTAGATTTTATATTTTGAGTTATTGAACATACAATCTACTATATAGGTTATATTCCAATGAATTGTCTCTTGAAGGTGACATCAGTTTTCCTTTAGCATGCACAATAAATTGTTTATGTACGTTAACGCATTCAGTGATGGAATTGACCTTGTTATTGACATGCTATACTCTTGTTTAAGCTTGTTGTTATAAGTTTATAGGATGGTTGTGCAAATGTATCTATACAAATCCATGTGTAATAATTTTATATATTTATATGGCAAGTCAAAATAAGTTTATTATGAACAAAATAGCAATTGCAAATTTGCAATACCATCAGTATGTAGTTTTGCTATTATGGTGATTGTAATTGTATCATGATAATTGACCTTTTATTATGATAAAGAATAAATGTGATAAAGTATCAATGTAAAGATACAAAATATATGCGAGGTTTTTTGGAGCTAATGTTTTGACGTGGGTTTTGAAGTAAAAAAATTGTACATGTAAGTAAAGCGGAAAGGGTCACGTGAGATACTTAACGTCTCAAACTTCCGTTAAAAACTAACGACAATAACCCATGTGAAAATCATGTCATTTAGTTAATTAGGGTTGGGGTACTATATGGACCAGATTATCAACTATGGGGTTCTATGATGTACCTTTTATACTTTGGGATAGTAAGAGACCCGGTTAGCCACATTTAGGGTAGTAAAATACATTTTGGCCATTAATATATTATACCGTCCTGTCCCAAAATGTCCAATAATGTCCATCGTCCAATACCGTGAATCCGATAACGATTCGATATCACATTCAAAATCCAAGCTAATGTATCACAATATTTCTCAATCCCAAAATCCGTATTTAGATCCAATTCATAATCTCAATATAATCCGATACTTACCAAGAATATAAAAATAACATGTATATATTTTGTTAGACAAATATATATCGACACCACAAATTTACAACTGCACTCTTTATTGTTTTTCTTTTGAGATTCGAAGACAACAAGCTCTTACGGGTTTGGTTTTGAAACCACAGCAAACAACACACTCCAAAGTAACAAACAAATAATAGTACCCACTAATTGTTACTATTAACATAAACCGACGAGCACATTGATCAAACAAACACGCCTTTTGTGATCCTAGTAAATCGAGGCAGCCAAGCTCTCGACACTTTGTGGTGTCTTGAGTCGTGGCGCCCAAACAAACACTAATACTTTTGGTCATGTTACCACAAGCCAATAATACTTCCTAACTGAAAACGCAACACTTGTTTTACCCCTTTTTATATTTTCACATTTTCTTTTAACGCAACAACCATAACATCATTTTAGTCTTCCTACTTTTCTTGTTTCAGCAGCTAACTCACAACAGGTACCCTCATTTTCTTTTTGACCGAAAGTAAAACTAATCAACACAAGAAGTTTAAAACAAACAAATCGCCCTTGGTTTTGCCATGAAACCGAGACCCAAACAAATAAATAAACGCAAAATCTTACCCAAGGGTGGTTTTCCTCGATTGATAGCAACCAGAAGCAACAGGTCCAAAACCGAAATTCAAACAACATCAATAATCTCAAACTCATGACCATAACTGACTCAAATAAACCCTCGTTAACTGGTTTTCTTACCACACAAAATCTATTGTTAAAACCTTTAATCCGGTTTACTATCCACGAAAACATATGGCGGTGAAGGTGCCATGGCCGAATATGTGGCCGGAAATGATGAGAGGTGGAGAAGTTGGGTGTGTCGGTTGGAAAAGAACCCTAGGTTGGGTTATAATTGGGTTTTTATAGGGATGGTTTAGGGTTAGCAAGTCAAAGGGCCTTTCAGTAATTATAACAAAATTAAGGGGCGACGTGGAGAGTTAACTGAAGGGACCTTATCTAAAATTTGTCATATCTTTCACGAAATGAGGCTTGGAGCTCATTTAAGCGAGTAAACGAAAGATTCATGATACGGGAATGACGCCAATGTGCTCAGAATAATATTTCCAATGAAAATGACTATAAATATGCCTCATTTCTCTAAAACAATTCCAAACTCAAAATAAATGGTCGTTTCTCTAAATAAAACAAGTCAGGAAATTTGCGGGGTGTCACACTTTGTCTTCTCATAAGTAGTTTGCCCAATTTACTTTTTGTGTTATTTTAATTTTTTGTTTTAGAAAGTAGTTTTTGGGTTAGCTGATTAGCAACTAATTTCGTCCATTCCTCTAAAAACCAAGATCTTTATTTTCTTTTCATAAAATATGAAAACATAAAAATAATCATCCCTCACCTTTAGGCTTACTTGACATACACTTCAACTTAACGACACTATTCCCCTAGAGAACGATCAATCTCCCGGACATACCTATACTACACTACAAGAATCATGTACACTGCCTGGAGGTTTTCAAAACTTCTCAAGATCCTTTGAGAAGTAAAACCTTTTGCGAGGGTTGTAATCCACGCATCAAAGGTAGACAATATACAAGTGACCAAAACTAATGTGGAAGCCTCCTCGTCTTACGCTTCTAAAATTAACCCAGCATCTTCTACTAAAGCTAACTTTCGGTTTATTGAAGAAACGTTGCATAAGGATGCTTATTGTGATGTGGGTTTACCTACAGATTCGGTACAAGTAATGAACGAGCAGATGAAAAATTCGCTTTATGGGTATTTCATTGGTAAAGGACTTGTATTTCCTGTGGTTGAATGGTTCATGTGTAATAATTCGGGAAAATATGGAATTCAAAAAAGTTACGATGAATGCGAATGGTTTTTTCTTTTTCAAGTTCTTGTCTATAAAGGATGCCGAGTTTATTCTTCGGGATGAACCTTGGATGATTCATGGAATCTCTATCTTTCTTAACAAGTGGTCTCCATCGATAAACCTTCTTAAGGAAGGTTTGTCTTGTATTCCGGTATGGGTGAAGTTTCATGACGTCCCTTTTGTTTCTTATACTCCGGATGGTTTCAGTTTGATTGCTTCTAAAATTGGTACTCCTATGATGCTAGATTCTTATACTAATACCATGTGTTTGGAATCATAGGGGTGTAGTAGTTATGCAAGAGCTTTGATAGAAATCAATGCATCCAATGAATTTCATGACAATTTAGTGTTGGATGTTCCTAAACTCATAAGGGAATGGTATACTAAGGAAAATATTCGCATCGAATACAAGTGTGAACCATCTCAGTGTAGTAATTGTTTGCTCTATGGTCATTTGAATGATGATTGTTCTAAAGCCGCTCCAAAACGTGTCGTGAATGGGATGTGTAAAAAGCAAAGAAATTCAATTGGGTGTATCTAAGAAGCAGTTTAATGATGTATTTACTGTTGTGAAGAAGAAAAGTAGTAATACTAAGAAGTTCAATGCTATTCAAATAAAGAAATTTGTGCATCGACCGGTTGCTCCTAAGAATACCAAGACGTCTCCTACTAAGATAATACAAAAGAGGCGTCTACATCTAGACAACCAAAGAAGGCTGTGAAAGTGGTGAACACTTCAACCAACATGACGTCTACTTCTAAATAACCTACAAAAGATCGTAATGTGGTTAGTACTTCTAATGTGTTAGCTGCTCTTGATGAGATAGATCATTCTACTATGGAAAAGGTTCAACCAAGTAGTAATTCCAATATGCCTATTGTTGATTTGGATAAAGGTTCTTTTGTTAATATAGCATCTAGTGGTAAGGCTACTGCTAATGTTGATGGAGGATATGTAGAAAACAATGAAAACATCCCTAGTTCGTCCAATGTTGCTCATTCTTTAAAGAGCACACCTAACATGGTTAAAGATTGAAAAAGGTTGGTAATCCATTTTCTAAGGTTGAGAATTTTGTTTTTCGTATAATGATAGTGATGATGATGAAGTTCTTGAGGACTAAAGTGAAACCACAAGTTTTATGGCATTTGACGGTTTAAAAAGTAGTAGTGGAGTGAGCATGAAGAGCTTATTGGAGCTGTGGAAGGAGGACACCTATGATCAAAACCCTTATTGTTAGCCTCGCTTTTTTATAAAGATAACGTCACACAAGTGATTGGACTAGATATGTAGCAAGTTGTGCCTTTAGGGACTACTTATATACAATAGGCAAACTTATAATGTGTTGAACCTATAAATACCCCTCCTGACTCTCCATAAGGGGTGTGGTAAAATCATTGTCTAAGTTTCATTTATCAATCTAGTAAACATTTTAACCTTACTTATTATAAACTAAGGCCCAGGTGAGTTTTCATAGACTCACACCTTTTTAACTGTTTTCTAAATGCTTTACACCCTCTCTCCACTCTTTCTCTCTCTAGAACCTAACATGGATTTCATATACTTTGATCAACCTAGACCTCCCGAACCAAATAAATCTTACGTATTTTCGGTCCTACAATTCGTATCAGAGCTAATCAAGATATTCATCAGTAAAACAATCGTAAAACAATGTAAGGGCATTCACTTATTATTATGATGATGATGATAATGAGTTTGATGATTGTGCTCTGACTGATGCACAATTGAAGTTTGTGTAAAGATTATTGGCCGTAAATAGACTATCACTACATCCGACCCACTAGGTTAGAAGTTAGTTGCAACATTTCACTTTAAGATTATGTTGTTTGAGGTACTAAGGGATTAGCTAGGTGAGTACATTTTCTTTATCTTGATTAAATCTCTATTTTACTCTGTTCATAATTTTAATTATTGCCGTTTTAGTTATTTGTAATTTTAATAATCATGTGGATGCAAAGCATAGGTTATGATTTTTAATTATTTGCTTTTTAAACAAACTAGTTCACTTGCTCCTGCAAACGACCCAGTCTTACCGTGTCTATACTATACATGATCGGATAAACTGTTTGAGAATGTTGGTATTACTTGTTAGATTTGATTTTATAAATTTTATCTAATTCTTTTCTTATTTGAGCCGTTAAAAAGTATTGAAGTGTCCACTTTTTAATTCGATTTACTCTTCTAGTATGTTATACATATTGAGTTATTGAAAAATAGTTCAAATTTACATTACTCTAAGCATCTTAATACATTTTAAAATTAAAAGGGTGCAATTAGCAATACCGTTATTTTATTTTGACTCAAATTTTATCCCAGCCGAAAAAGTTATCTTGTGCGAGCCGTTTAAATTGTTCATGTTTTTTTAAAACCCCCATAACTCGTTCAAAGGAAAAAGGTTGTGGTGGTGGATGTGAAAAAGACAAATAGGATGAAGGGTTTTCAAGTATTTTGGTTATGGAATTGTAGCGGTGATGAATATCATGTAAGGCGGTGGTAGTAGTACGTTGTGGGAGGGTTGGAGGTTAAAAAAGAATAGATAAATGGGGTTTTTTGATTAAGAGTATGATTTGGATAAAAGTATATGTAAAATGTGTTGAGACATTAAGTATTAAAAAAAACAAAAAAAAAACCCTTGCAGCTAATGACGTTTTTAATGAGCATTAGGGTTTTGGACTACGAGGGAATAAAAAATGTGACGTTGGGGACTACGGGTGAGTAACCCTAGATCTGAGGACAGTATCCGCAATCCGCCCAAAACTTGAAGACCAACGGTGTAATGTCCCTAATAATAATAGGAATAAATTCTAAAAATAAGCCAAAAAGACCATTGATATTCCAAAATATAGCACTTAAATTTTGATTTCCAAATCTAGTTTGCCGGTTTCCAAATCTAGCTGATGAGCGTAAGATTGCAACACGCACTACGTTTTACTTCTCAAGGGATATTGAGAAGCTTGCAATCCCCACCAGGCAGTGTACCTGACCGATGTAGTATAGTGAAATGGCAAGTACCGGGGGATTGATCGTTCTCTCACAGGGAATAGTGTTCGTTAGGTTAAAAGCTACTCTAATTAGGTATAGAGGTGAAAGATGATTCTTTTTGTATTTTTATATTTTATAGAAAGCAAGTAAAAATCTCGGTTTTGAAAGAGTGGGCGGAATTTGTTGCTAGTCAACTAACCCAAATAAAATACTTATGCAAATAAAAGTAAATTGAGAAAACTATATGAGGAGAAATAGTGTTTACTTAGATTTCCTTACACCCTAACTATCTTTTACCGTTTAATTAGTGTATTGTAGTTGCGTGGATGACGGGTGTATTCCTAAAAAGTCGTAGGGCCGCGCACGATATTCCCTAACTCTATAAGCCTACCTCACTCTATGGCGATACGTTTAGTATCCTACCATAAGCTCACCGGAATTCACCTATGCATGAAATACTACCTTAAAACCTTTGTGCACATACGATTCATGTTTCTTAAGACGTTCAAGCTTGTTACCATTTAGGAGATTAGCCAGTTTTCTTAAGCCTAACATAGATGGAACATTCATCCAATACAAACTAACAACACACCAATCAAACAATAATCAATAGTTAGGTTTCATTAGATCTAAGCAAACACAAAGTAAACTAGCCTAGCATGTTAAAGGAAAGAAAAGCACAAGCATAAATCACACAACACATAGACATATTGTATGAATTAAATGAAGACTTATCTTTAATTAAACATGGGAGTTAGAAGGGTGAAAAACCCTTCTTAGGTCTGTGTTACACGAATTAGGGTTATACCCTAAAGTTCTCCACCAAGTTCCTCTCTTCAAACATAAAATAAAGCATGTATATATATAGAAAACATGGGCTGACGGCGTCAGCCCATACCCTGACGCCGTCACGCCGTCGATTAGGGTTTCCTAATGGCCTTGGTTGACGTCGTCACATGTACTATTCTAGATCTGACGGCCTTGGCTGACGCCGTCACAACTTCAATGCAAAACTCTTCTGGCCCGTCACGCTTTTGTCTTCTCATTCTTCTTGTTTTAACACCTGACGCCGTCACACCTTATAACGTGACGCCGTCATGCACTGTACACAGCTTGGACTTTTGAGACTTTGTCATTTTCTGCACTTTTTCACTCCAAAAACGCCCGAAATCGCTTCTTTTGTGATTTTCCTCTCAAAAGTACCTAAAATGAGAAAAGGAACGACTTTGGGTGAAATCTGATCAGTAAAATACGAATTAGGACTCAAACGAACCCCTAAAAACGTAACATTTTTCGCCTCATCAAATACCCTTACACTTGAGATTTGCTTGTCCTCAAGCAAATGTGCTTTTATTATAATCAAAATACAAGTTAGGGGTCATTCAATGCAAACATAAAAGTAATTACAATAGTTATTCGTTCCACTTTTATCAAAATAAGCACGGAGAAAAATATACTAGCACCTCTCACATAGTGTTTGGATACTCACATCTCTCGGGTGTTAATATGAAAATATAATGCATAGGAAATGGATAATATCACTCACTACCTGTCATAGTACGTCGATTACCATAGGCTTGAGAAAGGATCGAAACCTTCTCTACTTAGGCGTAAGCACCTAGGATAACTATCAAAGAGGGCTTTACAAAAGGGTTATAACGTGGGGTGTAGGGATATGGAAAAACACGGTTTGTTGGATAAGGGATAGTTTACTGGTGGCAAGTCAATCATCTTGGTCAATTACATATACAATGTGGCGTTGCTAAGCCAAGACTTGACTCAACTAAGCTAACTAAGAACTAAACAAAACATAAATAAAATGATGAGGCGAAAAATGAACCACTTTTAGGGGGTCATTTAAGCCCGGAATTGAATTTATTTCATCAAATATTGCCCTAAATCGTTCCTTTTTGTGATTTTAGGTACTTTGGGAGAGAAATCTGGAAAAGGAAGCAATTCAGACGTTTTTGGAGCATAAAAGTGAAGAAAACGCCAAAGTCTTAATTTTCCTTGCTGGGAACAGTAGGTGACGGCGTCAAGAAGAAAATCCTGACGGCGTCAAGAGTAATTTTCATGACGGCCCAGTACAGAATTGAAAGCATCACGAGGTAGAGCGTCAAGAGTAAAATGCGTGACGGCCTGGAAAATGTTATAACGTGACGGCGTCAAAAGTAGATCAAGGCAGTCCGAGAATTCTTTTGGCGGCGAGATGACGGTGTCACCAATTTTGTCTTGACGCCGTCAGCCTCAATTTCCTATATATAGTTTTCTAATTTTCATTCAAAAAAAAAGGAGAAATTTTGGAGAAACCCTAATGCTGAACTTAGTACGTATTTTACAGGTTTTTCAAGGGTTCTCAGCCCTTGAACCCTTTCATGTGTAATTGAGATAAATATTCTTTTAATTCAATCAATATGTCTATGTGTTGGTTGTCTATATCTTGTTCTTGTCTTAATTCCATCATGCTAGGCTAGATCTATCTTGTGTTTGCTTGGATCTAATGAAACCTAGATGTTAATTATGTGTTGATTACTTGTTTATGGTTGTATTGGATGAATGATTTCGATGTTAGGCTTAAGAAAACTGGCAGATCTCCAATTGGTAACATGCTTGAACGTCTTAGGAAACATGAACTGGCGTGCACTAGGTTTTATTGGTTGTATTTAATGCATGAGTAAATTCTAATGATCCCATGTTAGGAGCTTCTTAGCCGGCTCGACATAGGAGTGAAGTAGGCACTCATAGGATTGGGGAATTAAGTGCGCCACCCCATGAATGGTATTAAGGAATACAATCCGTCATCCACGCAACTATAACAAGTAATTAACGTGTAAAAGATATCTAGGGAGTAGTGAAATCTAAGTAAACACAACTTCTCCACTTATTGCTCACAACCTTAGTTAATTTAGTTTATTTTCATTTTTAGTATTTTATTTTGATTGCATCTTTAGTATTGGGTTAGTTGACTAGCAACTAATTCCGCCCAAATCCTTAAAACCCGAGATTTTTACTTGCTTTCTAAAAAAACATAAAAATACAAAAAATAATCATCCCTCATCTTTAGAACTAGTATTTGGGTTTTCTAATCCTAGCGACACTATTCCTAGCTGAACGATCAATCCCCCGGTACTTGTCACTATACTATACTACAACGATCAGGTACACTGCCTGGTGGGGGTTGTAAGCTTCTCAAGATCCCTTGAGAGGTAACGCCTGGTGCGATTCCCACGTATCAAGTTTTTGGCGCCGTTGCCGGGGAATAGTTATTGTCTAGGTTAGAATCTCTTTTTATTAGGTCTACTTGCTAGATTCCTTTCTAGTAAGATTTTATTTTTATTTGTAGGTTTTCTTTAGTCTGTCTTATTTCTTTGTGTTTTTGTTCGTAACTCTTCAGCACCTGCCATCATGGCAACCGACGAATCCTCTAACCTTAGGATCACTAGGAGTCGTAGTTCCACTAGAAACCTTGTCTTGCCTTATGCAGAACCCGAAAGAGAAATGCATAGATTAAGACAATATCACTCAACTTCTGAACCATCTAGCGTTGCCATCGATTTTGATGCACCCCTTTCTGAAGAAAATTCAGAAAATCATGTTACAACCCCTAGCTCCCAACCCAACGACGAGATGAGTACCCCCGCAACTCCCATTCCTAAGCGCCTTAAGGACTACTCCTCCCCAACCCCTCGTGGCTTCTCAAACGACATTGTCTACCCAAACGAACACACCAACGAGGTCTTGCATGCGAACGATGTTTGGCTTGTCCAAAGTGTGTGTAAGTTTTGTGGATTAGATGAGGAAGATCCAATTCAACACATTAAAGACTTCTTAAAAATAGTAAACACCCTCCATACGAATGGGGCTACTAGAGACACATCCCGATTGCGATTCTTTCCTTTCACCCTATATGAAAAAGCCCAAGAATGGTATGATAAACTTCCTTCTGAATCTATTTTCACATAGGAGCAGCTCATATCCAAGTTCTATGAGAAGTTCTTTCCACCTGGAAAAACCTCAGCATTTAGAGATAGGATCCTCCATTTCCGAAAAGGGAAGGACGAACCCTTCCATAAATCGTGGGTTAGATTCAAAGATTTAATAAGACAAGTTCCCAATCATGGCATTGAGCTCTGGCTCTTGGTCCAAATCTTCTACGACAATGTCTCCTCTAATGATCGAAACGGAATCAACCAATCTAGAAAAGGAAGATTGGCCAATCTTAGTGCCGAAGAAGGATGGGATAGGATTGAAGAATATGCTCAAGACCAGGATGACACTTGGGATTAACCGGAGTCGACTGTCAGCATTTCTGAAATCACATCAGATCGGTAGAGAAAAATTCACAAAAGAGTGGAATACCTAGCTGGGTCGCAGTTACCTAAACAACTTTCGAATCCTTACTTAATCTGCGATTACTGTGGGGGCCCGCATGAGGTAGAAGAATGCGGAGGAGCGGCCACAACTGAACATGCATGCTTGTCAGGAGGGGACATCTATGCTGATCCCTCCCTTTTGCCTTTTTACCAAAATGACGATTACACCCTCTGGGGAAATCTGGTGAAAAGAAAAGAAGGAGAGGAAGGCCCTGAATTCGAAATCAGGAGCACTTTTGAAGATGACCTTGGTCACTTCACTCAAGAAAAAGGCTTGCAAATGAAAGGTCTTAATGAACTTGTTGACGAGCAGCAGGATGACATTGGAGAATTTTTTCAACAAGCTTAACTCAGCCCTGGATAATCTTGAAATGCCATCAGTAAGCAAAAAAGACCCCATGCTCGCGATAACCACTCGAGCTGGAACAACAACCAAGGACCCACCTTACCCAAGCTCGTCCCCCATCGCCCCTGATCCAAACAAACCTGGCGAGGAAGAGGAGGATGTAGGCAGCAAGACCCCCGACCAACCTCCCTTGACGACCCCCTCCCCATCAACCCTACCTAACCAACCTGTGAGAATCCCGTTCCCATCCCGATTAAGGAACCAGAAAACTGAGAATGATAATAAAATATTCTTGTCATACCTAAAGGACTTGGTTGTCACCATACCCCTCCTTGATGCTTGCTATCACATGCCCAAGTATAGCGCATACTTTAAAAAACTACTTGCTAACCGGAAGAAACTCGAGAGTCTTGTGACCTTGGGGGAAGAATGCTCAGTGGTGACCCATCGAGGGCTACCAAAAAAGGTAGATGATCCAGGCAGCTTCACCCTGCCTTGCTCCATAGGATCTCTATCAATAAAGAATGCTCTTACCGATCTGGGAGCGAGTATCAATCTCATGCCTCACTCTATGTTCCTTAAATTAGGATACTCTGGGTTAAACATCCAACTAGCCGATAGATCAGTCAAGTACCCCGTAGAGATATGCGAGAATGTGCTAGTCAAAGTTGGGAAATTCAAATTCCCGGTCGATTTCGTAATCCTGGATATGGAGGAGGATGACTTGGTACCCATCATCTTAGGGAGACCCTTTCTTGCTACCGCTCGTGCAGTCATTGATGTTTATGACAACAAGTTAACCCTGCGAGTGGGAACCGATAGCACAACCTTCGACATTAAGGATTCTATGGATCTCTCTCTCGAAGCAGCTAACCGGCTCTATTTCATTGGGGAGGTCGATGAACTCACAGATGTCATTGATAGTTGTGTCGATGAACAAATCGAGGAAGGCTGGCTACGGGACGAGAGTTTTCTACCTCTACTAGAGGTGGAAAAGATGGAGGATGTTGGTACAGTCTCCTTCTACCCCAGACAAGAGGCAACGGAGTATCTCGAGCTCCGAAAGCCCGAAAACAAGCTTAAACCTTCTATTATCGAACCTCCTGAGTTAGATCTTAAAGAGCTTCCTAACCATTTAGAGTATGCCTTCCTTCAGGGAGAGGACCAACTACCGGTAATCATAAACTCTTCCTTGGAACATGAACAAAAAGGTAAATTCTTAGAGGTCCTAAAGAAATATAAGGGAGTACTCGCATGGAGTGTAGCCGACATTAAGGGGATTGACTCAACTTTTTGCACGCATAACATTCTCATGGAAGAAGATTATAAACCTACCGTGCAACCCCAGAGGCGGGTGAACCCTGACATTAAGGAAGTAGTAAAGAAAGAAGTTATCACACTTCTGGATGCAGGATTGATTTACCCAATCTCGGACAGCCCATGGGTCAATCCTGTACAGGTTGTACCTAAGAAGGGTGGAATGACTGTAGTTAAGAATGACAAGGGTGAGATAGTGCCCCAGAGAACGGTCACTGGGTGGCGGGTATGCATTGACTATCGAAAGCTCAATGATGCCACGAGGAAAGATCATTTTCCCTTACCATTCATTGATCAAATGTTAGAGAGATTGTCTGGACACGAGTACTATTGCTTCTTGAATGGATTCTCTAGGTATTTTCAAATTCCCATAGCACCTGAGGACCAAGAAAAAACCACGTTTACTTGCCCTTATGGAACATTTGCCTACAAAAGGATGCCTTTTGGGCTATGTAATGCCCCCGCCACTTTCCAGCGATGCATGACCGCAATCTTTCACGAACTCATGGAAGACAGCATGGAAGTGTTCATGGACGACTTTTCGGTCTTCAGGAACTCCTTCGACCGCTGTCTTGCTAATATGGAAAAGATGCTTAAACGTTGTGAGGAAACCAACTTGGTGTTAAACTGGGAAAAGTGTCATTTCATGGTAAAAGAAGGGATTGTGTTAGGGCATAAGATCTCAGGGAGTGGAATAGAGGTGGACCAAGCTAAAGTTGAAGCTATATCTAAGTTACCATACCCCACGACTATTAAAGCAATATGCAGCTTCTTGGGGCACGCTGGGTTTTATCGGAGATTCATCAAAGATTTCTCCAAAATAGCTCGGCCAATGACTCAATTGCTTGTGAAGGATGCTCCGTTCGATTTTTCCCAAGAGTGCAAGGATGCATTCGATCTCATAAAAAAGGAGCTCACACAAGCTCCAATCATGATCACACCTAACTGGGAGTTACCGTTTGAAATCATGTGTGACGCTAGCGATTTCGCTGTCGGGGCTGTATTGGGCCAACGGCGTGACAAGCTTTTCCAACCGATTTACTACGCTAGCAAAACCATGAATCCCGCTCAAGAGAATTACTCCACCACCGAAAAAGAATTATTAGCCGTAGTGTTTGCATTCGACAAATTCCGACAATATCTTGTCCTTTCAAAGACAGTCGTTTTCACTGATCACTCGGCTCTTCGATATCTTTTTGCGAAGCAGGATGCTAAGCCACGACTAATTCGGTGGATCTTGTTGCTACAAGAATTCGATGTTGAGATTCGCGATAAGAGGGGGGCAGAAAATCTGGCCGCAGATCATCTATCTCGTCTTGAAAACCCCTTGGATAAGCACGATAGAAGTGAGATTAGGGATTCATTTCCTGACAAACAACTCGTGTTAATGGTTGATTCAGAGCCTTGGTACGCCGATTTTGCTAATTATCTCGCAAGTAGACTTGTTCCTGAACACCTGACTAGATACGAAAGAAAAAGGTTCTTTTCTCAGTTAAAATACTACTTTTGGGATGAACCATTTTTATTCCGAAGGTGTCCAGACCAAATTATAAGACGCTGTGTTTCGGAAAGTGAGGCAGTAAAGATTATGAGGGAATGTCACTCTGGTCCCTCTAGCGGGCATCATGGGATAAACACCACCGCCCGAAAGATTTTCGATGCGGGATTCTATTGGCCCACAATTTTCCGTGATATCAAAGAGATGGTGCAGGCATGCGATGCATGTCAACGGGCCGGGAACATATGACATAGGGATGAAGCACCTCAGAATTTTATACAAGTATGTGAGGTCTTCGATGTTTGGGGAATTGACTTCATGGGACTCTTTCCATCTTCAGGGGGAATGAATACATTTTAGTTGCCATCGATTATGTTTCAAAATGGGTTGAGGCACAAGCCCTTAGGACCAATGATGCCAGAGTAGTTATTCATTTCCTGAAAAAGCTTTTCGCTAGATTCGGGATTCCTAAAGCTCTCATCAGTGATAGGGGGACCCACTTTTGCAATGCACAAATGGAAAAGGTCATGAAGAGGTATGGAGTATCCCATCGATTCTCCACCGCCTATCATCCACAAACCAATGGCCAGGTCAAAAACACCAATAGGGCTATTAAAAGAATACTTGAAAAGACGGTTAGTCAAAATAGAAAAGACTGGTCATTTAAACTCGACGAAGCCTTGTGGGCATTCCGAACCGCCTACAAAACACCTATTGGAACGACCCCGTTTCGCATGGTGTATGGTAAGGCATGTCACTTACCAGTGGAATTAGAACATAAGGCTTATTGGGCGCTTAAGACATGTAACTTAGATTACACAATTGCTGGAACTAATAGGTTCTTGCAATTACACGAGCTTGATGAGCTTAGGTTAGAAGCCTACGAATCTTCCATCACATATAAAGAGAGAGCAAAAAGATGGCATGACCAGAGAATTAAGAAACCCAAAGAATTTTCAGAAGGAGACAAAGTCCTATTGTACAATTCTCGGTTGAGATTATTTCCGGGAAAACTTAAGTCTAGATGGTATGGACCGTTTACGGTGAAGAATTCCTCTAAAACTGGAGCCGTGGTGTTATTAGACGATGAAGGTAGGGAATTTACTGTTAACATACAACGTGTAAAACATTATCAAGAAAATAACAATGAAATGATTAGTGAGGAGGATGTGACGTTTGATGATAAGGTCACGTAGTAACCCATGACCTTGAGTCTAGCTACAAGACACGTAAATAAAGAAAAGCGCTTCTTGGGAGGCAACCCATGTTTTGTGTGATTTTATTTTGTTTGTTTATTATTTGCTTCGGTATGCATGCTTTATTTTTATTGTTGGTAGATCATGTTTCTCAATTAAATAGTGGAAATACTTTACTTTGTTGTTTTGGCCTAGTCTTAACTCCACCTAAAAGTATTTTTGCAAAAGATAAGTGTAAGGGGAAACCCCAAATATGTTTTTAAGAAACAAACCGATCATGATTCTCCACAATATTAAATGAACATGTATATTCGTATTTGTTCGAGTCAAATGCTTGTATTGAGTCATAATGAAGTTTTGCAGGATTTTCCAGGAAGTGAGACCAAGTTTTTCCAGAAATTTTCCGGAAACTTAACATAAGAATTTATGCAGGTCACTTCTGACGGCGTCACGAGTTAACTCTTGACGGCGTCACGTGTAAAAATCTGGAAATTTTACCGGTTTTGTTTTTCTAACGGAGTCTTATGGTTTTTGTGAATTATTAAGTTTTATAATCTCCAGGAAATCTGCAAACTTCATTCCACAAGCATTATATCTTATTTTGTTTTCTAGGATTTAGTAACTTATATAGGTTGCCGCCGATTTTATGCGAGGTTGTCTTGTCTATTTTCTCAGGATTCACAGGTTATGTATGACAAGAAGATGATTTATATTCTGGAAGGGAAGCTTTGATTGTTCATTTTCTTGGAGGAAGATTTAACCTGGCCACCTTATTATCCATACCGAGCAAATCAGGGGAGTATTTGATTTCATTCTTTTTACTTTTTCACTTTTACATTCTTTACTTGAACATTGGGGACAATGTTCATCTTAAGTGTAAGGGGAGGGTAAAATGATGATACCTTACATGTACACTTTCGCTTGAGTTTGTTTTGTTTAATGGTAGATGTGTAATAAAAATATGAGAAATACTTGTTAGTGCAATTTTAGCGCCAAATTTAAATTTTTTTACAACAGTTAGGAGTGAAACTTTAGCCATAGCAAGCGTCTCATAGATAGGAGATTGTATGACTAGCACATAACCGTACTTTCAGAAAAAATTTCCACCCAAATATGTGAGGTTCGCCTTTAGATTTGATAGGAAAAGCATTTAGTATTAGTGCTTATGAGTGTACCGGTAGCATTTACATTCTAGAACTTGCGTTAGTGATGCATCCCGAGACCGCTAGTGAGACTACATTTGTGTAGTAGGATTTACTACATGATAAAAGGCATTAGGATCACCCTTGTGTTCAACTAATTTTTCCTACACCCTTAGCGTTGTACTCATTTTTAGTACACGAAACCCCTAGTACACCCCTCCGAGCCTATCTTTTCGTTTCTAACTTTAAGCATTTTACTTAAAGGAAGAATTTGTTACACCCCACTTAAATGTACACCCAAATCGCCTTAGCCTTCCGTGTATGCACTCATTTTTAGTGCATTATTGTTATTTGTTAAACCCTAAGTTAACTTTCTAATTGATTACATGGTTGCTAAGTCGAGTCATATCCTTGTACATATTGTTTTGGGACGATTGGGACTCATGGGTAAAGTACTTATTTTATGGAGTAATGGGGAAGAACTTCATTTATTACCCCCATATGTACGTTAATCTTAAAAGTACTCCAAGTGTTTTGATTATCTTAATTCGAGTCATTAGATTAGTTTATTGTAAAATATGTAAAAATTCTAGTGTAAGGGGAATGTTCATTCCCTATGATGTATTATTTTGGATGGTAGGGTATGAGTGTATGCAAAAAAAAAAAAAAAAAAAAAAAAAAAAAAAAAAAAAAAAAAAATCGAAAAAACAAGAAAAAGAAAAAAAAATAGAAAAAGAAAAGAGAAAAAACATACGGACTACCATCCCGTTTCATTCTATGTTCATTTTATGTTTTTGTTATTTTTCATTTATTAGCTTAAGTCGAGTCTAGTCTTGGCTTAGCAACGCCATATTGTACCTGTAATTAACCAAGATTGTTAGCTCACCACCAGTAAAAACTTCCTTTATCCAACAAAATCGTGTATTTCATATCCCTACACCTAACGTTACAACCCTTTAAAAGACCTCTTTGATAGTTTATCCTAGGTGCTTACGCCATGTGGTGGAGGTTTGATCCTTTCCCAAGCCTATGGTAATCTATTTTGCTATGACAGGTAGTGAGAGATATCTTCCGTTTCCATATTGTAATTTATACTTTATTACACCCGAGAGATGTGAGTATCTAAACACTATTTGTGAGGTGCTTGTGTATGACCTCCGTGCTTGTCTATTGGTCTTTAGTGGAACGATTTTTTGTTGTAATTACTTTTATATTAGTGTTAAATGACCCCTAACTTGTATTTTGGGTAGAATAAAAGCGCATTTGCTTGAGGACAAGCAAATCTCAAGTGTAAGGGTATATGATGAGGCGAAAAATGAACCACTTTTAGGGGGTCATTTAAGCCCGGGATTGAATTTATTTGATCAAATATTGCCCTAAATCGTTCCTTTTGTGATTTTAGGTACTTTGGGAGAGAAATCTGGAAAAGGAAGCAATTCGGACGTTTTTGGAGCATAAAAGTGAAGAAAACGCCAAAGTCTTAATTTTCCTTGCTGGGAACAGTAGGTGACGGCGTCAAGAAGAAAATCCTGACGGCGTCAAGAGTAATTTTCATGACGGCCCAATACAGAATTGAAGGCGTCACGAGGTAGAGCGTCAAGAGTAAAATGCGTGACGGCCTGGAAAATGTTATAACGTGACGGCGTCAAAAGTAGATCAAGGCAGTCCGAGAATTCTTTTGGCGGCGAAATGACGGCGTCGCCAATTTTGTCTTGATGCCGTCAGCCTCAATTTCCTATATATAGTTTTCTAATTTTCATTCAAAAAAAAAGGAGAAGTTTTGGAGAAACCCTAAGGCCGAACTTAGTACGAATTTTACAGGTTTTTCAAGGGTTCTCAGCCCTTGAACCCTTTCATGTGTAATTGAGATAAGTATTCTTTTAATTCAATCAATATGTCTATGTGTTGGTTGTCTATATCTTGTTCTTGTCTTAATTCCATCATGCTAGGCTAGATCTATCTTGTGTTTACTTGGATCTAATGAAACCTAGATATTAATTATGTGTTGATTACTTGTTTATGGTTGTATTGGATGAATGATTTCGATGTTAGGCTTAAGAAAACTGGCTGATCTCCAATTGGTAACATGCTTGAATGTCTTAGGAAACATGAACTGACGTGCACTAGGTTTTATTGGTTGTATTTAATGCATGAGTAAATTATAATGATCCCATGTTAGGAGCTTCTTAGCCGGCTCGACATATGAGAGAAGTAGGCACTCATAGGATTGGGGAATTAAGTGCGCCACCCCATGAATGGCATTAAGGAATACAATCCATCATCCACGCAACTATAACAAGTAATTAACGTGTAAAAGATATCTAGGGAGTAGTGAAATCTAAGTAAACACAACTTCTCCACTTATTGCTCACAACCTTAGTTAATTTAGTTTATTTTCATTTTTAGTATTTTATTTTGATTGCATCTTTAGTATTTGGTTAGTTGACTAGCAACTAATTCCGCCCAAATCCTTAAAACCCGAGATTTTTACTTGTTTTCTAAAAAAATATAAAAATACAAAAAATAATCATCCCTCATCTTTAAAACTAGTATTTGGGTTTTCTAATCCTAGCGACACTATTCCTAGCTGAACGATCAATCCCCCGGTACTTGTCACTATACTATACTACAACGATCAGGTACACTGCCTGGTG
Organism: Artemisia argyi; assembly: GCA_030686995.1. Taxonomy (NCBI): domain Eukaryota; kingdom Viridiplantae; phylum Streptophyta; class Magnoliopsida; order Asterales; family Asteraceae; genus Artemisia; species Artemisia argyi. The sequence goes on from JARVZY010002534.1 coordinate 172,491, forward strand.
GGGGTTGTAAGCTTCTCAAGATCCCTTGAGAGGTAAAGCCTGGTGCGATTCCCACGTATCATAAAAGATAGAGGTGGATGGTAGTCCGTATTTTTATTTTATTTTTTTATTTTTTATTTTTTTTTTGCATACCTTTTTACCCTACCATCCGAAATAATACATCAATGGGGCTTAGGTTCTCCCCTTACACTTGAACTTTTACATACTTTACAATTACATAACTAATGACTCGAATCGAAATAATTAAAACACTTGGAGTACTTTTAAAACGATTTGCACATATGGGGGTAATAAATGATGTTCTTCCCCATTACTCCATAACACTAGTACTTTACCCATGAGTCCCAATCATCCCAAAACAATATGTACAAGATATGACTCGACTTAGCAACAATGTAACCAACTAGACAATTAACAAAGGGTTTAAACATATAACGATAATGCACTAAAGATGAGTGCATACAAGGTAGGCTAAGGCGATTTGGTTGCACATTTGGGGTGGATTGTAAACAAATTCTTCCTTTAAGTAAGATGCTTAAAGTTAGAAACGAAAAAGATAGGTTCTGAGGGGTGTACTAGGGGTATCGTGTACCAAAAATGGGTACATCGCAAAGGTGTGGGAGAATTACTTGACCAATGTAGCCAATGTAATTATAATACAAGTTTAAAACAAGGGTTATCCTAATGCCTCTTATCATGTAGTAAATCCTAATCTACAAGAATGTAGTCTCACTTGTGGACTCGGAATGGTCACTAACGCAAGTTCTAGAATCTAAGTACTACCGGTACACTCATAAGCATTAAAATTGAATGCTTCTCTTCCTACCAATTCTAGGGGTGAACCTCACATATTTGGGTGAAAAATTTTAAGTGGTACGGTTTTTGTGCTAGTCATATAATCTCCTATCCATGAGACACTCATAAGGATCAAAGTTTCACTCCTAAATATTGTAAAAAAATTTAAATTGGCGCTAAAATTACCCTAACAAGTGTTTCTTTCAGTTTTATTACACAATTACTATCAAATAAACAAAAATCAAGCATAATGGTATCTTCTAAGGTATCATTAATCTACCAATTTTTACCCCCCTTACACTTAAGTTGAACATTGTCCCCAATGTTCGAAAATAAGGAAATGAAAAGATAAAAAGGTTAAAAGAATGAAATCAAATACTCCCCTGATTCGTTCCATATGATAGTGAAGTAACATGGTTAGATCTTCCTCCAAGAAAATGAACTTTCAAAGCTTCCCTTCCAGAGTATACATCATCTTCTTATCCGAAATAACCTGTTAAATCTGAGAAGACAACAAGAAACCTTGCATAAAATCAGCGGTATGATTCTATATATATCATGCTAAACTGGAAAGCAAATAAGATATAATGCTTGTGGAATGAATATTTGCAGATTTCCTGGAGTTTATAAGATGAGATTTTAACAAACATTTAAATTCCGTTAGAAAACTAAATCAACAAAAATTAATTTCCAGAATTTTACACCTGACGCCGTCAAGTGTTAATCTTGACGCCGTCAGAGTGGTCTGATAGAAAACTCATGTTGTGTTTCCGGAAAATTTCTTGGAAAACCTATGCCTTAATTCCTGGAAATCCTGCAAAATATTCATTATGACTCGATACAAGCATTTGACTCTAACAATTACTAGTATGTATGCTAATTTATTATTGTTGTGATTCATGTTCTATTACGTTCTTATAAACAAATTTGGATTTCCCTTACACTTAACTTTTGCAAAATACCTTTATATGTGATTAAGACGAAGTTAAGAACAAAATAAAGCATTTTTACAATTAAGTTAGAAACATGAATCATAAACAATAAAAATAAGACATGCATACGGAAACAAATAGAACACACAAACAAACAAACAAACTAAACTAAACTTGGGTTGCCTCCCAAGAAGCGCTTTTCTTTATTATTGAGTCTTGTAGCTAGACTCGAGGCCTTGCCTCCTTACGTGACTCCTAGATGAGTCACCCCTTCATTTAGGACATCCTTGGGGTCAAACTTCTCCTTTAACTTCCTATCGGTGGGTTTAGTTTTGTATGCCTTTTCAAATTTCTCCCCATCCGGATCGTATAAAGTGAGCTTAATGTGCCACCACCCATCTCCTTCTTTGGGTGGCTTCTTCCAATTCCATTCTTCCTTATCATCCTCACTTTTCCACTTATTCATTCCTAGGTTTATTGGTAAAGTACCTAAGAATTCTACCATCTTTCTAAAAACAAGAGGATCCTCAAATGGGTCTAGTTCAATATCCCTAGCCAAAAGTTGTTTAACCGAATGAGTTCGGTCTATGAAATCTTTTTCTAAATAGAATGGCCTTTGAGGTCCTATGAAGTCACCGTTCACCCAAGGTCCGTATCTAGAGGGTCTCCTATGCAATTCTACCCAATGATGAATGGGTTCCTCACCGGTGTCATAAGCATGTTTCTTAACATCATACACGGATCTAGTTTCCCCCTCTCCTACCGCTATCTTAGATGTTTTACAGTCTATTAATGCGCTAGCGGTCGCTAAGAATCCTCTTCCTATCAACAATGGACATGTAGGATCACTTTTCATGTCAAGGACATGGAAATCGGCCGATAAGGTCATCTTTCCTACATTGACTAACACGTCCTTGACTACTCCAACGGGATAGGCAATACTCCCGTCTGCTAGGCCTATAAGTACTTCCATTTCTTCCATTTTTCCTAGCTTAAGACTTTGATAGAGAGAAAGTGGGATTAAGTTGAGACTTGATACTAAATCGGCTAACGTATCAAAGGCTTTGGAGTCTCCTATCCTACAAGGCAACACAAATATACCCGGGTCGTCCATCTTCTTAGGCAAATTGTTTTGAACGAAGGCGGTCCCATTCTTACCCAACTTAAGTCTTTCCTCATACTTTTCTAATAGGGCATTGTAGTAGGGGGCTCGAGCTAAAACATCAATAACCGGACGTTCAAGGTGGAGTTCCTTAAATTCGTCGTCTAGGTTTTGAGTGGGTGGTGTTTCATGGTCTTGCTTAGGGACTTGGGTTTGTTTGAAACACGTGCTCATGGTATTGACCGAATAATATTGCGGACAAGAACTAGGAGAAGAAACGGATGAGATAACGTTAACGTCTAGTTTCGGGTTCTTGACCGTGTTGCTCGGGAGGGCTCCTATATCTCGGTCATTGAGGACTTTCAACAACATGTCAATCTTATTGGTCATCTCGCTTTGTTGTTGTTTGAAATCGGCTTCAAACTTAGACAATCGAGCTTCTTGAGATGCCATAAAGCTAGACATCAATCCTTCAAAATCATTAGAGTTGTTAGAAGGATTGTTGTTGGAGTTGCGGTTTGAGGATGTACCGCTTGATTGGAAACGATTAGGTGGATTGAAAGGATTGCCTTGAGGTTGTTTCCACCTAAAGTTTGGGTGATTTCTCCAAGAGGGGTTGTATGAGTCACCGTATGTGTTTTGCTCGGGCTTGAAAGTATACCACTTGTCTCCCGCTCCATCGGTACGCGAGGATGCGTAGTCCGCAAAAGCTTGTTTGGGGAGTTCCTTGCAATCGCGAGTGTCGTGGGGACCTTTACACAATTCACAAGAATAAGTGATTTTGTTCACTTGGCTTGAAGGTTTAGGAGCTTCGTAGGATTTCATGAGATACTTGACTTGGTCCTCAAGTTCCATGATCCTACGGTCGGGAGTGCTTGAATTGTTCGAAGGCAAAGATATTGCCTTGACCGTTTTGTTCAAATCACGGGGATCATTCCAACTTTCATTGTCATAGAGAGCAAGATCTTCTATAAGTTCCCATGATTCTTCCGCACTTTTATCACGTAGCTTACCACCGGCCGCTTGGTCAATGGTTCGCTTTGTGGAGGGATTGATATGGTCATAGAATATTTGGACTTGGAGCCAAAGTTCTATGCCGTGGTGAGGGACTTTGTGAAGGAGGTCTTTGAATCGGGTCCATGCCTCGTATAGGGTTTCGCCTTGATGTTGTTGGAACATCAAGATATCATTCCTTAGTTTGCTAGTTCTCCCCGGTGGGAAAAATTGAGCAAGGAAAAGAGTGGTTAGGTCATCCCATGTGGTAATGGATCCCGCGGGTAAACGCTCAAGCCATTGACTAGCTTGGTCACGTAGAGAGAATTGGAATAGGCATAGTCGGGTAGTCTCTCGGGTGTCAACACTAAGGTCTATGGAATCTACGATTTTGAAGAAATCCTTAAGGTGTTGATTTGGGTCTTCGGAACGAAGCCCATGGAAAGCGCATCCGCTTTGCACCAACCGGATGGTGTCGGATCGCAGAGGTGACACATTGGCTCCTTGGTTGAACTCAATGGTGTTTCGGTAGCCTTGGTAGCTAGGTCGGGAGTACTCTCCTAGAGTACGGGCTCTAAGAGGTTGGTTGGGTAGGTTTTGGTTGTTTGGTTGTTGTGGGTCGATCGGGTGAAGGAGATTACCACCTTCCATGATAGCGGATGGTAATGGTTACGAACAAAGAAACGAAGAAAATAGATAGACTAAAGAAATCCTAGAAAAATAAAATAAAATCTCACTAGAAAGGAATCTAGTGAGTAGACCTAAATAAAAATAAAATTTAACCTAAACAATAACTATTCCCCGGCAGCGGCGCCAAAAACTTGATGCGTGTAGGATTGCAACACGCACTACGTTTTACTTCTCAAGGGATCTTGAGAAGCTTGCAATCCCCGCCAGGCAGTGTACCTGACCGATGTAGTATAGTGAAGTGGCAAGTACCGGGGGATTGATCGTTCTCTCACAGGGAATAGTGTTCGTTAGGTTAAAAGCTACTCTAATTAGGTCTAGAGGTGAAGGATGATTCTTTTTGTATTTTTATATTTTATAGAAAGCAAGTAAAAATCTTGGTTTTGAAAGAGTGGGCAGAATTAGTTGCTAGGCAACTATCCCAAATAAACTACTTATGCAAATAAAAGTAAATTGAGAAAACTATATGAGGAGAAATAATGTTTACTTAGATTTCCGTACTCCCTAACTATCTTTTACCGTTTAATTAGTGTATTGTAGTTGCGTGGATGACGGGTGTATTCCTAAAAAGTCGTAGGGCCGCGCGCGATATTCCCTAACTCTATAAGCCTACCTCACTCTATGGCGATACGTTTAGTATCCTACCATAAGCTCACCGGAATTCACCTATGCATGAAATACTACCTTAAAACCGTTGTGCACATACGATTCATGTTTCTTAAGACGTTCAAGCTTGTTACCATTTAGGAGATTAGCCAGTTTTCTTAAGCCTAACATAGATGGAACATTCATCCAATACAAACTAACAACACACCAATCAAACAATAATCAATAGTTAGGTTTCATTAGATCTAAGCAAACACAAAGTAAACTAGCCTAGCATGTTAAAGGAAAGAAAAGCACAAGCATAAATCACACAACACATAGACATATTGTATGAATTAAATGAAGACTTATATTTAATTAAACATGGGAGTTAGAAGGGTGAAAAACCCTTCTTAGGTCTGTGTTACACGAATTAGGGTTATACCCTAAAGTTCTCCACCAAGTTCCTCTCTTCAAACATAAAATAAAGCATGTATATATATAGAAAACATGGGCTGACGGCGTCAGCCCATACCCTGACGCCGTCACGCCGTCGATTAGGGTTTCCTGATAGCCTTGGTTGACGTCGTCGCATGTACTATTCCAGATCTGACGGCCTTGGCTGACGCCGTCACAACTTCAATGCAAAACTCTTCTGGCCCGTCACGCTTTTGTCTTCTCATTCTTCTCGTTTTAACACCTGACGCCGTCACACCTTATAACGTGACGCCGTCATGCACTGTACACAGCTTGGACTTTTGAGACTTTGTCGTTTTCTGCACTTTTTCAATTCAAAAATGCCCGAAATCGCTTCTTTTGTGATTTTCCTCTCAAAAGTACCTAAAATGAGAAAAGGAACGACTTTGGGTGAAATCTGATCAATAAAATACGAATTAGGACTCAAACGAACCCCTAAAAACGTAACATTTTTCGCCTCATCACTAGCAAAAATACACTGTTGGTCTAGCAAAAATAAAAGGCAACCATGGGGCACTGTTTCATTCAAACTAAACTCATTAATCAAAGATAACATGAGAAGCACAAAAAACATCAAAGTTGCACAAAGTGTCGCATTAGTCGCACAAAAAACATTTACCTATCCCGTAGCCCTTGGGCACTTGTCACAATTATGGTAAAGTCGCACAGTCTAGCGATTGCATAATATTAGATTTGAACAACCGAAAAAGGTGACTACTTCATAGGCCACTTTTTCTTTTTAGCGCTCTTTTTAGAAATGGCTCTAATAATCACCCAAAGGATTCCTATCCGATCCTATCCAATTGTGAGATTCCTTGTATCTTGGAGTCCTAACTGTGTGACTGTACCTATATTAGCCCCATAGTTTGTTTCTAGTTTGGCCTTGGGAGGAAGCTAGAAAGCTATGCTTGGCTATGTAGGAGGTCTATCTCAGTATGGATGTACCATAAAGTAGGGTTTCCTTTTGTGAAGGGTAAATGGCTTGGGTGGATGGTGTATGATGGATGGAATAGAGAGGAATGAAAGATGATCCTTCTTGGTCCATCCAATACATCATCACATGAGGTAATGAATGGTCTTCCCTCAAGGAATGTGTTCCCAAGTGACTGAAGCCATTCATAGATATGGAAAAGTAAGTTGCTTGGCAGAGCCCTTGATTGGAAGGGTTATGGGTTCCTAACGAGGCCATACATCTTTCTCTGCCTTGGTCATTGTGAGTGCTGGTTGAATGATCTTGGTGGGGGGGGGGGGGGGGGGGGGGTTGGTATGGAAAAGCGGTTAGATGGTATGGTGCTTATATAGGTGAATCAAATCAAGAATGGTTGTGCTGTGCAGAGATGAAGTCTGATATTTTGTACGGTTTGTCACAGATCAGCTATCACAGATATTTGTTGCCTCAGTAGATATTGGATGCATATGTTTTAGTTTTTGTATGTGGTTGGGAAATGGCCAATTCGGTGGTTGTTATTCATATGTTGTGCATAATGTTTGGAAGTTAATATAATTTTCACCTTTGCAACAAAAACAAACAAACAAACCCAAAAAAAAAAAAAAAAAAAAAAAAAAATTAATCCCTATCCTTGTTTCTCTTAACTCCTATAAAACTTCAAACTAGGATATGATTCAAGAGTTATACTCGTAACTCATATAAATATCTTGTCCCTTGAAACCTTCTCAGATACATAACAAAATAGATATCTTGTGAAATCAAGATGATTTCTTTACCGCAACGCAAGCTTCCTGTTATTGACTTGTCTGTAAAAAACACAGACTGTAGTTCGACCTCTTGGATGACAAAATGCCATGAAGTAACACGTGCTCTTGAAGAATACGGGTGTTTCATAGCCTTGCATGATGGAGTGTCTCAGGAACTTCACGATGCAACTTTTGTTGCATCAAAAGACGTACTGGATCTTCCCATTGAAGTGAAAGTACAAAATAAGGTAGATGCGTTAGCTCATAGTTATGTTGGACAAGTAGCCAATATTCCACTTTTTGAAAGATTAAGCATTGAAGATGCAACGACGGTGCATGGAGTTGATAGATTCACAAAACTCATGTGGCCCCTTGGAAATGAAAGTTTCTGGTATGAAGTCACTTGTATGACTTAGTCATTTATCTTTAACAGATTCATATCGATTAACCCATGATTTGTGTATTTCAGTGAAAATGCATTGTTATTCTCTAAGGCTGTAGCGGGACTTGAGGAGACAGTTATGAGGATGGTGGCAAAACATTATGGAATAGAGAAACACTACGAATCGCTCCTTAAGTCGACAACTTATGTTCTTAAATTCAACAAATACCGAAGCCCTCAAGAAAATGAGACAAATCTTGGTGTTTTTAGTCACACGGATAAGTCATTTATGACCATTATCCATCAACAAGAAGAAGGCAAGGGTCTTGAGATACAAGCAAAGGATGGGGAGTGGATTGAAGTTAATCTTTCACCCTCATCTTTCATAGTTATGGCAGGAGATGTTTGCACGGTATATGTCTAACTATCTAGCATCACACGAATGAAATATACATATGATACATAAGATAGATTTGTTTACACTGTTTTCATTTTACATACTTAGGCATGGTCAAATGGAAGAATTGAAGCACCATATCATCAAGTGATGATGCATGGGAATAGAGATAGATATTCGTTGGTACTAGCTTCTTTTATCCGGGATCTCAAAATAGAGATACCGCAAGAACTCGTTGATGAAGGCTATCCTCTGCGGTTTGAAGCTTTTGATCACTACAAGTATCTACAATACCATACCAGTAAAAGCACATATGGTAGTAGAGTAAAAGGCGCTATCAGATCCTACTGTGGCATTTGAACATCTGCATGAATCTATATACCTACCACTATTATTTTGTTTGATTTCAATGTACTAGGTGATTAAAAGGCCTTATTTCCTTAGATTTAATGCTAGGCTCGGTGTGTTGTTCTTGGATGTGTTTTGTTCGTTTAGTTTGCTGTGATGTTTGGGTCATCGTACTTGGAAGTTGCTTAGGTGCAGTTCGATCGAGTTTGAGTTGTTGGGGTGTTCATTGCAATAATGTATTGGCCGTTTTTAATTGAAACAATCTTTTTCTATTAGAAAAATAAAGGGCAAAATTGCAGAAAGTTGGTTGCTAGCTATTGAAGGGTTTACATGTGCTCAAAGTTGCATGCGCTACAACAACTACTACTTTTCAAGACCACTTTTATCATCGACGACGCATGTCGTCGCTAAAAGTCACAAAATGATAAAAACTTATAAACTTTCGCTCTAACTTTTAACGAAACATTTTGATATACATTTGGACCTACAGTTTTAGTGACGACACGTGTCATTGCTACAACTCTATATTAATTAATTAACAAATATGTTGATTTTAAATAATTTATTTTTGATTTTCTTTTTTAGTTATTCGCTCCCAAAACCAATCCAGCCCGCAAAAACCTATATCGACAACACACGTTGTAGCTAAAACTAAATATCAAATAAATAAAAGTTATTACTAGATTAACTAATGTATTTTTATTAGTAATGAATTAAAATACAATTAAATAATAATTTTTAATGGGATGCACTTTTAGCAACAAGGAATGTCGTCGCCAAAAACAACAAATCATTAAATACTTAAATAAAATTGTGTATCTAATTTCAAAAAATGTATACAATTAATTTATTAACAAAATTAGTGATTAAATAAATTAGAAAAGTTTTTTTTTTTTTTTTTTTTTTTTTTTTTTTTTTTTTTTTTTTTTTAGTATAAATGGTTTAAGTTGTAAAGTTAGTTAATAACGAAAACAGTAGTACATCATGTATCGTTGATATTTTCGTATTTAAACTTGTGTAATTTAAAAGACGTTTTTTAGTATATGCGCTATCAATATCATTTAATGAAATGTGATGACTCCACTCACTTGTGTATGAAGACACTTAGTTGTTTCACATATCTTGACCATCACTTAAATATTCTAATTGTGGCACTTGCTTATGAATAGCAATAGTCGTCATATTTGACTTAAGTCATTCAAAAGTTGTCGTTTCGTATAAGCTCTATCAATATAATATAATGAAATGTAATAATGAAATTCGATTGAATATGAAGACACTTGGTTGGTTCATATATATATCGATCATCACTTGAGTGTTCTCAAGTGTGGTGACAGTTGCTTGTAAACATCAATACTCGTCGTATTTAACTTGCATCATTCAATAGATGTTGTTTCCTATAAATGTTATCAGTATAATAAAATAGAATGGAATGCGTTGACTCCACTCAATTGAATATGAAGATACTTGGTTGGTTCACATATCTCGAACAACACTTGAATTATCGATCTCGGATGTGGTAGCACTTGCTTATGAACATCGATACTCGTCGTATTTAAATTTTGTAACCCAAAAGATTTTGTTTCGTATAAGAACTATCAATATCATTTAATGAAATGCAATGATTCCACTTGATTGAATATGAGGAAACTTAGTTGGTTCACACGACTAGATTACTTGAATATTCTCAGATGTGATAACAATTGCTTTCGTCTTTGATTTACGCCAATCAAAAGATGTTATTATTAGTCGATATATTTACATACTAGCTTATAGACCCGTCAAATTGACGGGTTTTTAGAAGAATGTATGAATCAAGATATTAAACATGTGGGTAAAGTAAGAAAAAACAACAATGGTAAACATTTTGTTTCTTTTCTTTATATAATGATGACCGTCTTTAAGTAATATAAGTTTTTCCTATACGGGCCCTTCATAGAGGACAGAAGATAACAACAATTGCGCTTTCCTTCCATACATCACATATTTTCAAAGAACCATGACTGTAACACCCCCAAAATTTGGTACAGCGGAAGACTCAACAAGCTTTCGGGGTGTTACGGGGATTGGTATCCAAACACAAGACATAAAAGAACGAGATAAAGTAAACAAGATAAAATACAACCACGCGGGGTTTTAGAGTTTACATTATCCCAAAAACATCCAAAGTCAGGCCCAAAAGAAACAAATATAGGTCCACAATAGTTATCAGAGTTTTAGAAATATAGATCCACAACCGGTGCCAAATGCCAAGCCTCCAATCCCAAGCATCCACAGAGCATCACTTAATTACCTGAGAAAACGTGCTAAAAGTCAGCTTTCGCTGGTGAGATCATAGGTTTAGGTTCTTAATTCAATATAGTGGACATGTACGCAAAACGCTTGCTAGCTAGACTAGGGCTCAATCATCCAACCAAAATAATCCAACCAAAATAAATCCAACCAAATCAAATCCTCCCTATAGGTGCACGCTATAGCTCAAATCAATCCAATCAATAGCTTACCTAGCTCAAGTCTAGGCCTCGCTCTATAATCAATCCAATAGCTTACCTAGATCTAGTCTAGGCCTCGCTCAATATGTATGCGTAAGGATACGACATACCCAACATTCGTAAGGATACGACATGTTCAACTTACCTAGATCTAGTCTAGGCCTCGTTGTTTAGCTTACCTAGCTCTAGGCTAGGCCTCGCTCTATAACCAAATCAAATAGCTTACCTAGTTCGGGGACTAGGCCTCGCTCAACCACCAAATCAATAGCTTACCTAGATCAAGTCTAGGCCTCGCTCAATAACCGAATCAATAGCTTACCTAGATCAAGTCTAGGCCTCGCTCAATAACCGAATCAATAGCTTACCTAGATCAAGTCTAGGCCTCGCTCTACCTAGTTCTATAAGCATAGCAAGTTTTGAAATCAAAAAGCGATAATAGTCCACATAAAACATTTGCACGTTTCTCACCCCAAGTATTGAAAACAAAGTTCAAGAGTAAAAGTGGGGCTATGACTCACCTCAAGTCCGGAAATCCTCAAAAGAAATGATAGAAGAGAGACGTAAGTAATCTCAAGCAACTCACGTAACGGCAACTACTGACTCGGCACTTCCTAACAATATTAAACCCGTTCAGAAATCATTTCCTCAAAATCAAATATTCCCATTCCCGAACGTAATTCATTTTTACTTTCCAAAATTATCCATTTCTCGAGTTTACTTCATATTCATTTGAAATTCGACGTTTGGTATCCATACGGGTGGAGGGTCGACACATCACAACCAAAAGTCTCAACAAAGAACAAATAACAAGATAACTACAGGTCTAATGTTAGCCCGACACATTATTTAAATAATTATTGAAGCTTATCAAATCCGTCGATTTGGTAACCTCCCATATTTATTTACGTAATATATCGTTCCACAATTATACCCAATCTAAAACACATTGCACATAAATTTCTATTTGGTATATGTCGTAGCCCAATGAATTCCCTATATATATTGTCGAATCGGCCAAAATTCCACGAGACATATAGTAATTCATTGCCCTAAAATATATACCACATCCTATGGGCGTCGTGGGATACGATGCCCCTTAATATATCCATTTTATATCGTCAAATAACTCGATCTAGAATAAGCCATTTGATATATAAAATGTTTATATTAACCGTCATATATCCGTGACAACACGAAGTCACAATATAAGGCCCACTTGGACTTTAAAGACCCAAAAATTCGTATAACTCGATAAGTTTCTAGTTTATAATTAAAGTCACGTTTTTAGTTGTTAGTTATTCGACGTAAAGTTCGTCATTATATATATATATGGTTATTAGTTATAATAATATCCCGATATTTATTGCACCATTATCGTAGTGAAATAACTATCGCTTTATTATTATCCGTTCACTCGTGATCGTTTTATTATTAATATACGCATTTATATATATATATATATATGTACGTTTAACACGTCTATATACGTATATAAACGATTATATTCTTAATAATATTATTACGAGTTTTATTTTTTTTATATCAACCTTTAAAGATTTATCGAGTCATAGAATTTGGTCCAAATGTCCGAGTCATGACCCTCGGCTCATAGTCCAAGTCCAAACAATATAATCAAGTCGCAATAATAAATATAATAACTCCGTCCAACCAATCTCAAATCCATGTGCTACAACATGAGGGTCCGACTACGGCACCCGACTAATCCTATCTCCGTCATCTAATGACCGTCTCACAATCGGTCCCCAATCCACTTTCGTCAACACAACTCCAAATATACTCATAATCACAAGATACCGCAACGCGTCCAAATAATAACCAAATGCCCATAATACAATCACAACAAACATAAATAATATCAAGTAACATATATTGTCCGAAACCAAAAATGCAACGGGTTGAGTTACCAAGTCAACCCGGGTCAATTATAAGTTCAAGATATAAAATGGAGCCACACCCGAGACTAAAGAGTCTCGGCTAGCTCTTTGAGCTTGCTCGAACCAAAACAGCCCCTAGTGGGGTGTTCGGCCAAATACCACACGACCATAAGGTCCAAAATAAAAAGGAAAACAACCACTCATTCGACCGGACCCAAGGGAGGTCACGGTCTAGCTCTCATCGAGCCATGCCAAACCAAACGGACCATTAGGGTCGTCGGCCAAAACCAAACCACAACAACAATAATGTCAACGAGGACCCCCTAGGGTCTTGGTATCTCGACAACAACAACAATATGACTCGGGGAGGACCCCTTTGGGTCTCGGCTCGACAAAACAAGCCATAACAACCGACCCCGAGACCTCGAGGGTCTCGGTTATGCTCAAACCGAGCACAAAACCAACCAAGAAAATCATCAAACAAGAAGTCCTTCCTCGAATTCGAACCCCAAAACAATCCACCCGGATACCAAACGCGTTTTAGATCTTGTTCTATCCAAAAACCCACTAATATTTCGTGTGGTAACCCATAAACAAAACGAGTATCTTTAAATTCGTGACCCAATGGTCACGTTTTCGCCAAGAAACACGAGTAGGAACTCGTCTCACCTCCGATTCCTCAAGAAAACAACTTGGTAACCTCCAAACAACAAAAGGATGATGACTTTGGTGATTTAACGTGATGGTTTGAGGGGGTATTTGAGCGCGTGTAGTAGTGGATCGAAAAGGAAATGAGATGGGGAATAGTTTGGTGGTGGTGGTGTAGTCGTGGGTGAGGCGGTGGAGCGACTGTGGCGGCGGCGGCTCAAGGGTGCTAGGGTTTTGAGATGGTAAGATGTGAGGATGAAGGAGAGAGAGAGAGATGGTGTTTGTATGTTTTTGTGTGTGTGTGGTGTGGGGTGTTGGTTAAAACCGGACCACAAGGACGATTTTTAAAAAAAAATAATTTTGTTTTAATAATTATTAGTGATAATATGGAGTGTGTAGTGGGCTAAGTAGCCCCGAGTAAACACACGGGCCAAACCCGAAACCTTTAATAACCGATCCACTTTTCCAACCGAATCCGTTTCAAAATAATAAAACATCCGAATTCCGTAAAAATATAAATAAATTGTTAGGTCAACCTAGTGCCGAAGTCAAAGTAGTGCCAACAGTAACGATCTCAAAATAAATCATTACGAACGAAACGAAACAAACCATAATTAAATAACTAATTCTCATAAACATCGTACGATTAAAATCAAGTACCAATGTTTGTAAAATATCTCGTTACAATAAATTTTCAGAAATTCCATGTTTATTATATAGATGTAATGCGGGTTTTATAAAACGGCTCCCTATTTTGCAGTACAAATATCAAGTCTCGTTCCCAAAGCCGTTTGAAGTGATCGCCACAAAGCCGACGTAAAACGACTATCACGATCTGAAATAATAGATATCGGGACTCCATGACGAGAAACAATCTCCTTCACATACAACCTCGCAAGTTTTTCCACACTATCATCTTCACTAATCGCCAGGAAATGAGCAGACTTAGTCAAACGATCCACAATTACCCATATAGCGTCGCAACCGCTAGCTGTCTTTGGTAATTTGGTAATAAAGTCCATCGTAATCCGCTCCCACTTCCAAACTGGGAGTTCTGGCTGCGTCAACAATCCTGACGGTCTTTGATGCTCGGCTTTAACCTTAGAGCAAGTCAAGCACTTACTAACATATAGTGCTATATCTGCCTTCATATTTGGCCACCAATATAATTTCTTCAAATCCTGGTACATCTTGTCCGACCCAGGATGAATGGAGTACCTTGACTTATGCGATTCATGCATAATCAAATCTCGAATCCCTCCATACAATGGTACCCAAATCCGATCTCCAAAACATAACACTCCATCAGAACGCTTAACAAATCCTTTCTCATTTTCTGCCATCCCAAATATATTCTCAGCAGGTTTATTCTCTGCTTTCAATGCTTCCGTTTGAGCTTCTAATATTTGAGACGGTAACGGCGATACGATAGTCATTCCTAATGACCTAACTCGTAATGGTGGAATTCTCTCTTTTCGACTAAGAGCATCAGCAACAACGTTTACTTTACCCGGATGGTAGCGAATTTCACAATCGTAATCGCTTAGCAACTCAATCCAACGTCGCTGCCTCATGTTAAGCTCTTTTTGGTTCAGAATGTGTTGCAGACTTTTGTGATCAGTAAACACTACACACTTGGTTCCATACAAGTAATGTCTCCATATCCTTAAAGCAAAAACTACCGCACCTAGCTCCAAATCATGGGTAGTGTAGTTTTTCTCATGCTTTTTGAGCTGTCGGGAAGCATAAGCTATCACTTTCTCTCGTTGCATTAACACAGCTCCTAAACCTTTATGTGAAGCGTCACAATAGACGACGAAATCCTCGTTACCTTCGGGTAACGCCAAAATAGGAGCACTACACAACATCTCCTTAAGTAACTGAAATGCTTCCTCTTCCTTATCTCCCCATTCATACTTAACACTCTTTTGAGTCAATTTGGTCAACGGTTTTGCTATTTTCGAAAACCCCTCAATGAATCTTCGGTAGTAACCGGCTAATCCCAAAAATTGACGAACTTCTGTTGGTGTCGTAGGTGCAGCCCAATCTTTAATCGCTTCAATCTTAGCAGGATCCACATGAACTCCTTGTCTATCAATTACGTGACCTAGAAATTGTACTGTTGGGATCCAAAATTCGCATTTCGAAAACTTGGCATACAGTTTTTCCTTCCTGAGCAATTCTAAGATAAGTCTTAGATGCTCCTCATGTTCTTTCTTACTCTTTGAATAAATCAGAATGTCATCAATAAACACAATCACGAATTTATCTAAGTACGGCTTACACACCCGATTCATGAGGTCCATGAATACAGCCGGTGCGTTAGTCAACCCAAACGGCATCACCTGAAACTCGTAATGCCCGTAACGGGTTCTGAAAGCCGTTTTCGGAATATCTTCCTCGCGCACTCGAAGCTGATGATATCCCGATCTCAAATCGATCTTCGAATACACACTCGATCCCTGAAGTTGATCGAACAAATCGTCGATCCTCGGTAACGGGTATCTATTCTTCACCGTTAACTTGTTCAACTCTCGATAATCAATACACATACGAAACGATCCATCATTCTTCTTCACAAATAAGACTGGGGCTCCCCAAGGTGAAGAACTTGGTCTTATAAATCCCTTCTCGGCTAACTCCGCTAATTGTTTCGACAACTCTTCTAGTTCAGTCGGTGCAAGGCGATAAGGCGCTCGTGCTACTGGTGCAGCACCAGGTATTAACTCAATCTGAAATTCCACTTGCCTAGTAGGCGGAATTTCCGGCAATTCATCGGGAAACACATCCGGAAAATCACGAACTATAGGTACATCCCCAATGCACCTTTCCTTCTTTTCCTTCTCTCCTTTCTCAGAAATTTGGGCTAAGAAAAGGTAACTTCCTTTTTCTATTAGCTTCGGCAACTTAGTGCAAGATATAACTGCTAATTTAGATGGGCCTCTCAAATCCTTTCTATCTCCTGGTATGTTCAGAATCTCCTTGCCGTAAGGCACACGCACGATCTTCTCATCGCAGATTATATGGGCACGATACTTCGACAACCAATCCATACCAATTATGACATCAAAACTTCCTAATGTGACGGGTAGAAGATCTATGTTGAAAGGACGGTTCAGAAAGTTTAACGTGCATCCACGAACGATAGTCTTAATCCTTTCTATGTTTCCATTGGCTAACTCTACATCATACCCAATTCCTAAGGCCATCGGGGGTTTCTCAAGTAAGGGTGCAAACTTAGTGGACACAAAACTCTTATCGGCACCAGTATCAAATAGTATGGAAGCATAACGATTATTGAGAAGGAACGTACCAGTAACAACGTTCGGATCTTCTCCTCTCTCGTTCCCGAGTGCATACACTCTCCCATGAGCAACTCCAGCTTCCACACGTTGGTCCCCATTATCTTGTCGTCCACGGTTTCCTCCAGTTCTACGGTTTCCATTGTTGTACCCATTACCACCCGATCCTTGATTTCCTCGGTTCCACGATTCCCTACACTCATTCCGATAGTGTCCTTTCTTTCCACATCCATAGCAAGTAACATTTGCCTTGTTCATAGTTTCAGAAGTAGCTTGAACCATAGCAAGAGGTCGAGCTCTACAATCCTTAGCTATATGTCCCATCTTAGAGCAATTCTGGCACATTATAGTACATCGACCAGAATGATGCTTGTAACATCGGTTACATTTGGGTGCATCTCCATTGTAGTTCTTCTTGTCTCCATCTCTCATGGCATAAGCTCTAGTAGTTAGTTGTCGCTTGTTTCGACGATCATTACCCTTAGAGTGATCGTCCCTCTTTCTCTTTCCATTCTTATTTTTCTCTGCTTCTTCCAATGCCAAAGAATCCATCAATTGTTGAGCGATAGTAATAGCCTCATGAATGTTCGCAGGCTTAGCAGAAATCACATCGTTCCTTGTAGCTATCGGCAATCCATCGGTATACCTCTCGATCTTTTGGGTCTCAGTCCTAACCATATCGGGACAGAGTAAGGCCAACTCTCGATAACGGCGATTGTAAGTTGCCATATCGGTACCTTTCACCTTGTGGTTCCAGAACTCAATCTCCAATTTCTTAATCTCATTCCTTGGGCAGTAGGTCTGAATCAGCAAAGACTTAAATTGCTCCCAAGTCATAGCATAAGCCGCATCACTCCCAACCGAGTTACGGTAATTGTTCCACCAAGTTAAGGCTTCATCTTTGAAGGTAAAAGAAGCAAACTTTACCTTCGCATTCTCCGCACAACCACTGACATTGAACACAGACTCAGTCTTCTCAATCCACCTAACCAAGTAGACCACCCCTTCAGTTCCACCAAACTCAATCGGTCCACAAATCTTAAACTCCTTGTAGTGACATCCATTAGCACGAACAGGTGGAAAAGTTCCAGCAGAATTGTTGGAATGATTTGACTCAGCTAGTAGCTCAGCAACTCGTTGCTCCACGAGTTGATTGATCATTGCTTGATCCACAGTAGGTGCATTAAGTGGAACATGATCATTGTCTCCCTGAACATCCACATTTTGATTCCTGTTGTTGCGGTTAGTAGTGTCCAGGTTATCAGGAGTAGGGGTCTCAACATTTCGAGCTGGACGGCGTCCTCGACGACTAGGGGTAGTCGTTGCAGGTCCAGTTCTGGTAGCTCTAACAGGGTTTCTTCGGGGGGCCATTGATCTGAAACATCATACAAGTTCGTGAGTCTCCGATAGGACTTATCATATTCTCAACAAGAATTTAATCAACGAAGCCAAGTCATTGAAAGAAAATCAACAATACACCATAAAACATCAATAAGGCGAATAGGAACTCAATTTCCATACTATCCAAAAACCACATAATACCATATCAAAATAACCATCGACCATACAAGAAAGATCCAACATCATCCCATCTACTGAAAACACAAAGATAATAATCATTCCAACAAGACGAGTAATTAACGGAAAGTACATCAAAAATAGGATAACTAGCTTTTCTAACCGAACACTCCTCGGTTAAGAAAGCAACAAGACAACATAAACCAATCAACTAGCCACGCTGCTGGCGGAGTCTACTCAACTCCTGTCTCAAGCCATCAAGATCCCTCCATAACGATCCTAGCTCAACGCTATGGGTGTCTCGGTCTCTCTTGAGGTCAGCCACCTCCTTCTCCAGCTCGGCATTCCTTTGCCATAGCTTGCGGTCAGCCTCACGAGCAGTAACAAAACCTCGCTGTAAACTATCGATATGCTCATGAACCTCCATCAAAACTCTCCTCAACTCAGTAGTCCTACCCACAACGACAGTCAAGTCAACTCTCAAATCCGCTATGAACTCTCCAATAACCCTCTCAAGTCGATCAGATACACGTGCAACTCTCTCACTAAGCTCAGTAATCCGAGCCCACAACCTGCCAATCTCACCCAACTCTGCATGCTCAGCAGAAATCTCAGAAGATGCATCCGACCCAGCTGGACTACCAGGTGGCAACTCAAACAAAAACGGATGATCAGGTGAATCAGGCTCAATCGGGTGTACAGGTGAATCAGGCTCCATCGGATGTACAGGTGAATCAGGCTCCTCAGCCTGAGCTGGTGGTACTAACACATCATCATCATCAGGCACCTCATCCTCCTGAGGGTCATCCTCCTCCTCAGGGTCATCATCATCACCCTGCTCAACCTCCTGAGGGTCATCCTCCCGCTCAGGGTCATCAGCCTCATCCTCACCCTCGTACTCCTCCTCCTCCTCATCGGAAGAGTACATCATCAATCGTCGTCTCCTACTAGGTGAACCACGTGGTGAAGGGGTAGGTGATCTAGGACGACGACGCAATGATGTGGGTGGCGCCTCAGACAGAAGAGAGTGAGCATCAATCTGTAAAGGTGGTGAAGTAGGGCGTACCGACATGCGTGCCGTAGCTCGATGGGCAAAACGTGGAGCCACATGAGCCAAAGCCTGATGAAGAGTAAGCTGCCTCGATGTACCAGGGAGCCCTAGAGAAGATGAGGGTCCCTGCGTAGATGCAGCAGATGGTGCTGAAGTAGAACCTGTCAGTGTCATAGTAGCTGAATGCATGGCAACCTGGTAAGGATCATCAGGGGCCATGGTGAACCGTGCTGGCAATACCGGTGTAGTAAGAATATCCTCAACGACATCAGGCGTATGGGAGGCCATAGTCTGTGACAACGGCGTAGGGTAGGTGTAAGTGTTTCAAAACAACTAAACCGTGAACTTAAAATATCATATCCAAAATCATCATAAAATTCCAAATCGTATATAATCAAGAAAGATTTAAATACCGCATTACTAAAACCATTCTCAAAACAATTAAGCCATATAATTCCTCAGAACACATATAATTCCTCAAAAACGCATCATATCACCAAATCAATAAACCTCAAATCCTCAAATCATCTCAAGAAATCTCAAATCTCTAATCGTCTCAAATATCTCATAATACCTCAATAATAACAACTATGCTTCGGCTTGGCGGGCTGGCGGGCAATGGTCGAGGATCGTTTTCCATAAAAATCGGTTATAGTTTAGGTGTCTATTTACCTAGTTCTCTATAACCTTGGCTCTGATACCAATCTGTAACACCCCCAAAATTTGGTACAGCGGAAGACTCAACAAGCTTTCGGGGTGTTACGGGGATTGGTATCCAAACACAAGACATAAAAGAACGAGATAAAGTAAACAAGATAAAATACAACCACGCGGGGTTTTAGAGTTTACATTATCCCAAAAACATCCAAAGTCAGGCCCAAAAGAAACAAATATAGGTCCACAATAGTTATCAGAGTTTTAGAAATATAGATCCACAACCGGTGCCAAATGCCAAGCCTCCAATCCCAAGCATCCACAGAGCATCACTTAATTACCTGAGAAAACGTGCTAAAAGTCAGCTTTCGCTGGTGAGATCATAGGTTTAGGTTCTTAATTCAATATAGTGGACATGTACGCAAAACGCTTGCTAGCTAGACTAGGGCTCAATCATCCAACCAAAATAATCCAACCAAAATAAATCCAACCAAATCAAATCCTCCCTATAGGTGCACGCTATAGCTCAAATCAATCCAATCAATAGCTTACCTAGCTCAAGTCTAGGCCTCACTCTATAATCAATCCAATAGCTTACCTAGATCTAGTCTAGGCCTCGCTCAATATGTATGCGTAAGGATACGACATACCCAACATTCGTAAGGATACGACATGTTCAACTTACCTAGATCTAGTCTAGGCCTCGTTGTTTAGCTTACCTAGCTCTAGGCTAGGCCTCGCTCTATAACCAAATCAAATAGCTTACCTAGTTCGGGGACTAGGCCTCGCTCAACCACCAAATCAATAGCTTACCTAGATCAAGTCTAGGCCTCGCTCAATAACCGAATCAATAGCTTACCTAGATCAAGTCTAGGCCTCGCTCAATAACCGAATCAATAGCTTACCTAGATCAAGTCTAGGCCTCGCTCTACCTAGTTCTATAAGCATAGCAAGTTTTGAAATCAAAAAGCGATAATAGTCCACATAAAACATTTGCACGTTTCTCACCCCAAGTATTGAAAACAAAGTTCAAGAGTAAAAGTGGGGCTATGACTCACCTCAAGTCCGGAAATCCTCAAAAGAAATGATAGAAGAGAGACGTAAGTAATCTCAAGCAACTCACGTAACGGCAACTACTGACTCGGCACTTCCTAACAATATTAAACCCGTTCAGAAATCATTTCCTCAAAATCAAATATTCCCATTCCCGAACGTAATTCATTTTTACTTTCCAAAATTATCCATTTCTCGAGTTTACTTCATATTCATTTGAAATTCGACGTTTGGTATCCATACGGGTGGAGGGTCGACACATCACAACCAAAAGTCTCAACAAAGAACAAATAACAAGATAACTACAGGTCTAATGTTAGCCCGACACATTATTTAAATAATTATTGAAGCTTATCAAATCCGTCGATTTGGTAACCTCCCATATTTATTTACGTAATATATCGTTCCACAATTATACCCAATCTAAAACACATTGCACATAAATTTCTATTTGGTATATGTCGTAGCCCAATGAATTCCCTATATATATTGTCGAATCGGCCAAAATTCCACGAGACATATAGTAATTCATTGCCCTAAAATATATACCACATCCTATGGGCGTCGTGGGATACGATGCCCCTTAATATATCCATTTTATATCGTCAAATAACTCGATCTAGAATAAGCCATTTGATATATAAAATGTTTATATTAACCGTCATATATCCGTGACAACACGAAGTCACAATATAAGGCCCACTTGGACTTTAAAGACCCAAAAATTCGTATAACTCGATAAGTTTCTAGTTTATAATTAAAGTCACGTTTTTAGTTGTTAGTTATTCGACGTAAAGTTCGTCATTATATATATATATGGTTATTAGTTATAATAATATCCCGATATTTATTGCACCATTATCGTAGTGAAATAACTATCGCTTTATTATTATCCGTTCACTCGTGATCGTTTTATTATTAATATACGCATTTATATATATATATATGTACGTTTAACACGTCTATATACGTATATAAACGATTATATTCTTAATAATATTATTACGAGTTTTATTTTTTTATATCAACCTTTAAAGATTTATCGAGTCATAGAATTTGGTCCAAATGTCCGAGTCATGACCCTCGGCTCATAGTCCAAGTCCAAACAATATAATCAAGTCGCAATAATAAATATAATAACTCCGTCCAACCAATCTCAAATCCATGTGCTACAACATGA
Organism: Artemisia argyi; assembly: GCA_030686995.1. Lineage (NCBI taxonomy): Eukaryota > Viridiplantae > Streptophyta > Magnoliopsida > Asterales > Asteraceae > Artemisia > Artemisia argyi. The sequence continues at coordinate 194,677 of JARVZY010002534.1, forward strand.
GGGTCCGACTACGGCACCCGACTAATCCTATCTCCGTCATCTAATGACCGTCTCACAATCGGTCCCCAATCCACTTTCGTCAACACAACTCCAAATATACTCATAATCACAAGATACCGCAACGCGTCCAAATAATAACCAAATGCCCATAATACAATCACAACAAACATAAATAATATCAAGTAACATATATTGTCCGAAACCAAAAATGCAACGGGTTGAGTTACCAAGTCAACCCGGGTCAATTATAAGTTCAAGATATAAAATGGAGCCACACCCGAGACTAAAGAGTCTCGGCTAGCTCTTTGAGCTTGCTCGAACCAAAACAGCCCCTAGTGGGGTGTTCGGCCAAATACCACACGACCATAAGGTCCAAAATAAAAAGGAAAACAACCACTCATTCGACCGGACCCAAGGGAGGTCACGGTCTAGCTCTCATCGAGCCATGCCAAACCAAACGGACCATTAGGGTCGTCGGCCAAAACCAAACCACAACAACAATAATGTCAACGAGGACCCCCTAGGGTCTTGGTATCTCGACAACAACAACAATATGACTCGGGGAGGACCCCTTTGGGTCTCGGCTCGACAAAACAAGCCATAACAACCGACCCCGAGACCTCGAGGGTCTCGGTTATGCTCAAACCGAGCACAAAACCAACCAAGAAAATCATCAAACAAGAAGTCCTTCCTCGAATTCGAACCCCAAAACAATCCACCCGGATACCAAACGCGTTTTAGATCTTGTTCTATCCAAAAACCCACTAATATTTCGTGTGGTAACCCATAAACAAAACGAGTATCTTTAAATTCGTGACCCAATGGTCACGTTTTCGCCAAGAAACACGAGTAGGAACTCGTCTCACCTCCGATTCCTCAAGAAAACAACTTGGTAACCTCCAAACAACAAAAGGATGATGACTTTGGTGATTTAACGTGATGGTTTGAGGGGGTATTTGAGCGCGTGTAGTAGTGGATCGAAAAGGAAATGAGATGGGGAATAGTTTGGTGGTGGTGGTGTAGTCGTGGGTGAGGCGGTGGAGCGACTGTGGCGACGGCGGCTCAAGGGTGCTAGGGTTTTGAGATGGTAAGATGTGAGGATGAAGGAGAGAGAGAGAGATGGTGTTTGTATGTTTTTGTGTGTGTGTGGTGTGGGGTGTTGGTTAAAACCGGACCACAAGGACGATTTTTAAAAAAAAATAATTTTGTTTTAATAATTATTAGTGATAATATGGAGTGTGTAGTGGGCTAAGTAGCCCCGAGTAAACACACGGGCCAAACCCGAAACCTTTAATAACCGATCCACTTTTCCAACCGAATCCGTTTCAAAATAATAAAACATCCGAATTCCGTAAAAATATAAATAAATTGTTAGGTCAACCTAATGCCGAAGTCAAAGTAGTGCCAACAGTAACGATCTCAAAATAAATCATTACGAACGAAACGAAACAAACCATAATTAAATAACTAATTCTCATAAACATCGTACGATTAAAATCAAGTACCAATGTTTGTAAAATATCTCGTTACAATAAATTTTCAGAAATTCCATGTTTATTATATAGATGTAATGCGGGTTTTATAAAACGGCTCCCTATTTTGCCAGTTGTCACAATGACTGTGTGATATACCTCCCAAAACTTGCATCACACTTCTTATATATGTCCACAATTAGATCAGGTATTGTACAGTAGCCTATGTGATCAATTTATACAAAGCATGCTCTCATAAATTTCTTAAAAGACAGAAAACTATTATACAAAATGAGAACGGGCTAACAGAATATTGCGTTGGCGGTAGTACAGAGGATCCTGCTCCATGATCTTCCAACTATGCATTTAGTAATGGCAAGTCCATGGCATCTACTACAAAAACATTGTATATTTTCAAAGAAAGATACATATATGGATACAAAGATATATAGATAAGTGGGAAAAAGATAACTAAGTCAAGGAATCTACTGTAAGGCGACCCTTGGCTCATTATCAGCAAACTACATGCAATTTTACTTTTCATATGACTTCTCGTATCTTTAAAAATATCTGTTCTTTAATTTTGTAGTATAATGTATAGTAGCAAAACGTCATCAAATCACTATATATGCACACATGTATACACAATTACCTAACATCTTTACTGTACACAACTTTTATACACAGTACAACTCCCGAAAAAGATACACATAAGTTGTTGCTGATAATTATAATGATATTTAGCCTGAGTAAGTTTAAACTAAACTTGTGGACGTGGAGACCATCCTAAGCCACGATGGTGATAAAAAGTTTATGTTTATTAGCACCCACAAACTTTTCCACCACTACTCCATTCTTTAGAAATAAATTTTGGCATTGGATCCACCGAGAAATCTCACTATAGAGGAACCGATCAAAATTTGGGTTATTCATTTTTGAGTCGAAAGCTACGATTCAAGTAATTTGAAGAGAAAGTAGTATACAAACTTTAGTTTAAGTTCATCCATACCAACCCCATCAATTTTCTTGTGAATATAGAAATAAATAAAGGTTGACTTATTAAGAGATGCATCAGCCAGAACCACCAATACAGATAGTCCCTAAGCTCCCATTTAGGAAAAACCGTGTTGGTGGGAAAACCCGGCCCGGCCAATAACCAAAATTAACCCGTTCTGACTCTTAACCATTCTACCCTTTGTTCATTTCTCAGCCCATCTAACCCGCCATTCTGTACAACATACACACACATAGGTTAAGAGCTTTGCCTAATTATGTGTATAATTGCGCATATAGCATAGGCATGTGTGGGTTCATTCTGGCACAGTGCCTTGACACGTTATTGACAGTTTCACGTACAAATTCCAAGAACCAATTAATCAATCTTATACCTTGTTACATTTATTTCACAATTAGTTAAGACATGTATTTGGATATTAAATATTAGTTTCATATAAACTTTATATTCTAGTCTGTTAAAACTAACTACTCGTAATAATTAAAAAGATAAAATCATATAAAAATATGGATGAAACATAAGGTGGCATATGAAACGCAACAAAGTTAATGGTATGCATTCTAGAAAGTAATAGACTTTTTCAAAATCACTTTTTGTTAATCAGATGAACAAAAATGCAATCACTTTTTATTACCCACACACTTGAAACATATTACTGCATTAACATGAATAAGTTAAAAAATTTAGTGCTTAACAAACACACATCCAAACACCCCTTCAGGATTCGAATTTCTTAGAAGCAGCATATGTTTCAAGATCATTCGGTAGCAACAAATAGCATAGTACACTAAGTAAATGAGTTTTATTCCATCGCAAATCTGTAAAAAGGAAATTATAGTAAAAAGAATTTACCTTGGCATAAAGAAATGGGCCAACAACAAACTTACTTGGGAATCCTAAATCGGCAACTGAAGTACAACTGTGCAAGTCAAAACCACGTTTGCTATAAGCCACGCTGCACTTCTATTGTCCCAAATATTCATCTGTTGTGAGTTTTTTTGTCTCTTCATATCTTTTGTTGCTATCACCAATTCTTTTCAAAGGAACCAACCAAATCCTGAAATAATTTAAGTACCACAAAACACGTACAATACACATGCTCATTAAAATCTAATTATATATTTGTTGACCATATTTAACACACTAATAATTAAAAACTAAAAGATGAAGTATTTTGAAATATCTACATTACCAACCACATACGATCGAACTGTTAGTAAATGAGGTTTAAGGAAATAGTACCAACCTGTTCTGGTTCAGAGTACAGGACGAATCCAAGGGCCAAAATAGCAGTCCTTCTGACATCAACACTCACATTAGATACAACAAAATGAAGTAGTTGGCGGATTGCCTTGTTATTTGACGTACCAGCATACGCCAATGCCAATGCATACATTCCCCCATAACGTAGAATAGGATCTTGATCACGGGTCATCTGTTCAATTAGGGTGTCAGCTTCTTCTTCTCTTTCATAAACTGTGAGCGCAATTCCCAAAGCTAAACCCCTGCACAGCACGAGTTTATAATGTTTACAAATATTGAGGAATACCATAATCCTTGGAAATGGCAAAATGAGTGAGTCTAGATAACAGGTCAAAGCGGGTTGAGTACATGATTGCAAATAGCCATATTTAATTTCGATATGACATTAACGTTAATTCACCTTATGATCTTTTCATGTTGTGTCTCATGAGCATAGACTAACATCTCCGATGCCTTCTCACTTGCAGTCCAAACCATCAATAAACCCATGCTAATACCAGAGGCTTCACCAGCAACAGCACTGTCGGTGTAGAGTAAACTCTTTATCTCATCATATATATCTTCGTCAGCAGTCCCTAGAGGGTGTTGGGCGACCAAGTTCCATTGTGAGTAATTCATCCTGTAGTTAAGTTGGTAATTGTCACCTGCACCCACAAATAAGAGAGCTTGATAAATTGAAAAAAAAAAAAGTTCTACACCTGATTTAGTTACACTTAAATTACACATATATTTCCCGTTGCAGATAATCTCTCCATATTTTGACCCGTTCACCACTGACTATTCTATATTTTTTTATTGAAAGCATTCTTTGGGCCCATAAAAGTCTGACATCTAAAGAAATTTAGATAAAGAACATTTAATATCACTTCTTTTAAAGGATTATTAATCAAATTTACTCTTTTACTGCTTCATAGAAAGTGGTTAGGCATTTCATAGCTTGGGCACGGGTCTTAATATCGGAAACCCTCTCACAAATACCTGTTGCCGAGCAAATAAATAAACTCAGATGTATAACAAACTCATGAGAAAAAAAAAAAAAAAAAAAAAAAAAAAAAAAAAAAAAAAAAAAACTCAGGTTTAAAGGGAGTGGCACCATGTGACCTGATTTCGGCAATGCTCACATGTTTCCATAACTCTGAATTCTAAGCTTGTCTTGGCGCCACATACACACCTGCACAAAATATCATCAAAAAAGTTTCAATAAGCTTGTCTTGGCGCCACATACACACATACACATCTCTAATGTTCCTTCTCCAAGTTTATTTTCTTCCCGAAAACCCTTAGTCACTCTTTTGAGATCTCTGTAACTATAATCCTTTGGGCCTTGCAACTGTTGCCCCGTATAGGCCAACTGTAAGCAGGACTTAATTTACTTATATATATTGCCTCAGTAATTAACTTTTCTATATATTTCTAAAGCCACAGATAGTACATACCTCCTGGTGTTAAGTTTATGCACATAATGTACCTACTCCCACATAACCCCTATTCAAGGTGCCCCCAAAAGAGACAATTACTCCATCTTCGAGTACTTTGTTCCACCAATCACACATTTAAATATATTTGAATCAAATACACCACTTTGAAACATATATGATCAAAGAAAGATACCCAATAACATTAACATACAAATTATAAAAAGTAATTCATGAATGTGATTTCCCCCATTTTTTTTCTAGGGTTTTGCTAAAACACAGTTAAATTAAACATAATCAAAGGAAGATGTGTTATAATTGAAAAGTTGTAATACGTAACTAATAAATTGAAACCCTAAATAAACATAGAATTATGCACTACTTACAAATTGTTCCATGTTGACGGCATGTAAAATAAAAATAATGCAATTTTAAGGGCATGTGAAGACAGCGTCTGACTGATATCTATTTTCAACTTCACTGTTAACATCAATCATGCACTTAAGAATATAGTCATACAATAAAGAAAGCAAAGAATGCACACCTGTCTACCTGCTGGAGTGTTGCCCCACGATATCCGAACTATCTGCTTGCCGATCACCATGCCATGCATGTTCTGAATTGCATCCTCGACGTTGCTTCTGTATGTTTATAAACAAACAAAATATCATGTATAAGTTAAAAAAAAATGCCATTAAATATAAACACAAGCGACACAACAAATAAGATTCACTTTATTAAAATGATCAAGCTAATATCTTCTTAAAATCTCATCAAACATTAAAAGGGCAGGAAAGCATGTTTATTAAACCACCTCTACTCATACCAAGCAACACTAACGTTCAGACCAAATTTTAATAACATATATAATAAAAACTAAATTTTAAGGCTTACCTTTGGCTCAACCATTGATGATCCAAACTGCATTTTATCCAAACACTCAAATTAAAGTGCTTAAATACCAATACAGATAAAACATTAAAAATAATATTGCATACCTACAAATCAACCTTAAAGTTGATTGAAACAATTAATTATGTCATCCTCCTGGCTTTTTGATTGATGTTCCTAAACCACATACACAAACTAATCCTGTAAAAGAACAGATTTAAACAAACAAATCAAAACGGCATTATAATTAAATGGAAAAAAAAAAACATCACAATTGTTGTAGTATATGAATCAAATCTAAACCATAAGCAAAGATTTGAATTATGCGAAAATTACCAATTAAGCTTTAGATATCTAAACATAAAATAACTGAAGAAAAGAAGCTTATAAATACATGTAATATTAATTTTAGATACAAATGTTTAATTCATTTAAATATGTTATAATCCTAACAAAAAAAAAAATCCCCCAAAGTTTATTTTTAGGGTTTTAGTCATATAATTGTTCATACAAACATCCTAATTCATTGAAAACCTGTTATAAACTTAAATTAAAAAGTTTCCCCCAGTTGTTTCATAGGTTTAATCTCCTTTCCATATCATAATCCTGAAACCAAAAGGAACAAAAAAAAGTGAATGAATAAACTCCTACAACATCAAACATTTTTCAGTTCTTGTAACCCATAAACCAATATGAGCAAATAGTAAATCAATACAAACTTGAATATGAACAATCATGTATAAAAATAGATCAAAAAAAAAAACAAAAATCCTTAGAATAACTATTCTTTCAATTAGAATAATCATGTAAACATAACAAAAAAAAAACAATTTAATTAAAAAAATATATAAAAAACAAACTCACAATCGAAATGAGATCCCCGATTTTAGGGTTATTGCACAAAAGATGATTTGTTATGATCCCCTGCGTTGAATTATTCAAAAGGATTTTGAATTGATTTATTCGTGAATTGAATTGAGTAGGGAATGAGTAAAGAAGAAGCGTATAGAAGAATTTTTGTGTGAATGGCTGTCAACAACTCAACATTAATTGCTGGGAATTGATGAAGGCGTTTCAAAGTTTGTGTGTTACATACGGGTGTGTTAATTAGTTACCGAAAATAAGTTTTTATGTTTCGAGTATAATGTGTGAAGAAGTTGGGCATCGTGAACTTGTACGCATTAAAGCATCGACCAATCACAGTGAATACACATCATCAAATTAAATGCGATGGGTGCTTTAAGGGGCTTGTAAAGTTTACTGGTTTATTAGTATAGATAAATCTGTTAGTTAGTATTTGTATTAGGCCCATATGTATGATTGTAGGCCAAGCCCACATGTTAGCTTTAGAATTCTCTATGTACTCTCATATATACGTTTGTATGATCAATGCAAATCAAAGAAATCACAACCTTTTACATGGTAATCAGAGCAAAAATGATCCTCTCCTAATTTCTCTCTAAAAAGGTCGACCTTCCCCCTAACTTTTCTCTATCTCCTATCTTTTTCCTGTTCTTTTCTCACCCTAAATCACCTTCTAATTTACGTTTTAATTTTATTCACACAACCTATCAATTCTAGCAGTCATTGTTGACTTTAAATAGTTTCATATCAATTAGAATCAATTGTTTAATTGATTGGTTAAGAAAAAGGTGTGTCAGATTATTATTTCAATGTCAACCAATATTACTACGAGCGAAAATTACTGACATACCCTGCACGAAGGGGTGTGTCTCAATCTACCCCAACCTAGCGCCGTTTTCTCAAATGCCCCAACATTCCCTTTAAATTTGTACGCGACATATGGGAGATACATGTGTCAACATGCTACGATCGGGACAAAAAAAAAAAAACAATATAATACACATGTCGCGTATATATATACGCGACATATATATATATATATATATATATATATATATATATATATATATATATATATATATACGCGACATGCATTAAACCTTGCATGGGGAACGAGAAAAAAAACATATATTAAACATGTCGCGTAGATTTCTAATAGCCATATATTTTTGTACGCGACATATTAATGAATAATCAAATCACCACTTATGGACAATGACTTTAATATGTTTGAAGTTTTGGTCAAACAAGCCGTGTGGCTAAAACACATGGTGAGGAAAAGTCAAGTATGTTTTCTTGGTTGACTAGCAGGGTACCCGCACGTTGCAGCAGCGGGTACCATGCAATAACAATATTCAGCAAAAATTTCTTTTAGTTTTATATTTTACGATGCAATAGACATATGAATGACGACAATTTTAGTTTTGAATAATTTTATACAATAACAATATTTTTCATATAAAACAGTAGATTATCCACGTGATGTTGTGACGGTACTGAGTTGGTAGCTGGTATACTGTAAATGTAGATTACCCATGTGTATTATATTGTTTTTTTTTTGTCTTGATCGTAGCATGTTGACACATGTATCTCCCATATGTCGCGTACAAATTTAAGAGGAATGTTGGGGTATTTGAGAAAACGGCGCTAGGTTGGGGTAGATTGAGACACACCCCTTCGTGCAGGGGTATGTCAGTAATTTTCGCTTACTACGATCAATAATTCATTACAAACACGAAGGTTCACAAAAGGACAACATCATCAAAAGAATATGTCCGCTGCTCAATTTAATGGTCCACTAGGTTTTAGCGCTTTTCACACAGGTTCTGGGGCGGGCACATCAACAGCCCATTTTCAGCCAGGTATCACGATAGGGTGCAATAGAAACATGTATGGTAATTCTTTTGGTCAATCGTGGGAGTCACCCGGGCTTTACAATAACAGGTTAGCACATCAGAAGGGTGGCAGTGGGGGTGGCATCACCCACCGGCAAGGTGATGCCGGCGGTGAACACCACCGCCACCCCACCGGCATCATCAACGGCATTCATTGAACGGCAAATATTGCCTCCGAAGCATGGGCTTTCCAATGCAAAATATGACCGTTGGGCATTAAATTTTTGGGACGTTGGAGCGTGCATCGGCCTAAAAAAAAAAAAAAAAAAATCCCCTATATATATTCAACCTTAACACATACATTTTTAACACAAACAATACAATTCACATATATAAAATTCACATATTTTTACAATGTCTTCTTCTTCATCTGAATCGTTAGTGAGTCCCCCCGGCGAATTGTCCGAACTAGTGCCATCCGGTAGCACCCTAGAAACCTTATTAGCCGCGTACGATGCAATTGACGACACGGCAAGCTCTACCGAAAGTCGGGAGTATGTAACTCGTTTTCGTGAACAAGCTTTACGAACCCTTATGAATGATTATTTCATTGAACGTCCAAAGTTTAACGACGAACGTTTTCGTGAACGGTTTCGTATGAATAAAAGCTTGTTTTTAAGAGTTGTTGCTGATGTTGAAGCGAATTTCGAATGGTTTCAAGAGGGCTTAGATGCGAGGGGAAAAAAAAGTTTCACGGCATTACAAAAATGCACATCGGCTATTAGGCAACTCGCAACGGGTGAACCTCCAGATAGATTTGATTGACTATTTAAACATGGCGCGCCGAACGTCAGGTGATATAATTTTTAAACTTATTGTTATTAATTTTTTTATAAAGTTAGCGTTATATATATATATATATATATATATATATATATATATATATATATATATATATATATATATATATATATATATATATATATATTAAAGTTCTTGTTACTAATTTTTTTTATAAAGTTAGCGTTATATATATTTTTTAAAGTTATTGTTATTAATTTTTTATAGGAGAATGCCTTGATCATTTTTGCCAAGCGATTATTCAATTATATGGTCGAGAGTTCTTACGTAGGCCTACATCCCATGACATTGCACGCTTATACGAGTTCCATGAAGATAAACATCACATTCCTGGAATGCTTGGTAGCATTGATTGTACCCATTTCCCATGGCGTAATTGTCCTAGACATTTGAAAGGTCAATATAAGCGAGGTGATCATCAATACCCAACTATTATGCTTGAAGCCGTCGCTTCTTACGATTTATGGATTTGGCATTCGTTTTTTGGTCCTCCAGGTGCAAACAACGATATCAATGTTTTGAATCAGTCACCATTGTATCTTACGGAGCGAAACGGAACGGCGGCAAACAGTTCATTTCATGTAAATGGACGGTTTTACAAACGTGGTTATTATCTTACCGATGGAATCTATCCTACATGGTCAACGTTTGTTAAAGCATACAAGCATCCGGTTGAATTGAATTAAAAGAGATTTAAGAAGCTACAAGAGTCTGCAAGAAAAGATATCGAGCGAGCTTTTGGTCGTCTTAAAAATAAATGGATGATTCTCGCCCGTCCTCTCCGGGCAATGTCGGTTGAGAAGATTCGACAAATCGTTTATACGTGTATCATATTTCATAATATGATTTTAAAAGACGATGGGATGGCAATATCACCGGTTCATATAATGGATCCGCCAGTCGCGCCAGTTTATGACGATAGTGTATTACCGGAGTTAATCGACGAACAAATGCATTACCGACTCCTATATGATCTTACGGACCACGTAGATGCTCAAAACTTAACATATCTCGATGATTAGTTATTTCATTTTTTTTAAGAATAATGTAATTTTCTTTTAATTATGTTTTTTTTTCTTAAGTATTATGTAATTTTCTTTTAGTTATTAATGAAATATTTATGTTTTAATTAAATTGTTTAATTTAATTAATAAAAAAAAAAAAAAGTTGGGAGGTATGAAAAAGGCATGGTTGCAACTAAAATGGGGTTGGGAGGTATGGAAAAAGTATGAATGAGGTGAAATGAGGTAGAATGATATTATTGGTGGATTTCGGAGGTATTGACGATTTCGGAATCATGACTGCCAGTGTCCTCAGTATCATAACCCAAGAGCTCATCAGTACCAGCCCGCTAACACCAAAGTATACTTGGTCCCGCACTCGCTTCGTACCCGGCTCAAGCTACTTCATTTCCTAGTGTTAGCACTATGAATTTGCAGGACCCGACTTGGAACATGGATATAGGTGCCTCTTCTCATTTAAATTCTAATGCAAGTAATTTAAGTACCATTTTTAATAAACGTTTATACCCATCTGTTCACGTTGGTGACGGTAATTCTATTCCCGTCACTAACACTGGTCATAGCATTATTTCCACTATTCATCGCCCTCTTCACCTTCATAATGTACTTGTCACCCCAAATATCATCAAAAACCTTATTTCTGTTCGTCAGTTTACTAGGGATAATAATTGCACTATTGAATTTGACGCTTTTGGTTTTTCTGTGAAAGATTTTTTGACTCGCCACATCCTCCTTCGATGTGATAGTTCGGGCGATCTTTATCCTATTACCAAACCATCAACTATCCCTACTGCTTTTCTCTCCACAAGTTCCTCCACGTGGCATCAGCGTCTCGGTCATCCCGGTGACGAAGTGCTACGCTCTCTTGTTTCCCGTCATTTTATTTCGTGTAATAAAGAAAAGTCTACACATGTTTGCCATGCTTGCCAACTTGGCAAACATGTGAAGCTTCCTTTTCATAGTTCGGATTCTATGGTTGAACATTGCTTTGATATTATTCATTCTGATTTGTGGACTTCTCCTATTATTAGTTCTAGCGGTTTCAAATATTATGTTCTATTTCTTGATCATTTCTCTCACTATTTGTGGATTTATCCCCTACGTTCTAAGTCTGACATTGTTAATACAAATAATGTCAAAAACGTTATTCGCATTATTCGATCTTCTTGTGTTTTGATAATCACAAAATATAAAGACACGTTATGTAAAGTTACGGTTAATAAGTTTTTACTCGGGAAAACTCGTTACTTCTACGTAGCTGCTTCAACATCACTTCAGGTATGAACAAACTTATACCGTCATTAGTGAAGTGATCAAACAAATTTATTTTCTACCTAAACTTACATTTTTAAGTTTAACAAAAACATTTTTACAAAAGTATTTTTGTAATTTTAAAGAAATGTTTTATTAAGAAAATATATTCAAATTTCAAATTCCCAACAGCTAGTTTTCCCCCCAAAACGGTTAAACTTTCACCAGATAAACTTTCACCACGTCAGGACAAAAAATGTCGGGGCGGTCCCTTAGTGATAAGGGACCGTCCCATATTTAAGGGACCGCCGGTGCCTTTCCTGACGTCTATAAATACTGAACTCTCCCCATTCCAGTAAACCAGTTTTTCACACACACACTTTTCTGTTCTAATCTATTTTCTTCTTTGATCACTTTAACGTGATGTTATATGTTTATAAGTGATTCCCTCTTCCACGAAGTGGAAGAGAAGAACTCTCGACGTAGATGAAGATTCGAGATGTTATTGGTGTCCACACACAAACCCAACAAGTGTTGCGGTTCTCATTCATCTATCATTGTATTCATGTAGTGGTGTAATATGACCGGCTTGTGTGTGAGCCGAGGAGGGAGATTAGTGTGGGAACTTGGATGGTGATGTAGATCCAAGAAAACTTGTAACTAGATTAGTTTATGTATTTGTTGTGAGGAGAGTGGTGTCCTAGTGGATAGGATAGATGTTAGGTGTATATTGATTTGAAGGCTTGGATCGGGATAGGATCCAAGTGCGTCATGTGTGAAGGCTTGGATTAGGTGAAGATCCAAGTGTGTCGTGTGTGAAGGCTTGGATTGAGTGAAGATCCAAGTATGTCATGTGTGAAGGCTTGGATTGGGTGAAGATCCAAGGTTAAAGATTATGAAGAATGAAGTGAACGGGAGTGCCTGTTTGCTTGAAGGCTTAGGTCGGGTGATGATCTAAGTTGAACAAGAGTGCTTGTTCGTGTGGCCACGTGGGCCTCAGTGTAGATTGGTCCTAGCTAAGATTAGGACTCGACATTCTGCTTAGTGTCGTTAAGCCGTGTGTAAGATTGTATACAGATTGCTCCGCCTGAAGGAGTATGTTGATATAGTGATTGATAACTCTCGAGTGTGGTACTCGGGGAGTGGAGTAGGACGGAGGAGTGAGCTTCATGTCGAACCACTATAAATCGCCGCGTCTCCTGGTTGTATTCTTTCCCTACTCTTTACTTTACGCATTTACTTATATTTATTACTTGATTGATTGATCTCACATAATAAGTAAAGTTCAACAAGCTTACAAAAAGAAATTAACCGGACTTAAAACTGTGAAACTTTTTGTAAGTTAAAAAGAGACGGTGAAACTATTCAACCCCCTCCCCCCCCCCCTTCTAGTTTCTACAATTGGTATCAGAGCAAGGTCGTCAAGATCTTTAGAGTATAATGTACTTTAAAACTTGAATCGATCTATGGAGTCTGAAAGATATCTAGAAGGGATCTATTTGAATTACTCACAATTTTTCGAAAATGAAAACTTTGTCATTTGAAAAATTGAAGTTGAAAGTTATGTGAAATCAATCGTTCATAATCTTTGGTGTGTCATTTCATTTGATAACTTTTGTTTTGTTAAATATCGAAAATCGAAATTTCATAAGAAATTTTCGGAAGAGTTTTATACAAAAATGTTGGCTTGCAAAGTTTTGGATGAAAACTAACTTTGATATAATTATCCTTATGACAAGTGTCAAATAACTTTTGGTCAAAACATTTTTGATTATTACAAATGAAGTGTTTACGCCAAGGATGATGAAATTATATAATTTATCATATATTTGTTTTAAGTAGATTCGTGTGCTACTAGTTCGAATGTTTTATTGTAGGAAATGTTGCGGACAAGAATTACCTAAGTAATCAAGTTGGTGCATCAACGTACAAGTCTTCCAATGAGACTTATGAAGATTGGAATTCTTCCAAAGAAGCTTGTGAAGTTTGGATTATACGGGATAGCTTGTGGCCAAGACAAGAATTACCTAAGTAATCAAGTTGGTGCATCAATGTACAAGTCTTCAAATGAAGCTTATGAAGATTGGAACTCTTCAAATGAAGCTTGTGAAGTTTGGATTTTACGGGTATGAGTTTATTGAAAGACAAGCAAATGGTCAAGAGAATACAAGTCAAAAGTCGGTGTCAACTTAAGTAGCCAACCCTTCAATTGAGTTTCATTCTCTACACATATCTTGCATTTACGTTTAAGGATAACTTGTGGCCAAGGTAAGTTTTCTTACATCCTCGACTATTGTTTTGTTTGCTATCTGAATGCCTGCTATATGCTTATATGATTATGTGATTAATTGCTACTTGACTGCATACTAGATAGTAACTCTGTGCTTATCAATGTTTACATGCTTGTTGTTACTCTTTAGACACTTTGTCTAAATGCTTATCCACTCTTGGAACTAAGCAAATTATTTGGAAAAATAATGGTCATACCACAACCATTATTTATAACATAATATGCGTCAATCAATCACTATAGACGATGCACACTTACTTCACTCTATATCTTATCTCCAATTCTCGTCTATGATATTCTTGGTAAATAATGTGATTGACTTCTAGCCCCCTCGATGCTCATCCGGCATTTGAATCTCGTCAAATCCTCACTTCTACTTCTTCTATCTCAACTAAAAATCTATTCCACTCGTGCGTATTGAGTCTCCTTGGTGTCTAGAAACTTAGGGTATCTAATAAGACAATACTAAAAGACATTAACCTTAATACATAAGTGAAAGTTAAAAATACCAAGTGTTTTCAAAATCTGACAAAAACCTTGTTGAACCTCGACCTCACTGACGGCGGTCCTTTAGCACTTGGCGGTCCCATATCGATAAGGAACCGTCTGGCTTTTTCACACTTGAGCCCGTTTTCTATTCACAGAACGCCAAAAACACTCTACTAAACATCCACTACTGCTGCTGTGACGAAAAACCACTCCCTAACCTCAAAATCTTGTTCACTCAAAATTAAAGAAATTAAAGGATAACAAACTCAAGAACATCAATCACCAACAAGTGCTAATCACTTTATTGTAAGTCAATTCACTATATATCTTTTATATAATTCGAATTAAGCAATTAGGGTTCATGTGGATTTGGTATAAAAATTTGGGATTCTCAATTCTTTGTAAAATTAACAACAATTGAATGCTAATTCAAACAATGTATTACAAACAACATGTAATTCAACATGTTAATTGGACAGATTCTTGAATTTTGAAAAAGGCTCAAAAATGAGATTATCCCCAAATCAAATCTGTGACTGTTAATAGTGTTTGATCACGTTAATAAAACATAATTAAGCATTGTTAATACATGCCAAAAACGTTTTCACATCCATGCAACGTAATGAGTCGAAATTTTCAGAAATAAAATTTTAAAAGAGTGTTTGGGATAACAATTTGAACTTTAGGATTATAAAACTTATTTGTTGTCTTGCTCATTGTTTCATAGGTCCATCATGGTTAAACCAAATTGGGTTGATCACAGTAAGACTCACAACTACATACCAATCATTTCCACCGAATTTAATCCACCTCTTTCCTATCGTTTTAGAAATATTGAAACTCGAAACATTCATGAAGGACGGGTTGTGTATCCTGACTTTGAGCAGTTTAATTACCTCGAAGCCTTGTTAGGTTCCGCAAATTTAGACTGCCTTTACAAAATCAATGAGCAAATTGTTCCCCGCTTCATCCTAGAATTCTACAGTCAATTCAGGTTAAGAAATGTAGGTTATGATGAAATCTTTGTCGAGTTTGTCATTCAAGAGAAATTCTTCTCTTTCTCTCTTTCGGAATTTGGTCAAATTCTTGGTCTTCCTACCACGGGTCAATGCTCCTTTTCGGATGAATGGAGTCTTGATGCTCTCGCTAGCAAGGCCACTCCTAGACGTGGTAAATATGCTACCACTCCTCCCACTCCACATGAAATCAAAACCACCATTCTCAAACCCCGATCTTCTCCTCTTACCCGCACTCACAAGGGTAAGAAAATTCTTGTCGAAGATAACCAAATCTTCACTAGAGAGGTGGATAATCAACTCCAACATATTGAGTAGATTATTCGTGAAAATGCCTTTTGCCTAGGTGGCAATAGGGATCACCTCCCAGCTTGTCTTGCTCATATGCTTTATTGTGCATCTCTAGGGATACCATACAATATAGCATCCTTTATGGTTAGGAGAATGGAGTTTGTCACCAAAAAGACCAAATATAACCTACCCTATGGCATGCTCCTAACTCGCTTGTTTAAACACATCATGGAAGCTTTTCCGGAGCTCAATTCGGAAAAATATGTTATTCATGATCGTGTAATGTTCCCGCTCTCCATCCATATTGAGCAAAAAACAAGGTCCGATTCTGGGTCTAAAAGGACCTTGTTTCCTGAGTTATCTCCAAATGGTTCATCTTCCCATCCCGTAGATGGTGATGGACAAGTTGGTAGTTCATCTTCTCCTTCTCTAGCCCTAAGAACTCTTCCTCAAATCCCCTCTAACCTTAACTCTCAAGATCCATCCGTGGTGGCACTTCTCACACAAATTCGGGATGAGCAAAGGAAGGGTTTGAAGTCAATCAAGAAGCTCCTCAAGAAGAAGAAGTAAAAGTATTTTGGAGTGAACTCATGATTATGTGTAATGTACTTGATACAATTATGTTTATCTTTGTTTCTATTGCGTTAGACATGATGAATTATTTGTTGTGTTTGGATTTGGATACATTTATGAGATGTTTAGTTTGTTTGTATCATCCTTGAAATATGATCTTATATTTATGATGTTCTGTAGCTAGTAGAATTGCATTGTATATGTGCAGGTTGCAGAAATAAGAAACTGGAAAATTCGATGAACCCACTGCCGACGGTCCCTTATTGACCAGGCGGTCCTCCAGTGATAAGGGACCGCCAGTATTTAAAGGATCGTCCATCCTGGGGTCACGGATTTTGCCACTGGTTTTGATACGTGGGAATCGCACCATGCTTTACCTCTCAAGGGATCTCGAGAAGCTTACAACCTCCACCAGGCAGTGTACCTGATCGTTGTAGTATAGTATAGTGACAAGTACCGGGGGATTGATCGTTCAGCTAGGAATAGTGTCGCTAGGATTAGAAAACCTAAATACTAGTTCTAAAGGTGAGAGATGATTATTTTTGTATTTTTTTTATCTTTTTTAGAAAGCAATTAAAAATCTCGGGTTTGAAGGATTTGGGCGGAATTAGTTGCTAGTCAACTAACCCAATACTAAAGATGCAATCAAAATAAAATACTAGAAAATGAAAATAAACTAAATTATACTAAAGTTGAGAGCAATAAGTGGAGAAGTCGTGTTTACTTAGATTTCACTACTCCCTAGATATCTTTTACACGTTAATTACTTGTTATAGTTGCGTGGATGACGGATTGTATTCCTTAATACCATTCATGGGGTGGCGCACTTAACTCCCCAATCCTATGAGCTCTTATCTCCTCCTATGCCATGCCCAGCACAACCATAGGGATTATAAACAGTGGCTCATGCATTAAATACAACTAATAAAACCTAGTGCACATCAGTTCATGTTTCCTAAGACGTTCAAGCATGTTACCATTTGGAGATCTGCCAGTTTTCTTAAGCCTAACATCGAATTCATTCATCCAATACAATTATAAACAAGCAATCAACACATAATTAACATCTAGGTTTCATTAGATCCAAGCAAACACAAGATAGATCTAGCCTAGCATGATGGAATTAAGACAAGAACAAGATATAGACAACCAACACATAGACATATTGATTGAATTAAAAGAATACTTATCTCAATTACACATGAAAGGTATCAAGGGCTTAGAACCCTTGAAAAACCTGTAAAATTCGCACCAAGTTCGTACTTAGGGTTTCTCCAAAACTTCTCTCTTTTTACTGTGAAAATTAGAAAAATATATATAGGAAATAGGGTTTGACGGCGTCAAGACAAATCTTGTGACGCCGTCACCTCACCGCCAAAATATTTCTCGGACTGCCTTGATCTACTTTTGACGCCGTCATGTGTTATGCATTTCCAAGCCGTCATGAATTTTACTCTTGACGCCCTACTTCGTGACGCCTTCAAATCTGTACTGGATCGTCATGGAAATTACTCTTGACGCCGTCAGAAATTCCTTCTTGACGCCGTCACCTACTGTTCCCAGCAAGGAAAATTAAGACTTTGGCGTTTTCTTCACTTTTATGCTCCAAAAACGTCCGAATTGCTTCCTTTTCCAGATTTCTCTCCCAAAGTACCTAAAATCACAAAAGGAACGATTTAGGGCAATATTTGATCAAATAAAGTCAATTCCGGGCTTAAATGACCCCCTAAAAGTGGTTCATTTTTCGCCTCATCATATACCCGTACACTTGAGATTTGCTTGTCCTCAAGCAAATGCGCTTTTATTCTACTCAAAATACAAGTTAGGGATCATTTAACACTAATATAAAAGTAATTACAACCAAAAATCGTTCCACTAAAGACCAATAGACAAGCACAGAGGTC
Organism: Artemisia argyi; assembly: GCA_030686995.1. Classification (NCBI taxonomy): domain Eukaryota; kingdom Viridiplantae; phylum Streptophyta; class Magnoliopsida; order Asterales; family Asteraceae; genus Artemisia; species Artemisia argyi. Next base: position 213,129 of record JARVZY010002534.1, read on the forward strand.
ATACACAAGCACCTCACAAATAGTGTTTAGATACTCACATCTCTCGGGTGTAATAAAGTATAAATTACAATATGGAAACGGAAGATATCTCTCACTACCTGTTATAGCAAAATAGATTACCATAGGCTTGGGAAAGGATCAAACCTCCACCACATGGCGTAAGCACCTAGGATAAACTATCAAAGAGGTCTTTTAAAGGGTTGTAACGTTAGGTGTAGGGATATGAAATACACGGTTTTGTTGGATAAAGGAAGTTTTTTACTGGTGGCGAGTTAACAATCTTGGTTAATTACATGTACAATGTGGCGTTGCTAAGCCAAGACTCGACTCGACTTAAGCTAATAAATGAAAAATAACAAAAACATAAAATGAACATAAAATAAAAAGGAATGGTAGTCCGTATGTTTTTTTTTTTCTCTTTTTCTTTTTCTATTTTTTTTTTCTTTCTTTTTCTTGATTTTTTTTTTTTTTTTTTTTTTTTTTTTTTTTGCATACACTCTTACCCTACCATCCAAAATAATACATCATAGGGAATGAACATTTCCCTTACACTTGAATTTTTACATACTTTACAATAAACTAAACTAATGACTCGAATTAAGAAAATCAAAACACTTGGAGCACTTTTAAGATTAACGCACATATGGGGGTAATATATGATTTTCTTCCCCATTACTCCACAAAATAAGTACTTTACCCATGAGTCTCAATCGTCCCAAAACAATATGTACAAGGATATGACTCGACTTGGCAACCATGTAATCAATTAGGTAGTTAACTTAGGGTTTAACAAATAACAATAATGCACTAAAAATGAGTGCATACACGGAAGGCTAAGACGATTTGGGTGTACATTTAAGTGGGGTGTAACAAATTCTTCCTTTAAGTAAGATGCTTAAAGTTAGAAACGAAAAGATAAGCTCGGAGGGGTGTACTAGGGGTTTCGTGTACTAAAAATGAGTACAACGCTAAGGTGTGGGAAAATTAGTTGACTTAACTAGCCAAGTAATATGACTCAAATGGTAAAGTAATTATGATACGGGTTTAACACAAGGGTGATCCTAATGCCTCTTATCATGTAATAAATCCTACTACACGAATGTAGTCTCACTAGCGGTCTCGGGATGCATCACTAACGCAAGTTCTAGAATCTAAATGCTACCGGTACACTCATAAGCACTAATAGTAAATGTTTTTCCTATCAAATCTAAAGGCGAACCTCACATATTTGGGTGGAAAATTTTTCTGAATATACGGTTTTGTGCTAGTCATACAATCTCCTATCCATGAGACGCTTGCTATGGCTAAAGTTTCACTCCTAAATGTTGTAAAAAATTTTAAATTTGGCGCTAAAATTACACTAACAAGTATTTCTCATAGTTTTATTACACATCTACCATTAGACAAAAAAACTCAAGCGAAAGTGCATATGTAAGGTATCATCTTTTTACCCTCCCCTTACACTTAAGATGAACATTGTCCCCAATGTTCAAGTAAATAATGTAAAAGTTAAAAAGTAAAAAGAATGAAATCAAATACTCCCCTGATTCGCTCGGAATGGATAATAAGGTGGCCAAGTTAGATCTTCCTCCAAGAAAATGAACAATCAAAGCTTCCCTTCCAGAATATAAATCATCTTCTTGTCATACATAACCTGTAAATCCTGAGAAAACAAACAAAACAACCTTGCGTAAAATCGGCGGCATCCTATATAAGTTACTAAATCCTAGAAAACAAGATAAGATATAATGCTTGTGGAATGAAGTTTGCAGATTTCGTGGAGATTATAAAACTTAATAATTCACAAAAACCACAAGACTCCGTTAGAAAAACAAAACCGGTAAAATTTCCAGATTTTTACACGTGACGCCGTCAAGAGTTAACTCGTGACGCCGTCAGAAGTGACCTGCAGAAATTCTTATGTTAAGTTTCCGGAAAATTTCTGGAAAAACTTGGTCTTACTTCCTAGAAAATCCTGCAAAACTTCATTATGACTCAATACAAGCATTTGACTCTAACAAATACGAATATACATGTTCATTTAATATTGTGAAGAATCATGATCGGTTTGTTTCTTAAAAACATATTTGGGGTTTCCCCTTACACTCATCTTTAGCAAAAATACTTTTAGGTGGAGTTAAGACTAGGCCAAAACAACAAAGTAAAGTATTTCCACTATTTAGTTTAGAAACATGATCTACCAACAATAAAAATAAAGCATGCATACGGAAGCAAATAACAAACAAACAAAATAAAATCACACAAAACAAGGGTTGCCTCCCAAGAAGCGCTTTTCTTTATTTACGAGTCTTGTAGCTAGACTCAAGGTCATGGGTTACTACGTGACCTCATCGCTGGTTCCACTCTCTAGGTCGTCTTCTAAACCAGTTTTGTATTCGGGACCTAGTTGCAAGCATTCTTTGTAGAAACCAAGCATCCTACTCTTTACATACTCTACTCCTCTACGTCTATCCTCCTCATTCCTATAATAAGCCGCTTGCTTGTGTTCCTTTTCGAAATTAGAGAGAAGGCGGTATTGCTCAATTTTGTAAGGCATTTGATAGGCAACCTCATCATTCTCTTCCTTGAATCTAACTATCCCTAAAGTTGGATCATAACTCATCCTAGTAGCCTCAACAAATGGTTTTCCAAATATTATTTGGCTTAGGCAAGCATCTATCACCGGACGAGTGTCTTCTACTATCATAAAATCGATCTCATAGGTGAGATTACCTATAATCACATGCAATCCCTTCACTCTTCCTACAAAATTACTTATTAAATTCCTATTGGGCATCATCCTAAAATCAAGTTGTTTCTTCATTACTCAATTGTAATAAGTCCTAGTCATGATGTTCACGGGGGATCTAGGGTCGATGTAAGCTTTCCATATATGCATGTGCCCGATATTGCATGGTAGGTTAATGTTAGAGAGGTCTCCCATTTTGATAAGGGGGTGCCAAGGATATATGGTCTCTCAGGACTATCGAATAAATCCTTATGGTATTCCCGTTCTTCCTTGGTGGGCAACTTATCAAAGTACTTTTCTTTAGGCTCTACTTCCTCTAATTCCTCTTCCTTTTTAACCTCAACTTCCCTACTTTCATCCCTAGTCTTGGTTTCTACTCCAACTTCATCTTTGTCACTCCCTTCTATCTCCTTACCTATTGGCTTAATGGTGACAACATTGACAAAATGGACATGTTTGGATGATGAGGGGTCCTTAATTTGGATTCCGTTATTGGTGTCCCTAGTTTCCTTCCTAGGTGTGGCTAACGCTTGGTTGTTGAGGGCCTTCAATAAGTTGTCAATCTTGTTGGTCATCTCCGTTTGTTGTTGGTTGAATTCGGTTTCAAACCTAGCTATGCGAGCTTCTTGAGATGCCATAAATTTTGACATCAATCCTTCAAGATTGTTGGTACTACCATAGTTGTTAGAAGGATTGTTGTTGAAAGTACGGTTGGATGGTGGATCGTTTGGTTGGTAACGATTGGGCGGATTGGAAGAATTGGGTTGATTTTGTTTCCACCTAAGGTTTGGGTGATTTTTCCAAGAGGGGTTGTATGAATCACCATAAGGGTTTGGCTCGGGCTTGAAAGTGTACCACTTATCTCCCGCTTCGTCGGTACGCGTGGATGCGTAGTCCGCAAAAGCTGTTCCGGGGAGTTCCACACAATCACGAGTCTCGTGGGGACCACTACATAATTCGCATGAAGAAGTGATTTTGTTCACTTGGCTTGAAGGCTTAGGAGCTTCGTAAGATTTCATGAGAAACTTGACTTGGTCCTCAAGTTCCATGATCCTACGGTCGGGAGTGCTAGAATTGTTCGAAGGCAAAGATATTGCCTTGACCGTTTTGTTCAAATCACGGGGATCATTCCAACTTTCGTTGTCATAGAGAGCAAGATCTTCTATGAGTTCCCATGATTGTTCCGCACTTAGATCACGTAGCTTACCACCGGCCGATTGGTCAATGGCTCGCCTCGTGGAGAGATCGATATGGTCATAAAAAATTTGGACTTGTAGCCAAAGATCTATGCCATGATGAGGGACTTTTTGGAGTAAGTCCTTGAAACGAGTCCATGCTTCATAAAGAGATTCATTTTGACGTTGTTGGAACATCAACATGTCATTTCTAAGCTTATTAGTTCTCCCCGGTGGGAAAAATTGAGCAAGGAAACGAGTGGTGAGATCATCCCATGTGGTGATGGATCCCGCGGGTAAACGCTCAAGCCATTGACTAGCTTGATCCCGTAGAGAGAATTGTAATAGGCGTAATCGGGTTGTCTCTCTAGTTTCAACACCTAGGTCTATGGAATCTACGATTTTGAGGAAGTCCTTAAGATGTTGGTTTGGATCTTCGGAACGAAGTCCATGGAATGTACATCCGCTTTGCACCAACCGGATGGTGTTGGATTGCAAGGGGGTCACATTGGCTCCGGTGAGCTCAATGGTGTTTCGGTAGCCTTGGTGGCTAGGTCGGGAATACTCTCCTAAGGTTCGGGGCATAAGAGGTTCTAGTAGTGGGTTTTATTGTGGTGGGATGACGGGTTCAAGGATGTTCCCATCGTCCATGATGTCGGGTGGTGAAGAGTTAGGAACAAAGACACAAAGAAAGGAATCTAGCAAGTAGACCTAATAAAAAGAAATTCTAACCTAGACAATAACTATTCCCCAGGCTGCGGCGCCAAAAACTTGATACGTGGGAATCGCACCAGGCTTTACCTCTCAAGGGATCTCGAGAAGCTTACAACCCCCACCAGGCAGTGTACCTTATCGTTGTAGTATAGTATAGTGACAAGTACCGGGGGATTGATCGTTCAGCTAGGAATAGTGTCGCTAGGATTAGAAAACCTAAATACTCGTTCTAAAGGTGTGAGATGATTATTTTTGTATTTTTTATATTTTTTAGAAAGCAATTAAAAATCTCGGGTTTGAAGGATTTGGGCGGAATTAGTTGCTAGTCAACTAACCCAATACTAAAGATACAATCAAAATAAAATACTAGAAAATGAAAATAAACTAAATTATACTAAAGTTGTGAGCAATAAGTGGAGAAGTTGTGTTTACTTAGATTTCACTACTCCCTAGATATCTTTTACATGTTAATTACTTGTTATAGTTGCGTGGATGATGGATTGTATTCCTTAATACCATTCATGGGGTGGCGCACTTAACTCCCCAATCCTATGAGCTCTTATCTCCTCCTATGCCATGCCCAGCACAACCATAGGGATTATAAACAGTGGCTCATGCATTAAATACAACCAATAAAACCTAGTGCACATCAGTTCATGTTTCCTAAGACGTTCAAGCATGTTACCATTTGGAGATCTGCCAGTTTTCTTAAGCCTAACATCGAATTCATTCATCCAATACAATTATAAACAAGCAATCAACACATAATTAACATCTAGGTTTCATTAGATCCAAGCAAACACAAGATAGATCTAGCCTAGCATGATGGAATTAAGACAAGAACAAGATATAGACAACCAACACATAGACATATTGATTGAATTAAAAGAATACTTATCTCAATTACACATGAAAGGTATCAAGGGCTTAGAACCCTTGAAAAACCTGTAAAATTCGCACCAAGTTCGTACTTAGGGTTTCTCCAAAACTTCTCTCTTTTTAATGTGAAAATTAGAAAAATATATATAGGAAATAGGGTTTGACGGCGTCAAGACAAATCTTGTGACGCCGTCACCTCGCCGCCAAAATATTTCTCGGACTGCCTTGATCTACTTTTGACGCCGTCATGTGTTATGCATTTCCAGGCCATCATAAATTTTACTCTTGACGCCCTACTTCGTGACGCCTTCAAATCTGTACTGGATCGTCTTGGAAATTACTCTTGACGCCGTTAGAAATTCCTTCTTGACGCCGTCACCTACTGTTCCCATCAAGGAAAATTAAGACTTTGGCGTTTTCTTCACTTTTATGCTCCAAAAACGTCCGAATTGCTTCCTTTTCCAGATTTCTCTCCCAAAGTACCTAAAATCACAAAAGGAACGATTTAGGGCAATATTTGATCAAATAAAGTCAATTCCGGGCTTAAATGACCCCCTAAAAGTGGTTCATTTTTCGCCTCATCAGGTTTCTTCTTTCTTGGAAATCCTAACCTATTGCATGTTTATCACAACCTAAACCTATTGCATGCTTGTTACTATGTTTCCATGTTTAGTTAAACATATATATGTGCTAATTAATCTCTAAAGCATGCTTTGCCTAAGATACTTCCAACCTTGATTATTTAAACCACAACCATCTTCAACCTCATTCACAATAATCCCTCACCTCATCCTTACCACTTACAATGGCTTCCTCTTCAACCTCACTACCACCAACAACCAATGAAACCAAAACCTTACTCAAACTACAACCACCAACCAAGAAGCCAAGAATCAACATCATACCACCAAAAACCAACTTCATTGATCTCACACTCTATGACTCCACTCCATCTCCTAAGTCACCACCAACATCACCTCAAGCACCAAGTGCACCAACCAATACACCTTCAACCAATGGAACATCCAACTCCTCATCAAAGCCATCCACTAGCTCAAAGCCAAACATATCACCATTCTCATCCTATGCCAAGAACTTGTCACCTTTGTTCACTGTAACAATTCGCAATTTCAGGTTAACTTTTATTCCCGAAAATTTCACTATTCACTTTTTACTATTCACTTTTTACTATTCATCTCAGAAATTTTTATTTCATATTCTCGTAAGTTAAACTATTTTAATGATAATCCGAGAGTTTGACGCTCGTCGGATCATTTCTGCAAAAATCACAAAGCCGTGTCCGAGATTTACTTTTAGGTTTAAACGTCCTTCCAGCATCCCGATATATCCATAAAACATTATAAACAATAGAAATATGATTTTCTATCATTTTATGACAATTCCAAAAGTTTTAGAATTTTACGTTTTTCAGTTCAGCGTTTTACGCGAATTACGCGTTTTAGACCCGTGTTTCCAGTTTTTAGCAGGGTTTTAGCACCCGATAGAACTTACCACTCATTTTATATTTTATTATGGACTATATTGACATGTTTAACAATACTTTCAAGTTTCATATTTTTACGATACCCGGTTTTACGTTTTGAGGCTTAATAACTTACGGTTAGCGATTTACGGAGTCAAAACTAGCTACATACTTAGGATATTATCATCCAAAGACCATGACTACTCATCTAGTCACCCTTATCCTTTTAGAACCGACCTAGGGGGGGGGAGTCACCATGTGTGGTTAAATCTTGACTTTAGCCATTAGATCTTACTTAATTACAACTTTGTCTCCAAGTTTTAGCACTTTCCTAGGCACCTTCCTAACCCCCTCATTCATGCTATAAATAGCCAACTAGAAACACATTGATCTTCATCTTTTCATCACCAAAAATACCACACCCTTTAGTCCTAGCACCATGATCCTTTGATCTTCAATATACAAGTTACACATAAGAGTTCAATGTCTTAGTATTCTCTACCTAGTTCTTAAGTTTGTTTGGTGATTCCATGGTTGAATTAGGAGCTACACAAGGTTACTAGGGCTGAAGTTAAATGGTTTTCACAAGGGTTAGATCAAGGCTAGCAAGGGTTACAAGAGTTATGGTGAAGGGTTTACAAGATTAGGTTTAGTGTCCTAGTTCTATACTTGACTTCCTTTCTTAAGTGAAAGCCAAAAGTTGTAAGAAACCCTTATACACTTTCTTGCTCAATATCATTTTCATGCTTATTATGTTTCTTTCATGCTATATATGGTCTTTGTATTGTGTTCATGATGAATAAAAACTAGTAAAATGAGTATTGGTATACATATGTTAACTTATGACAAGCAAACAAGCAAACTAGTGATTTTTATGGAAAACCACGACCACAATAGTATAACTTTGATATTTGACACTTACTTACTGTTAAAGAGGACTTAACAAGGAAAACATAGCAATTTGAATCACCCAAAACGAGTATACGAGTCCAAAGCTATGACCGTTTGAAGTTAGCGAAACCAAAACGGCAAAACTGCCTAAATAGCATTCTGATCAAATTATGATTTTGAAAGTCCCACTTCTGGTCCGATTCATCAAAAAGTTAAAACACAAAAGTTGTCCGGAACGACGTTTTCGTTCAGGAACAAAGAAGCTCGAGCCCTGAAAACGCTTTCCGAGTGATAATTTTCTTCAAAATCTTAACAGCCCATTTTAGACCAAAGTCACTATATTATAGTTATGATTTACTAAGACCAAGAGGTCTAATGACCTAAAGCCAAGACCACAACCATGGCTAAAGCCAAGGTTGAGTCTTAAGACCATGGTAACAATGACCAAGGTCACGGCAAAGCCACGGCTAAAGACCATATAACTTTTAAAGATCATAAAAACTTATATATATGTTATCAAATACTACAATAGTAGGGAGCCTCATGTGAGGAGTTCATTTAGTAAGCCGTCGAGATGAGTTGTGGATTTACGAATTAAAGTGTCCTGGCTCCTCGAACGTTTACTACATGACTTCTGAATTATGTCGGCCCGAACGGTAGTAAGAGATTTACAACCTATACATGTTTCATAAACGACTTCTATTCAAAGACTTACACTATATACTAAGTACTACATCATGAACATTATGCAAGACATATATTGGCAATTCGTAGTATTCTTAGACGTTACTCCAAACCTAAGTGGCAACGTTCTATTATAGGCTGCTCTTAGAGACTTTCGCGATTCGACTACCACTTTCATTTCTCATTACATAGACTTAAGGTGAGTCATAGCCCCTACTCTTTTCATACTTGTTTTAACTCTTGGGGGGGGGGGGGGGGATACATGCTCAACTACTTGCTTACTTGTACAAATACTCTTAAACATTTATACTTGATTGTGTTATACTTGATTGGCATTATACTTGATTGCGTTATACATACTTGATACACTATACTTGCTTACTTTAAATACAAGATTCGTATTTACGTGCATACATAATACTCTATTCTGTCGGAGAGGTATTGGTAGTACTCATGGGAAGATGCCCCCTACCCTTGTGTCTATACTTGACCTTGGATGTCGTAGTACTATTTGGGGAGAGGCCCCCGCCCTTGTGTCTATTCTTGACCTTGGGTGAATATAATCTGGTGCATTGTATAAACTATCTTTTAGCAGTGGGTTGTGGACACACAGGTTACAAGTCTCTTATGGCGGGACTTGTAACTGAGTGGATTCTCAATGCCTTTGCTGTGTGAATATTCTTTTAAGGCTTATCAACTGTTTTAAGACAAACTCTATGAACTCACCAACCATTGTGTTGACACTTTAGCATGTTTATCTCAGGTTAGTAAGGCGATAGCTAGTGAGTGGAACTTAGAGTCAAGCTGCATACTCTGAAGACTTACGCTTTTATCATTTACCATTCAAAACATTTTGTATACATTTATGTATCATACTTTGGAATCTCATGTTTGTAACTTTGAATTCATTAATCGAATGGTAACTTTTCAAAACGTCTCATTTAGAGTTCGTTTTCTATAACTTGTACTTTGTATTATGAAGTAGCACCCCTATGACACAGTCTTCCGCTGCGGTATTTTGGGGGTGTTACATTCACCGAGTCAAGCTCGGGTGCCTATACTCCCTTTGTGAGTCAACAACCATCATCTCCAACCATTCAAACTCATCACCTAATGGGCCATTGGATAACAATCATTCCACACCACCACCATCTCCAACCCTTGGAAATCACATTCCATATTTCTTTGTCAACAACCATACCACCGGTTGTGCGTGTTGCTATCACAACTTCCATCTCATCCATTCCCTTCGGGATGAGCTTCATATCATGTTTGGCCACATTGAGTTTCTCCTTACCCAACAAACCATGCAACCAACTCCTCTAACCACCGTTCCACCACCTTCATCTCCACCAACAACCTCACCATCATCCATTCCACCCTCCAACTAGATATCTATACATATCTAGTTTAAGTCAAGTTGAAGATGTATCTCAGGTGAAGCAAGCTTTGAGATTTATTAGATTATGTTAGTTTTATGCATTAGGATCCATGTTGTTACTTCCTTGTGATGTTCTTGCTTTTAGACTAGTGTTTCAATCATTGATGTTTGAGGTTTGATCTACTATGGTTTGAATGTGTAATATTGCATGCTTTCATACAATCTATGAATGAATGTTATGTGTTTAACTTATGATTAATATGTTGTGACAATTGCCATGGTTTGATTGAAAATGGACTAAAATTACTTAACCTTTAAAATGGGAAATTGCTCAAACCACAACACGTCTGCCATCATACCAACTTACTGGTGGCGGTCCTTTATTGGACTGGCGGTCCCAAAGCAATAAGGGACCGTCCACCCATTTATAGGACCATCCCTAATAAGAGCAAAATCAAGATTCCTTTCTTTAATATCCTGTCTGATTTATGCTCCATTTAATTTCACATCTATAACATATCTCTCTATATATATATACATGCATGTGCTTTGTTCCTAACTTGTTTTGTAGGACATTACCATAGCTCGATTCCCCGGTGCCCTCATTAAGGGGGAGCACTAAACTAGGGGGAGCTTTTAGCCAGGGGGAGTTTTTATACCATCTACAACATGTATTTCCTCTCCTCAACATCGTAGACACCTTTTTGATTCTACAAAAAGGGGGAGAAGTAACGGGAAACTCATTTAAAAATTTATCAACGCATAATTTTACATAAAATGAGTTTATATTTTGTAATCATCAAAAAGGGGGAGATTGTTAATACAAATAATGTCAAAAACGTTATTCGCATTATTCGATCTTCTTGTGTTTTGATAATCACAAAATATAAAGACACGTTATGTAAAGTTACGGTTAATAAGTTTTTACTCGGGAAAACTCGTTACTTCTACGTAGCTGCTTCAACATCACTTCAGGTATGAACAAACTTATACCGTCGTTAGTGAAGTGACCAAACAAATTTATTTTCTACCTAAACTTACATTTTTAAGTTTAACAAAAACATTTTTACAAAAGTATTTTAAAGAAATGTTTTATTAAGAAAATATATTCAAATTTCAAATTCCCAATAGCTAGTTTTCCCCCCAAAACGGTTAAACTTTCACCAGATAAACTTTCACCACGTCAGGACAAAAAATGTCGGGGCGGTCCCTTATTGCAGGCGGCGGTCCCTTAGTGATAAGGGACCGTCCCATATTTAAGGGACCGCCGGTGCCTTTCCTAAAGTCTATAAATACTGAACTCTCCCCATTCCAGTAAACCAGTTTTTCACACACACACTTTTCTGTTCTAATCTATTTTCTTCTTTGATCACTTTAACATGATGTTATATGTTTATAAGTGATTCCCTCTTCCACGAAGTGCAAGAGAAGAACTATCGACGTAGATGAAGATTCGAGATGTTATTGGTGTCCACACATAAACCCAACAAGTGTTGTGGTTCTCATTCATCTATCATTGTATTCATGTAGTGGTGTAATATGACCGGCTTGTGTGTGAGCCGAGGAGGGAGATTAGTGTGGGAACTTGGATGGTGATGTAGATCCAAGAAAACTTGTAACTAGATTAGTTGATGTATTTGTTGTGAGGAGAGTGGTGTCTTAGTGGATAGGATAAATGTTAGGTGTATATTGATTTGAAGGCTTGGATCGGGATAGGATCCAAGTGCGTCATGTGTGAAGGCTTGGATTAGGAGAAGATCTAAGTGTGCCGTGTGTGAAGGCTTGGATTGGGTGAAGATCCAAGTATGTCATGTGTGAAGGCTTGGATTGGGTGAAGATCCAAGGTTAAAGATTATGAAGAATGAAGTGAACGGGAGTGCCTGTTTGCTTGAAGGCTTAGGTCGGGTGATGATCTAAGTTGGACAAGAGTGCTTGTTCATGTGGCCACGTGGGCCTTGGTGTAGATTGGTCCTAGCTACGATTAGGACTCGACATTCCGCTTAGTGTCGTTAAGCCATGTGTAAGCTTGTGTACGGATTGCTCCGCCTGAAGGAGTGTGTTGATATAGTGATTGATAACTCTCGAGTGTGGTACTCGGGGAGTGGAGTAGGACGGAGGAGTGAGCTTCGTGCCGGACCACTATAAATCACCGCGTCTCCTGGTTGTGTTCTTTCCCTACTCTTTATTTTACGCATTTACTTATATTTATTACTTGATTGATTGATCTCACATAATAAGTAAAGTATAACAAGCTTACAAAAAGAAATTAACCGGACTTAAAACTGTGAAACTTTTTGTAAGTTAAAAAGAGACGGTGAAACTATTCAACCCCCCCTTCTAGTTTCTACAGACATGTTTGATAAATTTTTACATTTTTGTAATTATGTTAAAAATCAATTTAAATGTGAAATCAAGAGTTTCCAATGTGATCATGGTGGTGATTTCGATAATAACTGACTCAACACACTTTTTGCTAAACATGGTATCCAACATAGATTTTCTTGCCCAAAAACCTCACAACAAAATGGCAAGGCGGAAAGAATGATCCGCACAATAAATAACGTCATTCGTACCCTCCTCTTTCAAGCACACCTACCACCTACCTTTTGGGTCGAAGCCCTCCACATGGCCACATATCTCCTCAACCTTCTGCCCTCAACCGCCATAAACAATGAAATCCCCTACACAAGACTTTTTCACAAAGAACCCAACTACTCCCGATTATGCATATTCGGGTGTCTTTGTTACCCACACCTTCACTCCCCTTACAAACTCGCACCGCGAGCAACATCGTGCATCTTCTTGGGCTTTCCCGCATATCACCGTGGTTATCGTTGCCTCGATCTTGAAACAAACAAAATTATCCTCTCTAGACACGTCACGTTCGATGAAACCCAATTTCCCTACCGATCCATGACACCCAATGCCCCACCTACATATACCTTTTTAGACCCCGCACCTTCCCCCCTCCTTAAACACACTCTATCTAATCACACTGAAACTTCTCTAACTACTACCCCTAATCACCAACAAACACATGACACAAACACTCCCTTAAATAATCCTCAACACCATATACCACCACATACCGCGACCCATCACTCAACCTTAACAAATACACTCGGCTCCACTTCTACCCCGAGCCCGTTTCCTCAAGCCCACCAATCACCCCTTCCGGCCCCCTCACCACAACCCTTTAATAACCCAACATCACTGATGCGGTTTGCAAGTGTCGTGGCGGTTTAGCAGTTAAGCAGTGTTAATGCCTATTCAAGTTTTACATTTATATTTAGCCGACTTATCAAAATAACACACTCACCTTAACGAGCAGTGTACCCGATCAATATGTATATAATGGTAAGTAGAGTGTCGATCACTAAGAGTGGAATGCATTATCTAATCAATCTAATTAGTATTTTAATATCTAAGTTAGTTTTACAATCTAAGTTACCTATACAACCTAAATCTAACGCAAGGGGGGTTCAGCCTGAGAAACTGGCACATGTTTGGTTATAACTAAATACTAACTAACTATTTTACACGGACCAGTTGCAAGGAAGCACGTACACAGATAGATGCATGAGACAATAAGAAAACCTGTCCTTATGATTAAGTAGATTGTCACTTATTTTATTGCTAGTTTTATATGAAATGTATATAATTAACCCTTTCTCGTTGGCTCTAATCTTATCGACGAGTAAACCCTTAATGATTACTTATGTCTATCCTACTTTTCTAAAGACGTTAGAATAAATAGGCGAGGAGGGGGCATGTCGACCCTAGCCAAGCTCAGCTAGACACAGAGGTTATCAATGCACTAATAAAAGTCACCAAAGAAATCAACATATAAACTTTAATCGATGGGAAAGCAATTTTAAGGGGAGTGCATGATTATTCCGTAGTCACATGACACAAGCCCATTAATCCTAATGGATTAAAGTGTACTAATACAATAAAACAAAACTACTTAATGAATTAAATACATGCAGGACCTTCTTACAGCTCTTGTATCTTCTTTTGTGGTGTGTCTTCTGCTTCTTCTCTTCTGAATTCAGATTTAGGGTTTTGCAAAAGGTCTCCAAAATTCGTATGGTCTTGGGGTATTTATAGTTTCTGTCTGAGGGATCGATGCGGCGCATTTAGTAAGGAGATGCGGCGCATCGACTTAACTTCGCGTGGGTCCAAGATTAATATATTCTGGAATATTCGTACACCGTCTTCAGATGCGGCGTAACTTGATCTTTGTATGCGGCGCATGTACTTCAGAAGTCTTGGATTGCATCTGGTGAGAACTTGTTAGTGATACGTCGTATGTCAGAAGTATAATGCGGCGTATATGGAGTAGAACGAGCTTGATCTTCTTCTTTGACCAAAGTTTCATATGCGACGCATGTGAGAAAGACATGCGGCGCATTCTTTAAAGTCAGGCAATGGTCTTCGAATTCATCTAAGTATGATATTGCGTCGTATATGTTGAGTGAGATACGGCGCATCTTCTGGATTTCAGTAGACTTTTGACATCTCGCTTGTTTTGCTCCATTATTAGTCCAAAATCGCCAAGTTTCTCATGTTACCTATTTTTACCTGAGAATCACTAAAGTAAACATAAATGCACTGATTCTCATACATAATATAATAAAACAGGTCAATTAAATAGGATAAATGATGATATAAAAATGTACTCGAATATGCTAAAGATAGGACCAAGTAATCTTCACCAATAATATTATATCAAAAAGGGCGACAAAATCATAAATACATAGCCGAATCCACAACTACGATACTTAAGATTGCTCAAACCCCGAATCTCAATAAATCAAAGGTTTAGATGAAGAACAATATAGGGTATGGATAATATTTGGGAAATAAAATGGTGTAAAAATAAAAATAAAACAAACAAATAGATCAAAATCCTAATTGTGGTTAATCACTTTCCCAACTATCCCATGAATAAGACACGTATTATTGAATAACTCACGCTTTTGACTCATGTAACTCACGCTTTAGGTAGATACGAATTAGACTCAATAAAATCTTAAACAAAGATTAATCCTTAGTTGGCGTTCCCATAACGGCCAACTCCCATTCAATCCATAAATATAATATACAACAAATAATTGTGGCCATATGTACCACTTACATAACTGTAACACCCCCTAATTTGAGTAATGACAGCGGAAGACTAATGGGGTATTACGTAGAGGATCATAGTCATATTCATAGAAAACGGCTCAAAGAGCCATTTTTAGTTTTAGATATATCATTCGAAATCAATATATTACAAAACAAGTTCATTGTTTTTCATACATGTCAAGCATGTATGTTTAAAAAGTGAATGATACATGTTTATTTAATACCCGTGTCAGGGTTTTATGCCCTCTTCTTCCGTGCCTTGTATTTCCTTGCTTTCAATTACCTGGGATAAACATGCTAAAAAGTCAACATAAAGTTGAGTGATATTCATAGGTTTAATTTCAATAATTCTATAGTTGAACACAAGTCAAAGTTGTTAATTGCATCGTTATACAATTAATAGTTGAAAATAGTTGTGATTGCATCGTTATACAATCAATAGTTGTAATTGCATCTTTATACAAATTACTAGTCGTATTTGCCTTAAGCTCATGACACTCAAACGATAACGGGACGTCAAAATATGACGTAAAGTAACCGGGCCCTCTGGATAGGTATTTGCCAATAACCTATGTAATTCAAATAAAGTTCGTTTGGTGGCCCATCCTGGCGAGACCAAACGGGGATTGTCGGTCCCAAATAGATCTATTCACAACTATCTGCGCTCACTCGTAAGTGATTAAGGTTCATGATATAAGAGACTTTTGGTAATAAGGTACTTAAGCAATACAATATCAGATATAGCATACCAAAAACACCTGTGTTCATAGTTTGTAGCATGTATCCCCCCACGTAGGGTTTAAAGATATAAAAAGGTGGGCTATGAACTCACCTATGTAGTACTTGTAGTAGTGGTATCGTAATTTCAGATGGTGAAACGGAACTGCTTCGACACACAACCTAAAACATATGGCAAGTCTCAGTTTCTGATAGTCTATGTTGGTCTATATCGCGAATAAAGTCTCATTATATCGTATCGAGAATAAACTTTCGTTTAGTACGTAAATGTAGTTGAGTTAATAAATATATATCGTTATATATATTTATTTATATAGCGAAGCGTCGCTTTTTGTTATTTTACTGTGGGCTAAAGTACTCGTTTCAAGTTTCTGAGTTTGCGAAAAATCAATATAAGTATATAATTTGTTATTTTATAAATAACCTTTAACTTTTACAAAGTTACAGTTTATACCCTAACGGTCGAATATTTACACCAATAGTCCATTAGTTTCGTTTTAAGTCAAAACTTTCCAAGTATTACACTTTATAACCAATAGTTTCATAACTTTCAGTTTCTAACATGAATTTACCAAGTTGGCCGATTATGTCCTTAAGTTTACAAAAGTGACATTTTTAACCCTAACGGTTTATAATTTGCACCGTTAGTCCAAAAGACATCTAATTTGGATTTTTACCTTTTCTCTTTCTAGTTAAGTTCCAAGACAGCTTATAAGCTTTTCAAAATAGCTTATTATACTTAAGAGCTTATTAAAAGTTTATTGGGCTTTATACGTGCATAACTAAGGCCCATTAAGAGTTTACGATCCAATAAATTCTAAAGAGTTTTGGGCTTTGTTTCGGGCTCATTTTAAGATGTTAAAAATGTATTGAAACTGCTTATTAGAACTGCTTATTTTGATTGCTTATTTTCAGCTTATTGAGCCTTAAGGCCCAAATTGTATTCCTAGTTATTCAAGAACTGTCTCGAATACAATTTACTTTGGGACTCGTTTAGTGACTTAATGTGTTCAAGGATTTATAAAAGTGGTACCACACGTTTCTTTGAAGTATGATAAATGAGTTTAAGCTATAAAAAGTATGGGTCATGTTTCTAGTTTCGAAATAATAAGACCAAAGTAAACATGACTTGTTCATGTTGAAATAGTTTCGAAATAAAAAATAAACTAAGTGTTTTAAAATGGTTTTCGACTTGACTTAACATTGGGTCCAGAAATACATTCGAAAGGTTATATACTTATATATATTACAAATATTGATGGTTCTCGTTAAATAGCATATCTAGCTTTTAGTTTAGCGAAATTAAAGAGTATGTTGTTTATATGGTTTTCGAGTAAAGAGGTTAAAGTGATACATTCTTAGTAAAACTATATATGTATGAATAGAAGTGAAAATGAAACAGAAACTTACTACACCAACAAAGGGTGGTTAGAACGCGTTGTAGGAACTTAGGACGGGCAAAGAAATTATGTAACCCGATTTACTACCCAACGTAGTATATAAAACCTTCTTCGTTCACCCTTGTACTAAATTCGAACCCTTCAAGTCTTGACCAAAGCTTAGTCGACTTGTTACTAGTTATAGGACTTAGAATTTATTTTGTTTGTGACTTATGGTTTTGTACCGATTGCATGCATGTATGGGAGTCTTATAGACTCTAGTTGTTGAGTGTCGGTTGCATGATTTAGGGGAAATGACCCTTGCGTGTTTGAAAAAAATGAGCATGGACAGTCTAGTAGGTGAAAATATGTAAGTGTTTGTCCCCTTGTTTTGTTTGTACCGATCGACTAGAGTAAAACCAAGAAAGGAAATGTAAAAAAAAAATGAAGTACTAGTACTTGTGACTAGTTGAGGTTACTAGTTGTAGGGTCTTAACATGTTATCATCAATAATAGATCGTTTAGTAAAGTATTCGCACCAAGAGTTAAACTGAGACAAGTGTGGAGTGGATTTGCAATAAGTGATATGTGGTGTCGAGTGATCATCATGTTATGCTTGGCTCGATTCTTTCATATATATAGTTCGTTCCTTGTAAAAATGAGTGTTGCACTCGATTCTTCACTAGAAGGAAAAACATGTCGAGCAAAAATATTAGTAGGTCGTTTGTAAAAATACGACGTGCCAAGGTCAAAGTGAACACACCTAGTCGATAGTTCATTTCTATTAATAACATGATTGGGCCGATTGGGCCTAGCTCGTTAGCTAGCCCCGTTTAGGAAAATGAATAAAGAAAACGTATTGGGCTTAGGCCCATTGGGTGCTACTGGCCCATTTGTGTCATCTCGGTTATCGTGTCGAGGTCCAACAATATTCATAAATACTTGTGGAAGTTTTCGTGACCTCAGGAATTGATTTGGTCGCGTATGGTAAAATGTCGAAACGTAAACTTATCAAATAACGTTTAAATATATTCGCGATATACATAGACCTACAGGTTGTGTGCAAGCATCGTTCCAAGGTGATCACAAGTATCGTTGTGATTATATATAGCATAGCATGATCAACAAAAAAATTTTGTTATCGGTAAAAATGGTTATTAATTAACGTAATGATTTGATTAGCATTTACTATTCAAGGGGAAAATCACGAGAGTTTACAGTATCTACCCCTCACAATGAATTCCGTCCCGGAATTCTAGTCTAAGATAGTTGTCGGGGTGTCTAAAAATAGATGTGGGTATTTGGAACGAATTTGATCTTCACGTTCCCAAGTATACTCCGGTCCTCGCCTAGAGTTCCATCTGACTCTGACGATAGGAATACTGTTCTGTTTTAGTTGCTTGACTTCCCTGTCCATTATTTCTACGGGTTCTTCCGTAAAGACTAGCTTGTCATCGAGTTGAATCTCTTTAAGAGGAATGACAAGAGATTCATCGGATAAGCATTTCTTTAGATTCGACACGTGGAAGGTGTTGTGTACTCGACTGAGTTCTTCTGGTAGTTCGAGCTTGTATGCTACTGGCCCAATTCTTTCAAGAATTTCGAATGGCCCAATATATCGGGGATTCAATTTCCCCCGCTTTCCGAAGCGTATCATTCCTTTCTAATGGGACACTTTCAACATGACTCTATCCCCGACTTGGAATTCCATAGGTTTTCTTCTTACGTCGGCATAACTCTTTTGTCTGTCTCTTGCAGCTTGCAAACGCTGTCTGATCGTGACTATCTTCTCCGTTGTTTCGTGAATAAGATCTGGTCCGGTAAGTTGTATTTCTCCAACTTCGGCCCAGCAAACGGGAGATCTGCACTTTCTTCCATAGAGTGCTTCAAATGGTGCTGCCTTAATACTGGCATGGTAACTGTTGTTATAAGAGAATTCTGCCAAAGGCAAGTGCTTGTCCTAACCTTTTTCGAAGTCAATCACACACGCTCGGAGCATGTCTTCTAAGGTTTGGATCGTTCTCTCACTTTGCCTATTGGTTTGTGGGTGGTTACAAATGTAATAAGAAAATTTCAAATTTTTCTGTAATAATGGGAACCAGTAACAGTAACAGAGGATTGTCGAGTGATTTTCATCCGAAAATAAAGGGAACGTGATTTAGTTAGATTTATCTGTAATAGACCAGACAAAGTAACTAATGTACCCAAGGGCTGTGAATATTGAAAATAGTTGTCCTGAATAGTGGAAATTTTATGGCTAGTGAACATTATTCAACGGTCGGGAATAGTAAATTCCAACGGCCGTGAATAGTGTTCCAACGGCTAGTTTTTAGCCTATATATACTCCATTCAAATTTCCAATTCTCTCATCAACCATTTTCCTCTCATTTCACATCTCAAAATGCCGCACCTCATTACTATACTAGCGATCGTGTATGTCGTCCTTGCCGCTATCTACTTAGCGTACATTCTAGATGAAGACTTTGGATTCTTGGTCGCGATCTTGTTGTTTGTCATACCCCTCACGGTTCTGGCCATTACCGTAGACAAGATATTGGGGTAAAAATCTTGAGCTAGGGTGACTTTAAAATAAGTCTTTGTTATATTTCCATGTATTCCTTGACGAATATGAAATAAAACTTATTTTGTTTTTAGGAATTTGCATCGTTATTGTTTTTAATGGTTGCTTTATATTTATCCTTCAGAATAATCAGGGTGATTCATCCTGTGGTGGCTCTCGCTATTATTGGGTTGGTGGGAGTCGTTGTTGCCATAGCAGGTCAACCCATTGAAGATTCCATGCCTTTTATTGTAATTATTGTAAAATTAGCACTTCCGATGCTAATTATTTGTTTATGTATTAATTTCCACTGATTTAAATAAAATTCTTGCTATTTGAGTTTTCCACAACTTCTTGTGAATTCTTAGGATATTCTTATTTGTACTTTTGTTGGTTTCTCATCATAATGGTGAGAGGATGAGATAGGTATTTATTGTGGTTTGTCCAATGTAATATTTATGAACAGTTTATTTTATCTCCATATTTTGCTTTTGAATGAAGATTGTTATTTAGTAATCTGGTAACTGTTCCCTTCATAACATGATTCTTCCTAAATTAGACATAGTTGATCAGGCTATGTATAATTGAGGACCAAATGATGTGATGCTTGGCTCAATCACAGTGGTATTTATGTTTATTTAGATTGTTTTAGATGGTGTTCAACGTGTCATTTTTATAGCATAACAACGTAATTTCTTTTTAAGAATAATGTAGAAAATTTTCGTTCACACTATGAATCAGAAATTTCTAGGGTAAATAACAGTATATTGTTATTCGGTAACTGGAATAGAAATTGAAATTGACGTAGATTATGATTATTATGGAAATGTTTTACAATGTAGATTTTTTTCAACACGGTAGAAAGATAGTTCTTACACTTAGGTTACATCCATCGTACCTAAGGTAAAATACAAGAAAGAAATATAACCTAGGAAATTTTTGAACTAGAGTTTATTTATTTACAACATGAATTTATTCATCTGCTTAAATCTAGTTGTCATTTCCTCGATACTATCGAAGTCATTAAAGATCTTTCATTCTCTTGCAAACGTCTTGGCCTTCTAGTTGATATTGTAGTTTGGACATTGTTTCTTGTAGTGCCCTTTTACACCACATACGTGGCATACTACAGTTGGTGGTTGCCCTTTTCTGTCAAGAGTCTTACAGCTACTTGCCTTGTGACCTGTTTTCTGACACTTCCTGCACTTAACAATGCAGATTCCTGTGTGATGCATCTCGCATTTTTGACACAGGGGTTGACTTCCATGATAACCATTTTCAGTAACAGGTGTGACGAGGCAGTCTCTATTAGCTTTTTGTGTGTACTCCAACTGACGATGATAGTTGATACGATCTTCCAGATGTTTACGATAACCGTCTTGAGCATTAGTGAAATTGCAGTAGGTGGGGTTGATGGTTCTTCTTTGAGCGTGTTTTCGTTTTTGGTTATTTCCTTTAGCTCTTTGCTTAATCCTTTGGTTACGGTTGATTGTATGGTTAATCATTCTTCCTGGAGTTTTAAAGTGAGCTGGCCTATATTCCATGAATCTTTCATGGTTATGCTTACAAGGCATACTCATCTCCCTTCTTGGATGAATTATGGTAGTCCCTTCGAGTACTACTGCCACGATGTTGCTTACCAATTTCTTGATGGCTTCAGGAGTCATAGTTGTTTTAGATGATGATGGAGTATATGTATTGTTCATGTTGTCCATCTTCTGAAATCATTAATGAAACTCAACATTAGAATCTAGTAGAATAATTCAAATAATGAAGCTAATTATTTCATTGATGATAAACTGAATTGAATCCCTACTGTAATCTAACTTCAAGATATGTCTGGTTGTATCATAGATAAATGATCAACTCTTGATATGGGATTACTAAGGAACAAACTGATTTATCTACTAAAGCTGAAGTTCAATAATCTTCCCTTCGTTCTGTCACACCCCGCCACGGCGGAAACGCGCGGGTGTAACTTCATGGATATCATCACAACACCTGGTGTCAACATAGAGAACAACTACATGCACATAAATAGAGCAATGTACAAACACAAAGTGTTGTAACAATACCCCAAAATAAAATAACCAAAACAAAACATAAACCAAACATAGATGATAACCACTTCCAATGCAACTAAGGTCTCGTCTATCCACATCCTTCTGTCTTATCCTTAGAAAGCTCACCTGAAAATGATGCTAAAAATGTCAACATAACGTTGGTGAGATTCATAGGTTTAAGACTCAACACACAAGGCAACCGAATTTACTGAGATTACAAAATATAGCTGGACAAATAAATTATAGTTATCATATAGCTACGTGCATTTGCAAGTTAATATCCCCACATAAAGGCAACAACACTCATAAGGCAACCATTAGGACGGCTCGTGTCCTCCGACCCCATAATTAGTACCACATCAGGACGGCTCGTGTCCCCCGACCCCATAATTAGTGCCACATCAAACATATCATCAATTAGGTCGCATGCGCGAGCAACAGGGTAAGCACCCTCTCAATTGAATCCCAAAATATATCATCAATTAGGTCGCTATCCTAATTGAATCCCAAAACATCCACGCAAGCAAATAATCACACATAGCATACATACAATAACATTATAAGTCCAAGCTCTTTAATACCACACACATAATCACAGTAAACCAAAACATTTAAGACAAACATTATTCCCATCCCAAGTTTAAAACAAAGTAAAAATATGGGACTATGAACTCACCTTAAACTCCGCAGCTCCGCAAAACAATACACAATCTATAGCACACAAAAATAATCCACATTACACAAGGTCAAGCTAAAAGCTACAACCCATGTAATACACATATGATGGATGTCTAAGACTCATATGACCCACCATGGATCTCCTAGACACCACACTAACCACTACCATAACTTAATACTCACTAAATCCCTTGCACTCTAAAACTCAGAAAATGCAGAATTTTTGAGTACATTCACTCACATAAAATCACGACAAATAAAGCTCAACAACTCACACCAAAAATTTAACATGGTCTCTCATAAGCGTAGAAGCTAATCCCAGAAGGTCATGGACCAATAACACACACAAGTACTCACAAGAAATTCAAACTTGACAACTACTCAAATTCGGATCTGAACGCACACCAAAAAGTTTTGATTTTTAATAATTACTTCTACAAGTTTTTATCACGAATCCTCTTCGTGGTAGTCTAATATAACTTAAAACTTAACTATTCCAGAAGACCAAGTCAAAATACCACTTTTACAACCACATGTCAACCTCAAACTTTTACCCAAAATCTGTCCCGGTTTGACAGCTTTGACACCTTAACAAAGAAAAATCTAAAGACCGACTTCCCGAACTCAAAATTGATCGTGGCTGGACTTTTTGGAAAGCTCTTTCATTATACTTCAATTTAGACTTAAAATTCGTGACTTAACTCATCACCATCTGTTATATACACTCACATCTTTACAGCCTTACAAATCTGTCCAAACCCTAACTCAATAACTAGCATGTTTTACGCTCAATTCTCTTAACCAATCATCATACTATTATCATTAATTGATACCAACATGTTTAATAACATTAATTTACAAAAGTTGACACAAACCCTAATCCATCATACTTTATATTACATGAATTAGATCAATAACTAATTAATTGAATGAAAACTAGTATCGAAAATATACCTTGATCTCGATTTTAGCTTCAATAATAAAAACCCTAAGTTTTTCTTCTTCCCTTGCCTCCCATGAACGACCAAGAACTCCCAAAAAACGTTTGTGGGGTGTTGGGGTTTGTTTATATATTATTTATGGATAATCCTTATCATTAGGTGTTGTAATTGGACTCAAATTTGGTTTCCTTTTTCCCCTTATCCCCTAAATCGATTTTTCCTATGCATATATATTTATTTTTTTATTTTTTTATTAAATTTATTTATTACACTCAAAACCTCATACTTTTCATATTTTATGTATTCCCATAGCGAAACCTAACGTCTTACGCGATAATCCTCAGTTTTACGACAAACCGGAAAATATTCATTTTCAAAATAAAGTTTCCAAAAATAGATTTTCACACTCTTTTTGAAATATAACTCATAAAAACAAATCCCACGTAACTTACTAACGCTTAATTACTTGAACGAAGCCTCGTTACCCAAAAACACAAAAACACCAAAACTACACAAGTCATTTCTACACTACAAAGGTGATCAAAATGAACTTTCCCAAATTCCAAACTCTCCAAATCACAATAAAACTACTTACGCAAAGGGATTTAGTGCTAAAACTCACCTATATCACACTTATAACACTACAATCACCTATAACACATCAAACAAACGTCAACCAAGTCAAAACTATCAGTCAAACTAACCTGCCAAAACCACGGTTGTTACATCATCCCCCACTTAGGGAAATCGCGTCCCGAGATTTCAACTACTCGTCTCACCAAAAACATCAGCAAAAGAAAATTTATGGATTTTTAAGTGGACAAATACCACCCCATAAACTCACAGAGAAAGAATCGCAAAAATGTGAACCGACTTAATACTCGAATTCACACAATAGAAAACATTCCGTCACTCCAACGATACACGCAAATAGATACACTCCCCGATCAACAACACCAATGATCAAAACGACTTCTCACAGGTAGGTACGATACCCTCGAACCAAATGAAAACCCGAATGGTAACCACAAGATGCACTCACAAATAACAAATACTCATAAAACAACCATTAATTACCTCTGATTCCTCACGCTCCCAAGTAAACTCAGGACCACGCTTAGAATCCCACCATACCTTTACCAACGCTATCTCACCACACTTCAAACTCTTAACATCTCATTTCCATAATCTCAACAGGTTTCTCGACAAAACGAAAAGTCTTGTCAACCTTACTCTCATCTAATGGCACATGCAGACTAGCATCCGCCAAACACTTCTTTCAATTAGATACGTGAAACGTGTCATGCACTTTACTTCACTCCTCAGACAAATTCAACCGATATGTTTCAAATCCAATCCTTTCCGTAAATCTCAAATGGTCCTACGTATCTCGGTGCTAGCTTGCCTTTCTTACCGAAACGCACAACACCCTTCCAAGGAGATACTTTTAACCACACAATATCACCAACACCAAACTCTAAGGCTTACAGCAATTATTCGCATAACTCTTTTTGGCGATCTCTTGCTGCCTTAAGTCTTTCCTTAGTCAGAAAACCTTATTCGTAGTCTCTCGTTCTAGTTCAGGACAAATTAGTTGGCTTCTTCCAACCTTTGCCCATAGAACAGATGACATACATTACCTTCCATACAACTTTTCTCACAACACATACTCAATACCAGAATGATAATTGTTGATATAGGAGAACTCAGTTAAGGGTAAAAGCATGCCCCAGCTTCCTCCAAAATCAAACACACCCATGCTCTCAGCTCACCATCCAACGCCTGATTTGTACGCTCACTTAGTTCACTCATTAGAGAATGATAAGTCGCACTCATCTACATACGCGTTCTCAAGACTCCATAACACGTTTACCACTATCGCGAAGTAAGTATTTCATCATGTTTCTTGATGATCAACGCGACACCCCATGGCTCATTACCAACTCACCGAGCGAAAAGTCTCGCCTACTCTTCCATACATCTCTTGCTAAGGTAATAATACGTCCTATCCATTCTCGGATGTATCAAATACCTTTCATGATTGATGTCCTTACGCTTCCTCTCAATGAAACCAATAGCTGGTCCCCAAAGTACATTCCTCCATCTTCGTTCCTTTCCATTTACTGGTCTAAACCAAGTAATCATTCTTCTTACATGTTCTCATCCTTGAACCTCTCTCTCTAGGCTGTCAATATCATCCTCTTAACTCCGAACTGAATTATCATAATCATTGCTCACAAACATCCAAGTTTCACTCATTCACTCCCGCTCAGCGCTCTTACCACGATGTCCTCCCTTCCTTGACGGTAGCGAATAAGACAATCGTAGTCACTGAGAAATTCCACACCCAACTTCTCTTCAACATATATTAACCTCTTTTCAAATATATGCTAAAGATTCTTATGATCTGGGTAGACCACACTCTTTGCTCCATAAAATATCATCTCCAAGTTCTACTCCCCAACTTTAAATCATGTATCACATAGTTCCTCTCGTGGATCTTATACCTCCACGATGCCTACGCAATCTATAGAAAGATAGAAATGAATAGTCAATAGTACCTACCAATCCTAAGGACAATCGTCTCTCAGATGGTTACTTAGGTACTTTCCACTCTTCACCACTTTTATCTTACTAATGTCCACGAATACTCACAATCGTTGACCATCTTCCTGAAGAACGTACATCTTAAATCTACACCTCTCACTTGAACAACTTGCAAACATCCTCTTCTTCTTCAACGAACAAATTGATAATCAAAACGACAATCTATCCTAAGTAAACGACGCGAACCATGAAACCGGTCAAACTAAAACGTATATCAACGAACTCAAAAGGGGTACGAATTACCGACTAGCGAAGTAACGAACATCAAAATCAAAGCTAGAAAAAAAACACAATGAGAAATTTTCCCCCAATAAAAATAGACACGGATAAAATATTCATGAACATCCATACAAAGAAAATATAAAATACACGTACCTATAAAACATCCACAAACGTACCTCAACGAAAGAAACACTCGATGAACTAATTACATAATAAGTTTGGTAAATGAGAACCATAGATAGTTCTTATTCCCGTACTCGACCTTCCCAAAAACAATTGAACACCGTTTTTCACAAGACATATCTTAAACTTATACATTTTTTTTAATATATATAAACCATTTTATGTAAGACATCAACATAACCATTTTTTTTCCACACTTCATTTTCACCATAAAAATATTAGTTTCCATCAAACGACCTTGAAATACCCAAAACGAATTTGTAAAATACCATAAAGACTCTAACACAACCTCGTAATCGAACGCGAAAGACACTGAAGAATTCCGTAATCAAAATAATCCTCAAAAAAAAACTCATACCAGTGAACACTCACGCAAATACATTGCAAACCAAACGATGAACTTACAGACTCATTCGTACAACGATCAAACCAAAACCATAGAAAAACATCGATACTAACAGGTCACAAAACATGTCACAAACTTCAATTGGTGTGTGTAAATGAGGGATCAAATATCCACACCAACTCGTCACGAACCAACAATACTTGAAGAATAGCATAACATTCATCCGAGGAATGAATGTATGGAATAATCAAAGAAACGAACGAGTATCCAACAAAAACGAATTCGATTACCCATCACCTATCACGACGTCAAAGAGAAAGAATATGGCATATGTACCATCATGGTACGAATAGGAATGCCAACCAAAGAATTAGGTATACAAACGGAGCGTCTAGCAAACAAATCAACTTAAATATCACAACATAAGTACCCACCGATAATTGAGGTATCAACATATGATAGGTAGGATGGAATCTTACCACCTACACACCCCAACATATAACGACTGCCTGAACGGTTAAGAGAATACTTCTCTAACCATACAGCCATCACCAATCATGATATCACATACCATCTACCACAACATATAACAACTAACATCAATCAATGCAATAATGGTCACAAGTCCACGTGTGTGATACTCTTATAATTATGTTCACGACCATAGTTATAAGCCTATTCCACACGCATTCTTACTTCTAAAACCACACATCTCAATGATAACCCACATATACCACATAACACCTAATACACGATGCAATCCATGCCATCATACTTGCAAGTCCACTTGTGTTGTGACGCATGTATAATTATGTTGGCCACCATAATTATATATGCCCCCTTTCACAAGTGTACTCCCTCCTATGACAACACATCATGCAAACCAAAACAAAGACGTCGTAAACAATCATCTCGCATGGAACAATTCCAACAATCACATAAATTCTATAATCAAAATCACTCGGATACGGTCGATCCAATATCCAAGAGTAATCACGCTCCAACATGGCTCCAGACGGCAAAAGACAATATACGAATTCAAAAACATAACACAAAACAAAAGGCGTTGCAAAATGGCTCAAACTCTACTCTCGCACTTATCTCCCTACTCAGATCAATTCAACTTACTACTCGCTGTGGACTCTAGATCCGAATCCATACCATTCCATCCTAACTCCCTTTCATCTTTACTCAACCAACCATTCATGTGTCCTACACGTTGAGGAAGTCGACAACATGCAAAACCATCTACCATCTCCATTCTTTTCTTCCAATTCTACATAATTCACAAGCGCATACAAATCACGAGGTTTACACTAAACCACACCTCCTTTACCTGAAAAGTGAGGAAACTTCCCAGGGTACGATAACGGCTCCATCTCTAAAAGTCGTCACGGTTCGAAACCTCTCCACTTCTTCTCCACCAACGTTTCCCATAAAAGTCATCTCCTTGTCCGAACATAGATACATGCTATCGGGAACTCGGATTCTGCGGTTAATCCGCTTCATCCTACCACTTCTCTCGCATCCTATAGCGACAACGGTTGTCCAACGAAGAATCTTACGCGCGGAAGACGATATAATAAAGTCGATATATACAATACTACGTATATAGAATAGAATAGACGTCCAAAACACAATAAAACATCTTATAAATATAGGAAAATAGTCATATAAAATACTATACTTACACATAGATCCTAAATGCAACTATATGAGGGACTCCTAAGTTATAGTCTAGGTCAAACCGCCTAATTCTCTATAATCAAGGCTCTGATACCAATCTGTCACACCCCGCCACGGCGGAAACGCGCGGGTGTAACTTCATGGATATCATCACAACACCTGGTGTCAACATAGAGAACAACTACATGCACATAAATAGAGCAATGTACAAACACAAAGTGTTGTAACAATACCCCAAAATAAAATAACCAAAACAAAACATAAACCCAAACATAGATGATAACCACTTCCAATGCAACTAAGGTCTCGTCTATCCACATCCTTCTATCTTATCCTTAGAAAGCTCACCTGAAAATGATGCTTAAAATGTCAACATAACGTTGGTGAGATTCATAGGTTTAAGACTCAACACACAAGGCAACCGAATTTACTGTGATTACAAAATATAGCTGGACAAATAAATTATAGTTATCATATAGCTACGTGCATTTGCAAGTTAATATCCCCACATAAAGGCAACAACACACATAAGGCAACCATTAGGACGGCTCGTGTCCTCCGACCCCATAATTAGTACCACATCAGGACGGCTCGTGTCCCCCGACCCCATAATTAGTGCCACATCAAACATATCATCAATTAGGTCGCATGCGTGAGCAACAGGGTAAGCACCCTCCCAATTGAATCCCAAAATATATCATCAATTAGGTCGCTATCCTAATTGAATCCCAAAACATCCATGCAAGCAAATAATCACACATAGCATACATACAATAACATTATAAGTCCAAGCTCTTTAATACCACACACATAATCACAGTAAACCAAAACATTTAAGACAAGCATCATTCCCATCCCAAGTTTAAAACAAAGTAAAAATATAGGACTATGAACTCACCTTAAACTCCGCAGCTCCGCAAAACAATACACAATCTATAGCACACAAAAATAATCCACATTACACAAGGTCAAGCTAAAAGCTACAACCCATGTAATACACATATGATGGATGTCTAAGACTCATATGACCCACCATGGATCTCCTAGACACCACACTAACCACTACCATAACTTAATACTCACTAAATCCCTTGCACTCAAAAACTCAGAAAACGCAGAATTTTTGAGTACATTCACTCACATAAAATCACGACAAATAAAGCTCAACAACTCACATCAAAAATTTACCATGGTCTCTCATAAGCATAGAAGCTAATCCCAGAAGGTCATGGACCAATAACACACACAAGTACTCACAAGAAATTCAAACTTGACAACTACTCAAATTCGGATCTGAACGCACACCAAAAAGTTTTGATTTTTAATAATTACTTTTACAAGTTTTTATCGCGAATCCTCTTCGTGGTAGTCTAATATAACTTAAAACTTAACTATTCCAGAAGACCAAGTCAAAATACCACTTTTACAACCACATGTCAACCTCAAACTTTTACCCAAAATCTGCCCCGGTTTGACAGCTTTGACACCTTAACAAAGAAAAATCAAAAGACCGACTTCCCGAACTCAAAATTGATCGTGGCTGGACTTTTTGGAAAGATCTTTCATTATACTTCAATTTAGACTTAAAATTCGTGACTTAACTCATCACCATCTGTTATATACACTCACATCTTTACAGCCTTACAAATCTGTCCAAACCCTAACTCAATAACTAGCATGTTTTACGCTCAATTCTCTTAACCAATCATCATACTATTATCATTAATTGATCCCAACATGTTTAATAACATTAATTTACAGAAGTTGACACAAACCCTAATCCATCATACTTTATATTACATGAATTAGATCAATAACTAATTAATTGAATGAAAACTAGTATCGAAAATATACCTTGATCTCGATTTTAGCTTCAATAATAAAAACCCTAAGTTTTTTTTCTTCCCTTGCCTCCCATGAACGACCAAGAACTCTCAAAAAACGTTTGTGGGGTGTTGGGGTTTGTTTATATATTATTTATGGGAGTAAAGATCATTTGAGGACCAAACTTTTTTTACATACCAAGGGACTAATCTCCACCCTCCATCTTTCCTCCATCTTTATTTGATCTAATGGATGAGATTAATCACAACAATTTAAAAAACCCACATTCATTCTTTTTTTTCAAATATTAATATCTTTCAAACCGTTAATCGTTAAGCGAAAAAAAATATACCGTTACGACGAGCATTTAATTATCTTTCTATAGATAGGCTAATTGATATATTTTCGACAAAATTTTTTTTTTTCATTTTTTTCACGTTTTTTTTTCGTGGCCGAAAAAATCATATATGATATTACATATAATATCATATATGATATTACATATCATATATGATATGTAATATCATATATGATATTATATGTAAAATCATATATGATATTGCATATCATATATGATATGCAATATCATTTATGATTTTACATATAATATCATATATGATATTATATGTAATATCATATATGATATTGCATATCATATATGATATGCAATATCATATATGATTTTTTTTTGCCAGGAAAAAAAACGTGAAAAAAACGATTTTTTTTTTTTTGAAAGTATATCAAAGTGCCCGTCTATAGAAAGATAATTAAATGCCCGTCGCGATGGTGTAATTATTTTCGCTTAACGATTAACGGTTTAAGAGATATTTAAATTATAAAAAATGAGTGAAATAATAAAATCCTTTTAATCTCAACCATTGATTTCCTTTTTAGATGGATGGTGGGGATGAGTCCCTTGGTATGTGAGGAATGTTTGGTTTGTAATATAACTCGACTCTTATTTATGGATAATCCTTATCATTAGGTGTTGTAATTGGACTCAAATTTGGTTTCCTTTTTCCCCTTATCCCCTAAATCGATTTTTCCTATGCATATATATTTATTTTTTTTATTTTTTTATTAAATTTATTTATTACACTCAAAACCTCATACTTTTCATATTTTATGTATTCCCATACCGAAACCTAACGTCTTACGCGATAATCCTCAGTTTTACGACAAACCAGAAAATATTCATTTTCAAAATAAAGTTTCCAAAAACAGATTTTCACACTCTTTTTGAAATATAACTCATAAAAACAAATCCCACGTAACTTACTAACGCTCAATTACTTGAACGAAGCCTCGTTACCCAAAAACACAAAAACACCAAAACTACACAAGTCATTTCTACACCACAAAGGTGATCAAAATGAACTTTCCCAAATTCCAAACTCTCCAAATCATAATAAAACTACTTACGCAAAGGGATTTAGTGCTAAAACTCACCTATATCACACTTATAACACTACAATCACCTATAACACATCAAACAAACGTCAACCAAGTCAAAACTATCAGTCAAACTAACCTGCCAAAACCACGGTTGTTACACGTTCTTCTTTGGTTTTTGGTTAATTATGGTATGTTTAAGAAATCTTAACTATTGTAAGAATTCTTATGGTAATCTGAATAACATTGCAGAAATCAACATATTATTAATAACTTGACTGATTGTTTCTGTAAAACAAATGGTACAAGATCTTTTATTAATACGTCATTGATCTACGTGGAGTCATTTGTTTATCAAAGGAAGTAACAAATAATGAGATTTTTGCATGGAAGTATGAGGATTCATACATGCATACTTGATATGAAAGAAAATATCAATTCATAATAGAGAGATATAATAGAAAAGAGACTATTATACATTATGATTTGATTACAAGTTCTGGAAGTTCCAGATTTATTGAAGATTACATGAAATACTAACCAAAACTATTTGGTTGAGTAGGTACAACAAGGATACTTGTAACTTAAGATTAGTTACGCCTCTGACGTAAATATCTAACTTCTTTCTCGAGTTCAAGTTGTGCAGCTTTCATGCTTGAGAAACGTTCTTGACACATGTTCATTTGATTTGCCAACATAGTCTCTAATGCGGAAATCTTTTGACCCTGGGCCCTGGCTGTGTCTCTAGCCATCCATAGGGTTCTTTCAATATCTTCAACTCTACCATGCGTATAACCATGTTCTCTTCTTGCATAACGGATCCGGGAGTCCAAGTTCCCAAGCTCGTGGTCGGTTTTGTCCTTTATTTCACCAACCTTCATTCCTAAATCAAACACTGCTCGTCTTTCAGCATCTGCTCTTCTGAACAACGTGTCAAGGTTACGGTCGTACCATTCCAAACGCATTGGTTGTAAATCTTTTAGCTGTTCAGTGTGAGCATCTAATATGCTGGCTTGTTGATAAAGACGAGTCCATATTGAATCATGAGTGCTTATATTGTAGTCAGGTGAATTAGGTGAGGATAAATTATAAGGAATATCTGGTATTGAGGAATCCGAGGTATTATATGATGGAGAATTTGGCTCAACATTCTTCCACGGCATCTCTTGACGTGAACTTTGTCCAATTTCGAATGTTGCCTGACCACCAATCAAACCTTCATAAGATTCAGTAGCTCTCCTGGGTCTCTGACGTAAAGGTGAGTGAATAGGTGACGATAGGAGTGGTATTTGAGTGAGTTCTATATCAGGCTGAGGTTGTGATATTTCTATATTAGGAACTTCAATATTCGGAGAATTTTGATAGATAGGTGATGTTCTAGTATTACTGGGAGTAATTTCGACATTCACGGGGGTTTCGGAAGACATGTTTCTGTAGTAACCGAGAATAGTATTTATGAGTATTTTATACGTTAAAGATATAATAGTACGGATGAAATATTAATTGTGTAAGAGTAAATACTAAGCATGTAACAATACTATTACCAGATGTCAGGCACGGAAGGGCACGAGTCATCATTGTGTAGAATGGTCCGTTTTTAAAATCATAGTTATAGTCCAGTGTTCAAAATACACCCGGTTCTCTATAACCATGGCTCTGATACCAATCTGTAACACCCCCTAATTTGAGTAATGACAGCGGAAGACTAATGGGGTATTACGTAGAGGATCATAGTCATATTCATAGAAAACGGCTCAAAGAGGCGTTTTAGTTTTAGATATATCATTCGAAATCAATATATTACAAACCAAGTTCATTGTTTTTCATACATGTCAAGCATGTATGTTTAAAAAGTGAATGATACATGTTTATTTAATACCCGTGCCAGGGTTTTATGCCCTCTTCTTCCGTGCCTTGTACTTCCTTGCTTTCGATTACCTGGGATAAACATGCTAAAAAGTCAACATAAAGTTGAGTGATATTCATAGGTTTAATTTCAATAATTCTATAGTTGAACACAAGTCAAAGTTGTTAATTGCATCGTTATACAATTAATAGTTGAAAATAGTTGTGATTGCATCGTTATACAATCAATAGTTGTAATTGCATCGTTATACAAATTACTAGTTGTATTTGCCTTAAGCTCATGACACTCAAACGACAACGAGACGTCAAAATATGACGTAAAGTAACCGGGCCCTCTGGATAGGTATTTGCCAATAACCTATGTAATTCAAATAAAGTGCGTTTGGTGGCCCATCCTGGCGAGACCAAACGGGGATTGTCGGTCCCAAATAGATCTATTCACAACTATCTGCGCTCACTCGTAAGTGATTAAGGTTCATGATATGAGGGACTTTTGGCAATAAGGTACTTAAGCAATACAATATCAGATATAGCATACCAAAAACACTTGTGTTCATAGTTTGTAGCATGTATCCCCCCACGTAGGGTTTAAAACATATAAAAAGGTGGGCTATGAACTCACCTCTGTAGTACTTGTAGTAGTGGTATCGTAATTTCAGACGGTGAAACGGAACTGCTTCGACACACAACCTAAAATATATGGCAAGTCTCAGTGTCTGATAGTCTATGTTGGTCTATATCGCGAATAAAGTCTCATTATATCGTATCGAGAATAAACTTTCGTTTAGTACGTAAACGTAGTTGAGTTAATAAATATATATCGTTATATATATTTATTTATATAGCGAAGCGTCGCTTTTTGTTATTTTACTGTGGCCTAAAGTACTCGTTTCAAGTTTCTGAGTTTGCGAAAAATCAATAGAAGTATATAATTCGTTATTCTATAAATAACCTTTAACTTTTACAAAGTTACAGTTTATACCCTAACGGTCGAATATTTACACAGTTAGTCCATTAGTTTCGTTTTAAGTCAAGGCTTTCCAAGTATTACACTTTATAACCAATAGTTTCATAACTTTTAGTTTCTAACATGAATTTACCAAGTTGGCCGATTATGTCCTTAAGTTTACAAAAGTGACATTTTTAACCCTAACGGTATATAATTTGCACCGTTAGTCCAAAAGACATCTAGTTTGGATTTTTACCTTTTCTCTTTCTAGTTAAGTTCCAAGACAGCTTATAAGCTTTTCAAAATAGCTTATTATACTTAAGAGCTTATTAAAAGTTTATTGGGCTTTATACGTGCATAACTAATGCCCATTAAGAGTTTACGATCCAATAAGTTCTAAAGAGTTTTGGGCTTTGTTTCGGGCTCATTTTAAGATGTTAAAAATGTATTAAAACTGCTTATTAGAACTGCTTATCTTGTTTGCTTATTTTCAGCTTATTGGGCCTTAAAGCCCAAATTGTATTCCTAGTTATTCAAGAACTGTCTCGAATACAATTTACTTTGGGACTCGTTTAGTGACTTAATGTGTTCAAGGATTTATAAAAGTGGTACCACACGTTTCTTTGAAGTATGATAAATGAGTTTAAGCTATAAAAAGTATGGGTCATGTTTCTAGTTTCGAAATAATAAGACCAAAGTAAACATGACTTGTTCATGTTGAAATAGTTTCGAAATCAAAAATAAACTAAGTGTTTTAAAATGGTTTTCGACTTGACTTAACATTGGGTCCAGAAATACGTTCGAAAGGTTATATATATTACAAATATTGATGGTTCTCGTTAAATAGCATATCTAGCTTTTAGTTTGGCGAAATTAAAGAGTATGTTGTTTATATGGTTTTCGAGTAAAGAGGTTAAAGTGATACGTTCTTAGTAAAACTATATATGTATGAATAGAAGTGAAAATGAAACGGAAACTTACTACACCAACAAAGGGTGGTTAGAACGCGTTGTAGGAACTTAGGACGAGCAAAGAAATTATGTAACCCGATTTACTACCCAACGTAGTATATAAAACCTTCTTCGTTCACCCTTGTACTAAATTCGAACCCTTCGAGTCTTGACCAAAGCTTAGTCGACTTGTTACTAGTTATAGGACTTAAAATTTATTTTGTTTGTGACTTATGGTTTTGTACCGATTGCATGCATGCATGGGAGTCTTATATACAGTAGTTGTTGAGTGTCGGTTGCATGATTTAGGGGAAATGACCCTTGCGTGTTTGAGAAAAATGAGCATGGACAGTCTAGTAGGTGAAAATATGTAAGTGTTTGTCCCCTTGTTTTGTTTGTACCGATCGACTAGAGTAAAACCAAGAAAGGAAATGTAAAAAAAATGAAGTACTAGTACTTGTGACTAGTTGAGGTTACTAGTTGTAGGGTCTTAACATGTTATCATCAATAATAGATCGTTTAGTGAAGTATTCGGACCAAGAGTTAGACCGAGACAAGTGTGGAGTGGATTTGCAATAAGTGATATGTGGTGTTGAGTGATCATCATGTTATGCTTGGCTTGATTCTTTCATATATATAGTTCGTTCCTTGTAAAAATGAGTGTTGCACTCGATTCTTCACTAGAAGGAAAAACATGTCGAGCAAAAATATTAGTAGGTCGTTTGTAAAAATACGACGTGCCAAGGTCAAAGTGAACACACCTAGTCGATAGTTCATTTCTATCAATAACATGATTGGGCTGATTGGGCCTAGCTCGTTAGCTAGCCCGTTTAGGAAAATGAATAAAGAAAACGTATTGGGCTTAGGCCCATTGGGTGCTACTGGCCCATTTGTGTCGTCTCGGTTATCTTGTCGAGGTCCAACAATATTCGTAAAATGTCGAAACGTAAACTTATCAAATAACGTTTAAATATATTCGCGATATACATAGACCTACAGGTTGTGTGCAAGCATCGTTCCAAGGTGATCACAAGTATCGTTGTGATTATATATAGCATAGCATGATCAACAAAAAAATTTTGTTATCGGTAAAAATGGTTATTAATTAACGTAATGATTTGATTAGCATTTACTATTCATGGGGAAAATCACGAGAGTTTACAATAACTTTACATCGTTGGTTAAGACAAACTTCCAACTTTTTTTTTTTTTTTTTTCTTTTTTTTTTTGCACTAATAAAAATAAAAACATAGATGTTAATAAAAATAAAAACATAGATGTGTAAAATTTCACAACTTTTCTATTACTATTTTTCAGGATAATTTTCATACTTTTCATACTTTCAGAAATAATTGCAATAGTGAAAGTAGTAAACACACGAAAATAAACTAAAAATATACAATATGTACTTTCACTCCAATTGCATTGTGCAATTTCCCGACCTAACCAAAGATAATAAATTACGGACGCGAACACAGGTAATGTAAGGAAACACACTTTGCCTAAAGCAAGTAACCACTGATTTTAATCTACAGGGTAGGCTAAGGTGTAAGGGTGTAACGAAACATTATAACAAAGGTGTAAGAAACGAAAGGAATGGCTCTGAGGGTTTTTCTAGGGGTATCTTACTCTAAAAATGAGAGTAACAAAAGAGTTTATACGGGGGTTAACTAACCAGTGTAGTTAGTTAATAACACATAACATATAAAGGCTTTTTGGGTGTAATCCTAAAAATTTACCAAGTTAGACAAGTCACTCCAATTATATAAATAATACTCATTATGGTGGTCTCGAATAGTATACAAGCCAAGTTCTAAAATTTACACGTCACCGGCACACTAAAGTTTTAATATTTTTGAAAGAATTAAGTTATGTGTGCGGTTATGCAATTTAGACTTTAAACAAAACATGCTAAAAAATTTTAAATTTTGATATATTAAGCGCATTTTAAGCACATTTTGAAAAAGTTTAGGACAAGTAAGTGTTCTAATTCTCCATCCCCCACTTAAGTTAAACAACGTCCTCGTTATTTTTGTCAAAGGTTAAAAACATGGGAAATAAAAGAATTAAAACAGAAAAACTTCCCTGAGATTTGCTCGGTATGATCCTCCATTATGTGTTTGAAGAGCGAAAATCAACTTTATTGTGGATGTAGGATTTAAGCTTCGAAAATGATGTATCCACAAAAAGTGCAGGAAACTATAATACCATAACGATTTTAGCACACTTAAGTTAAGAAGGTTCAAACTTGCATAATACATTAGTAGTTAGTGAAAATAAAAATAAAAATAAAAAATGTAAATCATCAGGTCAGTCGATACGCCGTATCTTATTGAAGAAGATACGCCGTATCGAGCCTGGAATTAGTACGAATCAGAATAAAAGATGCGTCGCATCCTTAACCACGGATGCGCCACATTAAATAAACTGACAGAAAGTTTCAAAGTAAATAATAATAATAATAATAATAATAATAATAATAATAATAATAATAATAATAATAATAATAATAATAATAATAATAATAATAATAATAATAATAATAATAATAATAATAATAATAATAATAATAATAATAATAATAATAATAATAATAATAAATGCAGGAAAATAAGATATGACCAGTGCAGGTGATACGTCGCATCTCATGCAAGAGATGCGCCACATCTACTGCAGGTCTGACAGACTCGACAGAAAACCGAAAAATAAGATAGAATTTCCGGGTTGTCTCCCGGTCAGCACTTTTCTTTATTCCAGAGTCTTCAAGTTAGACTCACGTTCAGCTCCTATATTGTATCAAAGAGATCTTCAATCTCCATATCTTCCTTAAGTCCATTGTCAAGTAACCAAACATTATGTCCACTAATTGGAACATTTTTGACATAAATCCGCCTTTAGTAGTTATTCCATTCAGGTCGTGCCATTGGAACAAAACTCCCTTAATACCCTTCGACAATTGGTGCACTTCAATCATCAATTCTCTAATCATATCGTTTTATTCTTTCAGCAACAGTTCATTGATGAAACTTTTGACCTCATGATGCTTCTTATTCGTGGGCAAACTTAGATACAATCTCATCGATTGTAAGTTTGATCCTTGGTCCTCCGAACCAGCTTGGGAAAATATCAATCATGATTCTTGAAACACAAAAGAAATAGGCTTCGCAGTAAAAAATTTCTAACATACAGGAAAGATGATAAGAATTTTCTCCGTTCGGGATAAATAAAAGTTGCTGATATCTGCAGTCGATGCGCCGTATCCAGAAGATTGGATACGCCGTATCGTAAACGTTAAAATTTAAATCAGACTTTTTATTCAGAAAACAGATACGCTGCTTATGAATTAGAATGCGCCGTATCAATTTAGTTATCAAAAATCGATTAAATTTATTAAATTAAATGCGTCGTATTAACAGAAGCTAATGCGCCGTATTTTTGTTACGTTTCAAAATTTAAGATTTTTGATTTAGTTGATGCGCCGTATCGATAAAAATCGATGCGTCGCTTCTGTTTAATAATTCGAAAACTGTTTTTAATTTAAATATAAAATACGCCGTATCTGTTAAAACAGATGCGTCGTATGGCGTTAGGGTTTAGAAAAATTTCTTATTAAAAATAGAATACGCCGTATCTTGGGGAAAGATGCGTCGTACTTGAATTTATTAAACACATTGTATTTTATAAAAATTAAACGCAATACACCATATATGTGAAAACAGATGCGCCGTATCATTTGTATCAGCACAATACAACAACAGCAGAATGCAGAAAAATAAAATAAAATTAAAAACAAATAAAAAACAAACAAAAATACAGAAAAATAAAACACACAAAAACAGTAAGTATGCAAATTATAAAATGAATGCAATCTATCTAATACACAACAAAGTTAGAATCTAAAAACCTAATAAAAATAAAAATCTAATTAAAATACTTTTCAAATTTATAGATCATAACTATTCACTTCCCGGCAGCGGCGCCAAAAACTTGATGCGGTGTGCAAGTGTCGTTGCGGTTTAGCAGTTAAGCAGTGTTAATGCCTATTCAAGTTTTACATTTATATTTAGCCGACTTATCAAAATAACACACACACCTTAACAAGCAGTGTACCCGGTCAGTATGTATATAATGGTAAGTAGAATGTCGATCACTAAGAGTAGAATGTATTATCTAATCAATCTAATTAGTATTTTAATATCTAAGTTAGTTTTACAATCTAAATTAGCTATAAAACCTAATTCTAATGCAAGGGGGGGTCAGCCTGAGAGACTGGCACAGGTTTGGTTATAACTAAATACTAACTAACTATTTTACACGGACCAGTTACAAGGAAGCACGTACACAGATAGATACATGAGACAATAAGAAGACATGTCCTTATGATTAAGTAGATTGTCACTTATTTTATTGCTAGTTTTATATGAAAAATGTATATAATTAACCCTTTCTCATTGGCTCTAATCTTATCGGCGAGTAAACCCTTAATGATTACTTATGTCTATCCTACTTTTCTAAAGAAGTTAGAATAAATAGCCGAAGAGGGGGCATGGCGACCCTAGCCAAGCTCAGCTAGACACAGAGGTTATCAATGCACTAATAAAAGTCACCAAAGACATCAACATATAAACTTTAATCGTTGGGAAAGCAATTTTAAGGGGAGTGCATGATTATTCCGTAGTCACATGACACAAGCCCATCAATCCTGATGGATTAAAGTGTACTAATGCAATAAAACAAAACTACTTGATGAATTAAATACATGCAGGAACTTCTTACAGCTCTTGTATCTTCTTTTGTGGTGTGTCTTCTGCTTCTTCTCTTCTGAATTCGGATTTAAGGTTTTGCAAAAGGTCTCCAAAATTCGTATGGTCTTGGGGTATTTATAGTTTCTGTCTGAGGGATCGATGCGGCGCATTAGGTAAGGAGATGCGGCGCATCGACTTAACTTCGCGTGGGGTCCAAGATTAATATATTCTGGAATATTCATACACAGTCTTTAGATGCGGCGTAACTTGATCTTTGTATGCGGCGCATGTACTTCAGAAGTCTTGGATTGCATCTGGTGAGAACTTGTTAGTGATACGTCGTATGTCAGAAGTATAATGCGGCGTATCTGGAGTAGAACAAGCTTGATCTTCTTCTTTGACCAAAGTTTCATATGCGACGCATGTCAGAATGACATGCGGCGCATTCTTTAAAGTCAGGCAATGGTCTTCGAATTCATCTGATATTGCGTCGTATCTGTTGAGTGAGATACGGCGCATCTTCTGGATTTCAGTAGAATTTTGACATCTCGCTTGTTTTGCTCCATTATTAGTCCAAAATCGCCAAGTTTCTCATGTTACCTGTTTTTACCTTAGAATCACTAAAGTAAACATAAATGCACCGATTCT
Organism: Artemisia argyi; assembly: GCA_030686995.1. NCBI lineage: Eukaryota > Viridiplantae > Streptophyta > Magnoliopsida > Asterales > Asteraceae > Artemisia > Artemisia argyi. Next base: position 253,995 of record JARVZY010002534.1, read on the forward strand.
CATACATAATATAATAAAACAGGTCAATTAAATAGGATAAATGATGATATAAAAATTTACTTATTTGAGTTCATCAATCACCACTTCAGCATCCCAATACCACAGCTCATTCCACCGCCCAAACCACGGCAGCCCAACAGCAGCCCAATAACACAACCCAAACCACGGCAACCCAACAATAGCCCAATACCGACCAAACACACACCACCTCGGCCCCCTCATCACAACCCACAAATGAACCGCCTCGTACTCACCCCATGGTCACTAGGTCTCAATCCGGGATTGTAAAACCCATCAAGCGTTTGTCCTTACACACGTCCTTCATTTCTCCCATTCCTAAATCCCCGTTTCTTGCTCTAAAAGATCCTCTTTGGCGTAATGCTATGTATGATGAGTATAATGCTGTAGTTAAAAATGGTAATTGGATTCTTGTGCCAAGACCTTCAGGTGTTAATTTAGTTCGATCTATGTGGTTAATTAAGCATAAGTTTCATGCTGACAGGAATTTGAGCCGCTATAAGGCTCGTTTGGTTGCTAATGGCAGTAGTCAGCAACTTGGTATTGATTGTGACGGGACTTTTAGTCCGGTTGTCAAACCGGCTACCATCCGCACTGTTCTTAGTCTTTCGGTGTCCCGAAAGTGGCCTATTCATCAGCTTGACGTTAAGAATGCATTTCTTAACGGTGATTTATCTGAGATAGTCTATATGCATCAGCCGCCGGGATTTGTGGATTCCAGATACCCTCATCATGTTTGTCTATTATAGAGATCTTCATATGGACTAAAACAAGCACCTCGTGCTTGGTTTCAGAGGTTTGCAGGTTATGTCACACGTGTCGGGTTTTACCACAGTCGATGTGATTCTTCTTTATTCATTCTACGACAGGGTTCTCAGGTTGCTTATTTACTTATATATGTGGATGATATTATTCTTACAGCCTCTTCTACATCGCTACTTCAGCAGATTATAACCTCTTTACATAATGAGTTTGACATGACTGATCTTGGGGCACTTAATTATTTTCTTGGTATCACTGATGTTCGTCATTCTACGGGATTATTTTTGTCACAGCGAAAGTATGCTCTTCAGCTTCTTGAGCGTGCTCACATGGTTAATTGTAACCCTTCACGGACACCAGTTGCTAAGGAGACTAAACTGGGTCCCAAAGGCGTTCTTGTTCAGGATCCTATTTTGTATCGTAGTCTTGCAGGTGGGCTACAGTATCTCACGTTTACACATCCGGATTTGTCTTATGCAGTACAACAGATTTGTCTTTATATGCATGATCCACGGGAGCCGCATTTTGCACCTCTCAAACGTATCTTGCGATACGTTCAGGGGACTATGGATTTTGGTTTATACTTATATGCATCATCCACTACTTCTCTGGTTGGTTATACTGATGCTGATTGGGCAGGTTGCCCAGCTACACGCCGGTCTACTTCAGGTTATTGTGTATTTTTGGGTGATAATTTACTATCTTGGTCCTCTAAGTTTCAGCACACCCTCTCTCGCTCCAGTGCTGAAGCTGAATACCGGGGTGTTGCTAACGTTGTGGCCGAGACTGCATGGCTTCGTAATCTGCTTCGTGAGTTACATTCTCCTTTATCGACTGCCACTCTTGTTTATTGTGATAACGTTAGTGCCATTTATATGTCTGCCAACCCTGTTCAACATCAATGGACGAAACACATAGAGATCGACATTAACTTCGTCCGTGACATGGTTACCGCTGGTTAGGTTCGAGTCCTACATGTACCCTCACGCTATCAGTATGCTGATATCTTCACCAAGGGCTACCCTCGGTTTTGTTTGAAGATTTTCGATCCAGTTTGAGCGTACGGCCTCCTCCCGCTCCAACTGCGGGGGCGTATTAGTCGATATATTTACATATCTGTTAGTTAGTATTTGTATTAGGCCCATATGTATGATTGTAGGCCTAGCCCACATGTTAGCTCTAGAATTCTCTATGTACTCTCATATATACGTTTGTTAGTGATCAATGCAAATCAAGGAAATCACAACCTTTTACAGTTATTCTGTATAAGTGCTATCAATATTATATAATCTAATGAAATGCGATAATGCAACTCGATTGAATAAGAAGACATTTGTTTCGCATGACTCGATCAGTTGAATAGTTTAGAATGCCATTAAACTTGCTTATTAACACCAATACTTTCATGGACCCGCTTTTTACGTGATTTATTTAACGATTAAGTTGTCAAAGAACAATCATGAAGGAAATACTTACGTGGACCCACTTTTTACGTGATTTATTTAAAGATTAAGTTGTCAAGAACAATGATGAAGGAAATGAGGACGAAGTTAGTATGAAGTTCAAAGTATATCAAGAAGTATGAGCATGTTTGAGTAGACGCTAAGACAAGATACAAGAAGATGTTGATTGAAAGAAAAAAAGATCATCAAAAGATCACATAGCATTAAGGAACAAAGTAACAATACTAATCTATTACATCACACAAGGTTCAAAGCTCAAGAAAAGAATCTTGAGATTCAAGATTCAACGAGCAAAGAAGTTTCTTCAAGAATAGCCACCCCTTAGGGGGAGATTGTTAGAATTATGAAAGTATATTTATAGTGATGGCTATTCTATTTTGTTAGGAACCTTGCATGTCGTCATAGAAAGCTGTAATAGATAGATAGTAGTGGGCTAAGTAATGTTTGTCATAGTTATGTTAGTTATCTAATATGTAAAAGCCTATATCCAATCCAAAACTAAAGCCTATGAAGCCCATTAGGGCGTGCGATGTTCAAGTATAAATACCTCTCAAATTCTTTCATTTGAGAGGTGTGGAAGTGTATTAAGTGTGTGTGTTTTATCATTTTCAATCTAGTGTATACAGTTTATTTTCACGTCTTCTCTCTCTCTCCTTCATCACGTCTCACTTTCTCTCTCTAGGATTTGTGTGTGTTTGATCAAAAATATGTGACCTACAACAAAAAATTATATTGAAAAAACTTTTAGAGACAACAATTAAATTTAAGACTGAAATGAAAAAAAAAAAGGAAAAAGAAAAAGAATAGTCAAGTTTTGTTTACAGGATCCTAATCTCTAGCTAAACGCATATGCAACTAAATGCTTCTAATATTTAGGCTATGTTTGGTGACACGTAGCAGTAGCAGTAAGTAGTAAGCAGTTGGCAGTAGCAGTAAGCTGTAAGCAGTAAGCAATAGTTGTTTATTTAAAAAACATGTTTGGTAACATAGTTGTAGCATTAATTATAAAGTGTAAAATTACGGAAAATGTTATATACACATTAAAATAAAATAAATGATTAAACAAATGGGGGTATATATGTAATTTCAGTATTTAAACGCTTGAAGCAATTCTGGAAAGCTCATTCAAGAAGCATTTCATTTTGGAGCGGTTAAAATAGTTTCAACCGCTATTAGAGATGTTGCCAAACAAGCTTTTCATCTAAATGCTTACCGCTTACCGCTTGTCGCTCCTAAATACTTCTTTACCTCTTGTTGCCAAACATGACCTTAATAGTTCGCAGGAAGCTAGTAGGATCACAAATAACATGTGTGATTAGATATCAACCTCACGATATACGAAGATTAGCATTCAACTAGCATATCCATTAAGCTTATAAAAACATTGCAAAAGTTTGACTTGACTACTAGATTATAAAATAATTTAACATGATGCACGACTTAATCTTTTATCTATACTACATATAAAGGAAAAACAGTCAAAGTGAAAAGTTGAGTTTTTAACACTTGGTCATATGAGAGAGAAAAATAATGTAATTAATACTTTTATTAAAACACCTCATTACTTAAAAGTACAATGATTTATTCACATTGTACAACTAATTAAAAACATATCTACCAATTAAAACACAAATAGGGTTGACCCGGAACGCTTCAAACCCGGCGGGTTAACCAGGTTTAATTTGACCCATTTTCGACCCAACCTAGCAAGTTGACCCGGTTTAAATCGACCCATTTTTTGACCGGAACGGTTCAACTGGTTAAACCACCCGGGTCGAACCGGGTTTCAAAACATTATGTTTAATTCTCAAATCTTCAAACTTTTATTATTTTTCGTTTATAACCTATAAACCTTTTTTTTATCAATAAATTATATGTCGCTATAAAATCTCGTTGTTATGCACGGGTACTCGTCTAGTATTATATAATAAAAGAATTACATTATTTTCGGGCGTTTTTACAAAACCCTTCTCATCGAAAAAAAAAATTAGATCAATAGAAAAACTTGATTTTGACACGTATGCAAAATCAAGCAATATGATTGGCAAATAAAAAGTCAAAATTGAATTGATTTTGGTCAAACTTTAATAAATTTGATGGAGAATTTGATTGGAGAAAAAATACATAAAAATATTGGTGTCAAATTTATGAAAATAAAAACTTAAGAAAAAATGAGGTAATTAATAAAACCTTAGTGATTGAATTTTAAATAAATTACATAGAGCTAAGTGTAAAATTACAAGTTTCTATATTTTTTAATAACTTTAGAAAAAAATAAAAAAATAAATAACCCCTTACACTTTATGCCCCATATACTTTATAATATGAACGATATTTAAAATTATATGAGTATTAGTATTATTTTCAGGCTTCATCTATTAAAATTACAAAGAAAATATATGACTTAGTTTTAACATACGTTAAATACTTTTTTTAAAACTAATATTAATTTTAGACGTTCATCTATTAAAATATTGTTTTTACTATATACGTTACGTAAGGACTTATGTTAAAAATACGTTACGTAAGGACTTATGCTAAATTTTATGTTTTAAAGTTTAATTTATGGGTACACGAGCTTGAATATTAAATACGACTAAACTGTTGTTATCGGGAATATGAATATCAAATGTAAGTACGGATTACTATGATATGAAAATAAATATACGCTATTTTACTTATAACAACGAATCATGAATTCTTATTTAAAGTTTATATATGGATATCCAGAAAAACATTTTTAAAAAATTTTACGGGGCATATTTTAACTTCATTAACGCTGATTATGTGCTACTAAACTCGCACATTTTGTACAACATGATATGAATTGTTAAAATTAAACGACAACATCAACCTCAACCTCACATCTATGTCAGTTAAACAAGTTACACTTTTCAACCAATAAATTTATTTATAAAATTTTATTTAAATAGACATTAATACATAACAAAAAAAATCTTGAACAAGCATTAGTAATTGTACTCATATCACAATTTTTACAGGTAAATTTTTATATGTCCGTATACTAAACTAAAATTTAAAACAAATTTGATGTATGTGTAAACCCCGTACATGCACGGGACTTATAGCTAGTTAACAAGAAAGCCATCTGTAATTCATTATAAATTAGACTAAGGGTGCGTTTGATATAACACTTTAGAATGAGTTTTGGTCACACAAACATTTCTTCGATTATTATTATTATTATTATTATTGAAACCAAGGAAATTACATGAAATTAGAGGGGAGTCTAGACACAATCTGTGCTCCCACTCCTTTTTGAATGCACAAACTAACTCGATGAAAAATAAAAGCACCGCTCTTAACATTGTTAGAGTGGCTGCAGGCAATTGCCCCGACGCGCGAGAGTGTATTCAAAGCTTCCACATCAAGTTCCCCAAATGTGGAAAAAGCGAAAGGAACGAACTTGTATCCATTGTCTTCACACTTGGACGCATACTTCTTCTTTTTCTTTTCCACAGCATTACACAACGCAGCCCCAGGAGCCCATGTCGTTACTCCATTCCCAGCAAACGGAGAGACCCCAGTCACATCCAGACATGCGTCCTTACCTTGGAAACAGTTAAACAATAGCACATCTGCAGGCCGTAATTCTCTCCCTTCCTCCGAAAGAAATCCCATTGGAGCCTCTTTACGCACCATGATCCCTGCTTTGGAACATATATCAACAAGGACATCACGCACCAAATTATGCCTGAACTTAACACCCACTTCGCTAGCGCAGTGAACTGCGTGATCCCCCCACTGGTCCATACGGTGTACATTGCAACTCGGGCATAAGCTGCCTTCAGAGAACATAGGAACCGCAACCCTGTAACATAACACCGATCGAAATTGGCGAGGATTCATCCGTTGTCCGAGACCGACAATAGGGATGGCGAAGAGGAAGTCCTGCGCATGCGGGGCGCGGATACTACTAAGTATAGCCACCTGCCTTGGACTTAGTGAGTACTTGGAGACGAGGTCTTTCTCAATAACACCGAAATAACACTTTGCCAAGGTTTTCATCATTTGAGGGGCAGAAGCGCCCCCGGTGACAGTGAGGAAGTCGGTGTTACAAGTAGCGTTGAAGTAATGAATTGAAGAATCAAAGATCGATAGATGTGCATTTAGGCGGGTTTCAAAGTGGATGCATGTATCTGTTCAAAAAAAAAAAAAAAAAAAAAAAAAGGTGGATGCATGTATTTTGCGGGCTATTTTTATTTGTATCTTTTTATATGTGTGGATCATTTTTGTTATTTTATTATTTGAATAATATATTTTATTTAAAATTTATTGTAAAATATATTACTACGTATCTCTTAAACCTAAACCTGCTCCAAATTCAAATTCTATATCAAATCGAAATTCTAATCAACGCTACTTATAAATCAAATGGACCCTAACATTTGTTTATAGCAATAACGTGTTGCATGTGATTGATCTAGGTATATATTTTAAGAAACATAGAAACCGCCATTCAGGAGTCGAGCAAAAACAATTTATATATGATGGTCATGGAAATTAAATCATTGTTTTAGAATGAGTGGGGCCTGCCAAACTTTTCATAACGTCACAATTCTCTATATATTACATTTCGCAAAGGACCACATTCCAAAGTGCATTATTATATTTAGTAAAGCAGGAGCCTATTAACGGGCTACTTTTTGTCCGACGTAGAGCCCATCAGCCCCTTCAATTGAAAAATAAAAAAAAAAATATTTGTTTGTACAAACAAATCATTAATAAAAAAATAAAATGGTAACTTATAAAACACACCATAAACTTTTTAATATCTATAATTTTTTTATATAAATACCTAGCAATTTCGTAAATAAAAAAAATACTGGCAAAAAAAACCCCTCTCGATAACGAACAAAATAAGCCCAATATTGATATGCTTTGGACATACGTACGGTTTTATAAAAAATGTTGAAGTTTAATATATATATATATATTTTAAACTGGGACCAAAATTTGTGCCGCTGCAACACACTGACACTGACAACTAAAAACATACCACGATCTTACAACAAAAAACCCCGCCTAAACATTGTCCATAAATGATTATCGCAAAAAATTCTCAAAAAATCCCGCTGCAACGCAGCGGGTCCTTCCCACTTGTTCAAAACATAAAAGAAATGCTGCGAGTAAGCCAAAAGAAAATGTTTTTTATTTATTTTTTATTTTTTTTAAAAGAAAAAAAAAATCCAAAAGATAGGCCGAGCCGTCGCAAGTGGCTTCCACTCGCTTTCACCCATTCGCCATATCTAGGATTTGGATTTGAAAAGATTTTGATGTGACTGCAAGAATTGTTTATAAAAGATTTTGATCTTGTCTACAAGCTTATTTTTTGGATTGTTTTAATAATGCACATTACATAAAAGAAAGAAGAAACACACATTTTTATTTATTGATTTATATTCGTTGTGTGACGTGAAAGAACAACAACCACGAAAAGGATCTAATAATGCAAACTAAAATTAAATTAAACAAATATATATATTTTTTGTTTTAAAAATATAGAAAATGTTTTCTTTTTTTGTTTTCTTTTTTGTTTTGGCATATATCAATTGAAGTGTAGGAAAGAAAAGAGAGGTGGTGATTACCGGTTTGGCACAAACTAAAAAACGAGTGAAAAGATAAAGATATTAGGGCATTGGGAGTGCTCCCCTCTTTCCCTCATCCTTCCCTCACTCCCAATCAATCCCCTTCTGTCACATTATTCATTTTCTCTCTCCATCCTCACCCATCCCCCACTCAAATTATGTTGGCATCACTTCCAACACCCTTCCCTCACTTATTTTTTTTTTAATTCCATTAAAATTATTAAAAACCTAAAATTCATTAAAATTAAATAAACATTACATAAAATAACACATAATACTAAAATACTTATTTAAATACTAAAAAACTAAACTTCATTGTCTTCGAGGTATGGTAATTCCTGAGCGTGAACATGATCCATAAGATCAAATCGGAGCCGATAGTGTGTGTCCTCATTTCGTATCTCGTCCAAGGCTGATTCGTCAAACACCGGTTGGATCGGAGGATCCCGAATATGAACTGAGGAGATTGCGGTACCAGAGTCATGTATAAGCATGTTATGCAATATCACACACGCATACACCATTTTTGCAATTCTCTCTATTGTGTGTGGCCGTAAAGGTCGCCTCAGTATACCCCATCTACCCTTGAGAACACCAAATGCCCGTTCAACATCCTTTCGAGCCGACTCTTGTAATTTCTTGAACTTTTTCTCTTGCGGGTCGGTTGGATATTTGAACGTTTTAACAAAAGTAGCCCATGTAGGATATATGTCATCGGTTAGATAGTAGCCACGCTTGTACGTATGGCCGTTCACAACAAATGGGCTCTTAGGTGCTGTACCATTATGCTCGGTGAGGAATAGCAGAGATTGCATCACAACATTCACATCCATTGTTTGAACCTGGCGGTCCAAAGAACGAGTACCATATCCACAAATCCTGAGACGCCACCGCCTCCATCATAATCGTGGGGTATTGATGATCACCCCTTTTATATTGACCCCTCAATTCGATCGGACAATTCTTCCAAGGGAAATGTGTACAATCTAGGCTACCGATCATACCCGGAATGTGATGTCTCTCTTCATGTGCTTCGTACAGACGTGCAACATCATGACTTGTGGGCCTACGAAGGAAATCTCGATGATATAACTGAATAATAGCGTCACAAAAATGTTGAAGACTTTCGCGTGATGATCTTTGTGCCATTTCTAAATATTCGTCGAACTCATCCGGTGGATTACCGGTTGCAAGTTGTTTAATGGCAGACGAACATTTTTGTATGGTTGTGAAACTTTTTTTCGCTCTAGCATCGTATCCTTCTTGAAAATACTCGAATCGAGACTCAATATCATGTGTGATTTTTAAAAACAAACTTTTAGGCATACGATACCTATCTTCAAAAAATTGATCGTCGTATTTCGGATCTTCACAAAAAAAATCACGATGCAATCTTTCTGCAGCTCCGATCCGATCGCGTTTTATAGATTTTCGTGTTGACTTTGCCGTATCTTCTTCCTCATCTGCTTCAATCACGTTAGCAAAAAGATCGAGACTACTATCGTTAGACCACTCGAACGGCTTATCTAACAATATAGTCGAACCAATTTTTTTATTCGTCATATGATTGAGTTTTTTTGTTTTGAATTTTTTTTTTTTTTTTTTTTTTAATAGGCAGTTTCTTTTTTTTAGCTGAGTTTGTTGTTTGTGTTTGTATTTGTTTCATCTTCAAGGCCATTTTAAGCTGAGTTTTTTTTGCTTCCAACGTTCACAAAGCATTCAAACGGTAACAAAGTAACGGTAACATAGTAGCCAACTTTCCAATTTTTCTTTCTCCCCGTGCGTGAAGATTCCTCGTGCGTCGAGCTTCCCGTGCGGTACCGCAGCCACGGCGGCGGTGTTCCCGTGCCACACCGTGGCTTGCCGTGCTCCTCCCGTGACCACTCCCAATGCCCTTAGGGAAGATTTGACGGGGATGGCTATGGACGGCGACACATAATGCCCCACAAGGTTTTAGAACCAAACCCGCTATGATACCATGTTAAATGATAAAAGCCTCGTAGGTTTACATTTATTAATAACCAATATTTATTGATTACAATGTAGCAAAAGCTTAACCCTAATGGACCCTAAGATAGGTCGACTATACTATAATCTAACATTCGCTTGCAGTCCAAGCGAAAAAATCTTTAAAGCTCGAGACTAATTCTTCGTTTGTCACACAAGTAGAGAGGAAATAAGCACATATATTAGAAGCCAATATTTTCTTCCAACTGAACAAAGAGAGCTTATGGCTATGTTTGGCACACAAGATTGTTGAGAGATTGTGTTTATTTTTTCAAAAAATAAGCTATTTAAAAAATAATTTTTGTTTGGCAGACATAGGGTATGTTTGGCGAAAGTAACTGTTGCTGGAACTGGTGCTGGTGCTGGAGATGGTGCTGGTGCTGAAGATTATAAAAAGAGATTATTTTTATATGCTACATGAAGTGACCTTTGGTTTTAAGAGATTATGAAATATTTTTTTTTTTAGAATCTCTTGTAAGCTATGTCTGCCAAATAAAGATTATTCTTTAAGTAGCTTATTTTTTGAAAAAATAAGCACAATCTCTCAACAATCTTGTGTGCCAAACATAACCATAACTTATAAGAGATTCTAAAAAAAATAATCTTCTATAATCTCTTAAAACCAAAGGTTACTTCACGTAGCTTATAAAAATAATATCTTTTAATAATTTCCAGCACCAGCACCAACACCATCTCCAGCACCAGCACCAGTTCCAGCATCAGTTACTTTCGCCAAATATACCCTAAAGAAATAAAAATTAAATGGCAATTTGCTGATGAAGCATTCGATTGCAGGCAAAGAAAGTCTTCAAAATTTTCACAAGTTTTGATAATGTAGCTACAGAAGTTTGCTTTGATTGTGTATTTAAAAAAAATAAAACAAAATAAGGTAAGGTTAAAGGAATAATAGATAAAATAGAAACTAGAAATAAAAAAGACTGATTTTGATTGAATCTAAGAAACAAACTATAATCAAGCGACCATTTATAAAAGATTTTGATGTTGAATGCAAGATTATTATTTTTGATTGTTTTGATAATGCCGTTACATAAAAGAAAAGAAGAAACACACGTTTTTATTTATGGATTTGTGTTTGGTGTGTGGTGTTAAAAAACAACCACCACATGACAAAAATGATCTAATAATGCAAAAAAATAATCTTATGGATCTAAAAATGATCTAATATTTATGGATTTATGTTTGGTGTGTGGTTCAGTAAGCTATTGTCATCACTTATTGAACCCATCACCTTCTTCTTTGGCATAAGTGTCACTCACTGAGTGGAGAGACTTTCTTTTTAAACTCGTCTTATGCTTCCTGAAGATGACTCACTAAGTTACTGTTCACTCAGTGACTTGAGAGCTGTTAACGGATCTTCACACTTAGGTTGTTTTTGTATTCAAATCCATGATTAAGGTGGCTTGGGTACTGAATGGACCCAACAGTACCACTTGCTTATAAAATCGAAACTCATCGTAAAATGACTTGCGTCTTTCAAAAGAAGTTTTTTCTAACTTTCTATAAGCACTATGACTATAATAGAATGAATTGCGATAATGAAACTCGATTGAATCTTAAGATACTTGGTTGGTTCACATATATCGATCATCACTTAAATATTCTCGGATGTTGTATCACTTCCTTATAAACATCGTATTTGACTTGAGTCATTCAAAAAATGTGTTTCGTATAAACGCTATTAATATAATAGAATGATATGTGATAATACCACTCCACTGAATATGATGACACTTGGTTGGTTCACAATATCGATCATAACTTGCATATTCTCGGATGGGTAACACTTGCTTATGAACATCGATACTCGTCGTATTTGACTTGCGTCCTTCAAATGACATTGTTTCGTATAAGCGCTATCAATACAATATAATGGAATCCGATAATTCCACTCGATTGAATATGAAGACACTTGGTTGGTTCACAAATCTTGATCGTCACTTGAATATTATCGGATGTGTTATTGGATGTGGTTACACTTGCTTAAGAACATTGATACTCTTAGTATTTTACTGTTTATAATTAAAAATATATTGTTCCGTATAACCGCTATCAATAGAATTTAATGAAATTTGATGATTCCAATCTATTGAATATGAAGAAACTTGGTTGGTTCATACAACTCGATCACTTGAATATTCTCGGATGTGATAACACTTGCTTTCGTATTTGACTTGCTTCATTCAATAGATGTTGTTCCGTATAAGCGGAATCATTATCAGAGGCGGAACTAGGTAGGACTTAGTTGGTGCCCGGTTGCCACCTTCAAGATTTAAATCATTTGGTATTGATATAGAGACAAAAAAAGGGACATACCTTAAAATAAGATTGGGAACCACCTTGGACTAGAAAGACGAAAGAAAAGATGTGTATAAACTGTTGTTTTTGAAGAAAGAATCCATGCTCAAATTTTTGGTTATAATGGAGGTCGGAAGGTTTCACAAAGAAGATGACTCAAAGCCCAAGATATTCGTATTACTTTACATTTAATCAAATTTATACTTTAACCCCCGAACTTTATAAATTATCAGTTGAGGCATGATTTAAAAAGCTAAGTTTGATTTAGTGCCAAAAAAAAAAAAAAAAAAAAAAAAAAAAAAAACAACTTTTGATTGCCTGAACACAAGTTTACGAACAATACGCACATATTCTTTTATCATACAATATTATTTCGAAATACCTACTGATTTTATAAAAATATAAATGCTGTGGATTAAACTAATTATAATACCCGTGCACGTACGGGGTTTTTCTAGAAAAATTTAGTTATATAATATTATCGTTTCAAAACAGAAAATCTTATGTATATTTTGAAAATTTAGAGTATCAACATGTGCGAAAGTAGGAAACATAGTTAGCAGAAATTGTAAATATAACCATGGCAATATGGCATCGACTTTGTATTTGATTCATGAATGTGTCTCCTTATAATGTTATTGGGCCATTGATTCTTTGATCACATGGGTTTACACATAAACTAAATTTATTTAAACATTTTTGTTTGCTATATGGATTTATAAGAATTTACGCGTGAAAATTATGATATAATTACAACTAATAAGTATGCATGAGTTTTTCATTATGTATTAATATCTATTAATATTTTGTAAAAATTTTAATGGATGAAAGATTTAACTTTGTTTAGCGGACATAAATGTTAATGTTGAGGTTGATGTTGTTGTTTAACTTTAACTATTGATATCACGTTGTACATAATGTGCGAGTTTAGTAGCACATAATAAGCGTTGATGGAGTTAAAATATACTCCGTAAAGTTTATAAAAAATGTTTTTACCAGATATCCGTATATAAACTTTAAATAATAATTACACGAGTCGTTATAAGTACAATCACATATATTTATTTTCATAGCACAGTAACTCGTACTTACCATTTAATATTTATATTACCGTTAATAATAATAATAATAATAAACTTGTAAATAAGATAACATGAGTTCTTATTTATATTTAACGTATATAATAAAAAAGTATTTTGATAGATGAAAGTTTAAAACTAATATTTGTTTTAAAAGTATATATTAAAACTAATTCGTACATTTATAAAATTTTGTAAGTTTAATGGATGAAAGTCTTAAACCAATACTAATACTCATGTAATTGTAAACAAAGTTTATATTATAAAGTGTAAGGGGTTATTTGTTTATTATCTAAAGTTATCTAAAAAACATGGATATTTATAATTTACACTAACTCCATATAATATATTTAAAATTCAACCACTAATATTTTATTAATTACCTCCTCTTTTTTTAAGTTTTTATTTTCATAAATTTGACACCTATATTTTTATGTGTTTTCCATAATCAAATTCTACATCAAATTTATTAAAGTTTGACCAAAATCAATTCAATTTTGACTTTTTATTGGCCAATCATATTGCTCGATTTCGCATATGTGTCAAAATCAATCATTTCTATTGGTCTATTTTTTTTTCATTAAGATTGTTTTGTCAAAAAAACTCCGAAATGACGTAATTCTTTTATTATACAAAAGATTATGTTTAAAGATTTTTGGTGACGTATGCATTAAAATTTATTAGTAAAAATTTATAATTTAATCGTTAGATGTAATCATATATCGTCTTTGTGTTATAAGATTAAATAAGACACATTTGACATTGTAATATAATATTTCTTATATGAGTTTGATAATTTGCTTCATTAAAGCATTTTGCTAAATTGGTTCTAACCGAGCTGATCCATTAAATTCAAGTTGGTTCGTTAACTTGTTGATTTTTTCGACTTAACCAAATAAAGAACCATCTTGGATATATGGCTGAGTCCGCCACTGATCATTATTATACAATCTAATGAAATGCAATAATTCAACTCGACTGAATATGAGGACATTTATTTCGCATGACTCGATCATTTGAGTAGTTTCAAATGTCATTAAGCTTGCTTTTTAAGAACGATACTTTGTATCCGACTCTTTTAAAACGTGATGTCTTTAAAGTTTTGAAATAAAAGTTAATAAATTATACTTTTACTCTACTTTTTCTTTAAATACATTTATTTTATTTAAAAAATTACAAAATAGAATAACAAAAAATATATGAAAAAAATGTTTGGAGACGACGATGAAATTAGAGACTTAAACGAACAAAAACAGAATAGTCAAGTTTTGTTTACAGGATTCTCAGAGCATCAAATGTGATCACACAGTTAACTAAAAAAAAGTGCAGCCACATCAGTATCCCCACTTATAATACCAACACTCAAAAACATACTTCACTAATAACATTCATAACACCATCTTTTGAGGACTACTATATTTTATTTCCTTTCTATTTTTTCAAAGACAGTAATTTATCATTCATTAAATAAAAATAAAAACTACAATAAAATAATTAAAAAACAATACGAAATTGGAAAAACAAATATGATAAGAAAAGCACAAACGTCTTAATTTATCATTCATTAGATAAAAATATTAATTATGATACAATAATTAAAAAACAATACGAAATTGAAAAAAAAAGGGTAAGAAAAACACATTCTTTCTATTTGTTTTCTTTATGCATCCATCTAACATTAGCACCGATGTTATCTTGTATCGTTAACGCCAGTTTATACAAAACATCATGAATCTCCCAATCTTTTCAAGCTTCGTCTTTTAGAAGAGTGTTAATAGAAACTAGTTTTTTTTGGAGGAATGTCTTTACATTTTGCGTATGCTTTCCTCAGATCATCTTTAGCATGATGTGCGTTGCTAAACTGCTCAGCTAAGTCGATGATCGCTTGCTAACGAATGGTATCCCCATCAATTAGTTTCTGAACACCATCCTTGATTTCTTCGACGGTGTGTGAAAGCGAACATGCCATAAGATTTTTGGTACATAAAGTGTATGAAATATGAACGAGTGGATGAAAATATAGGTGAAAGTGTATAGAAATTGTCATTACGGGAATGTTTAAAAAGTAGCTGTTAAAAGTTATTATTTGGTAAAGAGTACATGTTTTTTGGTAGAACGACTACTTTTTTCAAACAAAAACCAAAAGCAACGCCCGTTGATAGAGCAACGCAAAAGGCAACAACGTTGGAAACTCAATTCGTCCGGTGTGGAATCTTGCATAACGCCTCATCCACGTAAGTATAACGCCGGATTGGGCGTTACATACATAATGCTCTAATCTCTAGCTAAACGCATATGCAATTTAATGCTACTAATATTTTATAATTTGTAGGAAGTAGGACCACAAATTACATTTTTGTGATCAGATATCAACTTGACAATATACGAAGATTAACATTCAACCAACACATCCACTAAGCTTATAAAAACATTGCTCAAGTTTGAGTTGGCTACTAATTAACTTGTAAAATAATTTAACATGAGATACGACTTAATAAACGAGGAAGCCAACTGTAATTCATTACTCGTAAAAATTAAACAAGTATTTGTTTATAGCATAACGTGTTGTATAAGTTACAAAAAAAAGTGGCTTTAGGTGACCATTTATTTATTTATTAATTTTTTTAATTTATTTTTTATTTATCACTATTTAGATGCAATGGTGACAACATAGCGTATGGTCACTATTTTTGGTCATTGGTAAAAGATAAGTGACGGAACTTATAAGTGGTCACTATTTAGTCACTAAATTAAATGCTATGTATTTGATCTAGAATAGTGACAAAAAATTTGGTCACTATTTTCGCACATTGCTGTGACTGAATTCCATAAAATGATTAAAGATAATGGTATTTACATATATACTTACTAAAACTTTCATATTCATATATTCATTCAAAAGATTTTAAACACTATTACGAATGAAAAACTTGTGATGCAAAATTGCAAATATATAATTTTCTTGATACAATTCTCCCCCAAACATACTTTTTGAAATATAAACTTATAAATGTAATATTAGATTTTATTAATATGTAAGAATAAAAAAATAACTTAATAAATTAAAAAATAATATATATCAAACATGTATTCAGTAAATAGTAACATATGTTATCAAACATTTATGCGTAATACATAAATCAGTTCCACAATTGTATTATATACTTTCCCTTTTCAAATTCTCACAAATCATTTTTTAAAATAAACCAATCAATTCATTAGGTACATTTGTAAGCATTATTAGCAGACATGATTAATAAGCACGAAAATCATTTTTCCTTTTTGAAAATACGTTTTATTAAAAATTGTGGAAAGTATATAATCCCCCGGTACTTGTCACTATACTATACTACAACGATCAGGTACACTGCCTGGTGGGGGTTGTAAGTTTCTCGAGATCCCTCGAGAGGTAAAGCCTGTTGCGATTCCCACGCATCAGCAGTAGAAGAATCATTAACAGCGATCTCTTCAGAAGTAGTAGAAACAGAACTTTGAAGAGAATCCATAAAACCTGCATATAATATGAAAAAAATAAGTAAGTTAGCTCATAATTCAGCTTATAGAAACATATAGCTTATAATTCAGCTTTGAATTAAGCTTAAATAAAAATAAACGATAAAAAATTAGGGTTAGGTGATGTACGGGATGAAGAATGAGATCAATTAATGAATTTAGAAGAAAAAATTAGGGTTTCTATGATGATCGCAATGAAGGAGATGGTTAGAGGAGCTCGTTACAAGAGGTAGTTAATGAGAGAGAAGAAACAAACACACACTTTGTGTGTGTGAAAAAATGACGCATTAATTGAGAGATAAGAGTAAAAAAAGTATTTAAATAGTACTGAAATACCCTTGTAGTGTAAATATTAACTCTAATCTAAGCTATTAGATCAAAATGAATGAAAGGTGGGGATTGATCCCTTGGTATGTAAAGAATGTTTAGTCCTCAAATGATCTTTGTTCATAGATATTAATATCTTAAACATAAAACCACAATCAAAAATTAAAAATCGATGTAGCAAAAGGTCGACTAATAAACACTAAACCTGCTTTTATTCGGTTGTTAATCTACGGTTTATATCATCCCAATTGATAAAATAACTAGAATAATTCAAAGTGACACAAAGAGTATTCAAAGTTTCTCATAATCACTAATTCATATAAATTATGAAATAAACTTGAACCCATGTTAACAAAAAAATGTTTACAGCAACATAATCACTTTACGGATATGTTTAGCAAAATTAACAGTAGCAATTGGAAATAGTGGCAAGAATAGCAGTAGTTGAAGTGTTTGATAATGTAGTTGTATCAGTGATTAACAAGTGTAAAATGGCGTAAAATTTAAACATTTGACGCTCCTTCAATTAGTTTTTGATAAAAAGTTAAAATGCTAAATGCTCCTTGCCAAATGTGCTCTCTATTCTAAACGCTATATGTAACCCTAAAGTAAACGTTCTTAAAAATGCTCTTAGATGCACATTGCCAAACATACTTGCATCGATAAAATAATTAGATTTTAGGAACATAATTAAAAGGTATTATCGAAAAAAAAAAAAAAAAGGCTTATTTAAATTTCTAGAATCTGAATAAACCAATTCTATCTCGAATAACTCAGATTTGATAAACCAAATCAACTTTAATGTTGCGGATCCATATAACTAAACAATTTTGGGCAACCTTATCTGAAAAAACTGTCTCAGAAAAACCCGAAAAACCACTTCCTCGTATAGGAGCGTGCATAACTCTAAATTTCTAAATCCGTTGCTCATTAAACGGTAGCCGGTTCCAACTAAAAAACACAAAATCTCAACCATACTACATTATATAACAAAACATGCGTAATACATAAATCAGTTCCACAATTGTAGCAATTGGAACAATGAAGAGAAAATCCTTTTAACTAGAACAATGAAGAGAAAATCCTTGTTATTAAAACTGAACAAATAAAAAATAATTCACAAACTTTCCATTTTCATAAATATCTCAAATGAAAAAATTAAACCCTAGCAGACGATCGCCGAAGATCTCTATCATCGTCTTCGTTCCGTTACCATCACCGCCATCATCACCGTCGTCACATTGTCATAGTCACCATCACCAGCATCGCGAAGTCGAGATCACCGTCATCACTTCATCGTCTTCACACCGTCACCTTCACATTCATCGTCGTCGTCTCTGATTCAGACAAATAAGCAAGGTTAATTTCTAATTTTACCATCATCAATCCTCTCTGGTATTTGTAACAATAATTTTAACCTGTTGTTCGATTGAGTTTAAGATCACTTTAAATCTGTGTACAAATTTCTGATTTGTTGATTGAGTATTCAAATAATGTTTGGTATGTAAATGATCTCCTCGCTGGAATATTTAGGTACACGGGTAACTACTGCCGTAAAACGCGGATAACCAATTACATGAATATAAGTGTTCATCGAGTAAAGTCAACAATGATTAACTTTAATAACTTAAGTAATTTTTAATAAAACGTATTTTCAAAAAGGAAAAATGATTGTCGTGCTTATTAATCATGTCTGCTAATAATGCTTACAAATGTACCTAATGAATTGATTGGTTTATTTTAAAAAATGATTTGTGAGAATTTGAAGAGGGAAAGTATATAATACAATTGTGGAATATTTAGGTACACGGGTAACTACTGCCGTAAAAAAAAAGGCTTATTTAAATTTCTAGAATCTGAATAAACCAATTCTATCTCGAATAACTCAGATTTGATAAACCAAATCAACTTTAATGTTGCGGATCCATATAACTAAACAATTTTGGGCAACCTTATCTGAAAAAACTGTCTCAGAAAAACCCGAAAAACCACTTCCTCGTATAGGAGCGTGCATAATTCTAAATTTCTAAATCCGTTGCTCATTAAACGGTAGCCGGTTCCAACTAAAAAACACAAAATCTCAACCATACTACATTATATAACAAAACATGCGTAATACATAAATCAGTTCCACAATTGTATTATATACTTTCCCTCTTCAAATTCTCACAAATCATTTTTTAAAATAAACCAATCAATTCATTAGGTACATTTGTAAGCATTATTAGCAGACATGATTAATAAGCACGACAATCATTTTTCCTTTTTGAAAATACGTTTTATTAAAAATTACTTAAGTTATTAAAGTTAATCATTGTTGACTTTACTCGATGAACACTTATATTCATGTAATTGGTTATCCGCGTTTTACGGCAGTAGTTACCCGTGTACCTAAATATTCCAGCGAGGAGATCATTTACATACCAAACATTATTTGAATACTCAATCAACAAATCAGAAATTTGTACACAGATTTAAAGTGATCTTAAACTCAATCGAACAACAGGTTAAAATTATTGTTACAAATACCAGAGAGGATTGATGATGGTAAAATTAGAAATTAACCTTGCTTATTTGTCTGAATCAGAGACGACGACGATGAATGTGAAGGTGACGGTGTGAAGACGATGAAGTGATGACGGTGATCTCGACTTCGCGATGCTGGTGATGGTGACTATGACAATGTGACGACGGTGATGATGGCGGTGATGGTAACGGAACGAAGACGATGATAGAGATCTTCGGCGATCGTCTGCTAGGGTTTAATTTTTTCATTTGAGATATTTATGAAAATGGAAAGTTTGTGAATTTATTTTTTATTTGTTCAGTTTTAATAACAAGGATTTTCTCTTCATTGTTCTAGTTAAAAGGATTTTCTCTTCATTGTTCCAATTGCTACAATTGTGGAACTGATTTATGTATTACGCATGTTTTGTTATATAATGTAGTATGGTTGAGATTTTGTGTTTTTTAGTTGGAACCGGCTACCGTTTAATGAGCAACGGATTTAGAAATTTAGAGTTATGCACGCTCCTATACGAGGAAGTGGTTTTTCGGGTTTTTCTGAGACAGTTTTTTCAGATAAGGTTGCCCAAAATTGTTTAGTTATATGGATCCGCAACATTAAAGTTGATTTGGTTTATCAAATCTGAGTTATTCGAGATAGAATTGGTTTATTCAGATTCTAGAAATTTAAATAAGCCTTTTTTTTTTTCGATAATACCTTTTAATTATGTTCCTAAAATCTAATTATTTTATCGATGCAAGTATGTTTGGCAATGTGCATCTAAGAGCATTTTTAAGAACGTTTACTTTAGGGTTACATATAGCGTTTAGAATAGAGAGCACATTTGGCAAGGAGCATTTAGCATTTTAACTTTTTATCAAAAACTAATTGAAGGAGCGTCAAATGTTTAAATTTTACGCCATTTTACACTTGTTAATCACTGATACAACTACATTATCAAACACTTCAACTACTGCTATTCTTGCCACTATTTCCAATTGCTACTGTTAATTTTGCTAAACATATCCGTAAAGTGATTATGTTGCTGTAAACATTTTTTTGTTAACATGGGTTCAAGTTTATTTCATAATTTATATGAATTAGTGATTATGAGAAACTTTGAATACTCTTTGTGTCACTTTGAATTATTCTAGTTATTTTATCAATTGGGATGATATAAACCGTAGATTAACAACCGAATAAAAGCAGGTTTAGTGTTTATTAGTCGACCTTTTGCTACATCGATTTTTAATTTTTGATTGTGGTTTTATGTTTAAGATATTAATATCTATGAACAAAGATCATTTGAGGACTAAACATTCTTTACATACTAAGGGATCAATCCCCACCTTTCATTCATTTTGATCTAATAGCTTAGATTAGAGTTAATATTTACACTACAAGGGTATTTCAGTACTATTAAATACTTTTTTTACTCTTATCTCTCAATTAATGCGTCATTTTTTCACACACACAAAGTGTGTGTTTGTTTCTTCTCTCTCATTAACTACCTCTTGTAACGAGCTCCTCTAACCATCTCCTTCATTGCGATCATCATAGAAACCCTAATTTTTTCTTCTAAATTCATTAATTGATCTCATTCTTCATCCCGTACATCACCTAACCCTAATTTTTTATCGTTTATTTTTATTTAAGCTTAATTCAAAGCTGAATTATAAGCTATATGTTTCTATAAGCTGAATTATGAGCTAACTTACTTATTTTTTTCATATTATATGCAGGTTTTATGGATTCTCTTCAAAGTTCTGTTTCTACTACTTCTGAAGAGATCGCTGTTAATGATTCTTCTACTGCTGATGCGTGGGAATCGCAACAGGCTTTACCTCTCGAGGGATCTCGAGAAACTTACAACCCCCACCAGGCAGTGTACCTGATCGTTATAGTATAGTATAGTGACAAGTACCGGGGGATTGATCGTTCAGCTTAGGAACAGTGTCGCTAGGATTAGAAAGCCTAATTTACTAGTTCTAAAGGTGAGGGATGATTATTTTTGTATTTTTATGTTTTTTAGAAAGCAAGTAAAATCTCGGGTTTCGAAGAAGTGGGCGGAATTAGTTGCTATTCAACTAACCCAAAACTAAGATGCAATCAAAATAAAATAATAAAAATGAAATTAAACTAATTTATACTAAGGTTGTGAGCAGTAATTGGAGAAAATGTGTTTACTTAGACTTCATTACTCCCTAGATATCTTTTACACGTTAATTACTTGTTATAATTGCATGGATGACGGATCGTATTCCTTAATACCATTCATGGGGTGGCATACATAACTCCCCAATTCTATGAGCTCTTATCTCCTCCTACACCATGACCCAGCACAACTATAGGGATTGTAAACAGTGGCTCATGCATTAAATACAACCAATAAAGACCTAGTACGCCTCGGTTCATGTTTCTTAAAACGTTCAAGCATGTTACCATTTGGAGATCTGCCAGTTTTCTTAAGCCTAACATATAAATCATTCATCCACAACAAGAATAAACAAGCAATCAACACATAATCAATATCTAGGTTTCATTAGATCTAAGCAAACACAAAGGAGATCTAGCCTAGCATAATGGAATTGAGACAAGAACAAGATATAGACAACCAACACATAGACATATTGATTGAATTAGAAGAACACTTATCTCAATTACAATGCAAGGTATCAAGGGTTTGGAACCCTTGAAAAACCTGTAAAAGTTGCACCAAATTCGTCTTTAGGGTTTCTCCAAAACTTCTCTCTCTTTTAATGTAAAAACTAGAAAACTATATATAGGAAAACTGGGCTGACGGCGTCAAGACAACCATGTGACGCCGTCACCTCGCCGCCAAATACTTCCTCGGACGGCCTTGATCTACTTATGACGGCCTGTGTGACGCCGTCACCAACCACGGTATTTTATTCTTGGGACTTTGACGCCGTCAGGATGACTTTTGACGCCGTCATCAACTACGGTATTTTATTCATGATGTCTGACGCCGTCAGGGTATAACTCTTGACGCCGTCACCTAGTGTTTCCAGCATGGAAAATTGATACTTTGCCGTTTTCTTCACTTTTATGCTCCAAAAACGTCCAAAATGGCTTCTTTTCCAGAATTCACTCTCCAAGTACCTAAAATCACAAAAGGAACGATTTAGGGCAATATTTGATCAAATAAAGTCGGATTCGGGCTTAAATGACCCCCTAAAAATGGATCATTTTTCGCCTCATCAACTGCTTTTTAAGAGATTGTTATTAGTGATGATGTTTCAGCTAAGTATGCTGAGGAGATTGTTGCTTATGAACACGGTGATGAATCCGTAGCAATTAAGAGTGAGTTTTTTGATTATTTTAATTTTTTCTATAATCCGTTTGTTAGTGTTAATAAGCTATGTTATTTAGATGTTATAAGCTCTGAATATGTTATTAAAATGTTATAAGCTCTGAATAAGTAATTTTAAGCTTTGAATGAGTAGCTGATTATATTTGTAGTTTGGATATCATATATGATATATGACATGTGATATATCAATGTTTTTGTATCAAATGATATATCATATGTGATATATCAATCTCAGCTTTGAATAAGTAGTTTTAAGCTTGTCATATCATATATGATATAGCACATGTGATATATCAATGTTTTTGTCTTGCATGTGTTATATCATATATGATATAATTATAACATGTGTCTGTGATTTCATTTTTAGTAAACCTCTGTTTTTATTTGTTGTTTTATTATTTTTTTTTCCAGATTTGAATGCTTTGAAAACTCCTGAATCATTTGCTACTCACTCTAATTTTGATACTCCTGGTGGAACTGTTTATTATATTCCAAAAGTTCCTGTGGATGTGTTACTTGTTAAGGGCAAAGTTTATAAGTCGATTGATGAGTGCATTGCTGCTTATATGAAATATGCTGCTAAAGCAGGGTTTGTGGTTAGGAAGTCATGCCAGAAAAGGTTGAGGAATGGTACTGTGAAGCAAAAGTATTTAGTGTGTAATAGGGAAGGTTGTCCAAAGGGAATTCATGTGGACACGTTAGACTTAGAGAATAGTGACAAGCAGGTTAGAAGTTCGAACCTGCATATCACAGGGTGCAAAGCACGTGTCATTTTTGATTTGATTCCTGGTACTTCTAAGTACAGGTTGAATGTTTTTGATAGTATTCATAATCACGAGCTTGAACGTGAAGAGTATAAGCATTTGTCAAAGACTGAGAGGCAGTTGACGTATGCTGAGCAATTGTTCATTGTTAAAGCTGCTAGCGTAAATATAGGCGCTACGAAAGCTCATCACATCTTAACTGGTTTGAAGGGTTCTTATTTGCTTGTTCATGGAACGACTGTTGATTTTAAGAACTTTTTTAGGGGTGTGAAGTGCTATATAGGTGATAGTGATGCGCAGATGCTTATATCTAAGATGGAGAATAGGAAGAAGCACGTGCCGGATTTTTCATTTGATTATTTGGTCGAAAATGCTGAGCTTGCGGCTATTTTTTGGGCTGATGAAGTTTCTAAGTTCAACTATAGAGAGTTTTGTGATGTTGTTTCGTTTGATGCTACTTACAGAACAAACAAGTAAGTATATGTATGTTTAGTATGATATTTTGATTATATGATTTTCTATTTAATATGTTATTTTAAGTTTTTTTGTTTTTTGTTTTTCAGGTACAAAATGGTGTTTGTTCCCTTTACAGCCATAGATAATCATCGGAGGTGTGTAACAGTCACAGCAGGCTTGTAGAAGAACGAAACTACAGCTTCGTATATTTGGTTGCTGAAAGCGTTCATAAAGGCGTTTGGTAGGGCTCCAAATATTGTTGTTACTGATCAGGATGGGGCTATGAGAAATGCCATTGAAGCTGAGTTTGCGGGTTCTAAACACAGACTTTGCATGTGGCATATTACTCAAAAGCTCCCTGGAAAGGTATTTTTCTCCTTTTTGTTTATCATATGTGATACTTGATTCTCTGTGTATTTCTTATTGATTTATCATATATGATAATTTGAACTTTTTTTCAAATAATATGTTAAATCATATGTGATACTTGATTTTATTTGTATTTATTATTGGTTTATCACATATGATAACACATATCTATTTTCAAATCATTTGTTAATTCATGATGTCTGACGCCATCAGGGTATAACTCTTGACGCCGTCACCTAGTGTTTCCAGCATGGAAAATTGATACTTTGCCGTTTTCTTCACTTTTATGCTCCAAAAACGTCCAAAATGGCTTCTTTTCCAGAATTCACTCTCCAAGTACCTAAAATCACAAAAGGAATGATTTAGGGCAATATTTGATCAAATAAAGTCGGATTCGGGCTTAAATGACCCCCTAAAAACGGATCATTTTTCGCCTCATCATATACCCTTACACTTGAGATTTGCTTGTCCTCAAGCAAATGCGCTTTTATTCTACTCAAAAGACAAGTTAGGGGTCATTTAACACTAATATAAAAGTAATTACAACAAATAATCGTTCCACTTGTGCCATGATTATTACTTGCTAATATTATGCTATATGTATTTGCTTGTGCCATGCTTGTGCTTCTAATATTTTTCTTGCAAGAATTACTCTCTCGAAACCTTGGTGCCCTCAAACGAGGGGGAGCATACATTAAGGGGGAGTTTTCTACCCGTTTAAACTTCTCTCACGAAGTTTATTCGGCCTAACCTTTTTGATTCTACAAAAAGGGGGAGAAGTGAATGTAAACTTACTAAATACTTGTCTAAATATTAATTTTTGGATTTAATAAGTTTAGGTTTTGTAATCATCAAAAAGGGGGAGATTGTTGATATAAATAATTGACTGAAAACATTATTCATATCTTCCGATATCTCTATGTTTTGATAATCACAAAACTTAAACTAATCAAACCAAAGATCATGACGTAAACATGTATTTAGTAATAAATAATCACTTTCACCAACAAATCACTTAAGGTATGAATAAACAAAGTGTTTAGTGAAATGCATGATCAAAGGGGTATTTAATTAACTAATACAAAGTTTATTTAATTATATAATCTTATTATATATTTTTGAAAAACACTTTTGGTAATAAGGAAAAATGTTTTAATCATACTAAATATATGATTTCAAATATTTAACCAAAATCAGTTAGTTTTTCACCAAATAAACTTTCACCACTAAAAGACAAAGTTTCTGGCCGTTACAGTTGGGCGGCCCCCTTAATTATAAGGGGCGGCCCCCTTAATTTTAAGGGGGCCGGCCATGCTTTAAGGGGACCGGCCACGCTCCTCTGTCAGAAACGTTTGCCTATAAATACCACCTTAAACCTGGATTTTTTCCCCACCTTTTTGCACAAAAAGTTTCTGTTCTAGATCTCCATTTCAATCCTAAAAATCCTTTGATCATTTCATAAGCCTTTGTTTCCAAGTGATCCAAAGCCTCATTCTTTCAAGTGCAAAGAGAAGAATACTTCTATTAGAAGTATTACAACTTAGTATCATCTTGCTATCTAAGTTGTTTGTTTACATTTCCTTGTACATCTTTCATACTTTGGTGAATAAGGTGTATGTATTAGTTAACTAGATTTAGTTGAAGAATCTAGAATTGTTGTAAGTGTGAAGTGTGACTTGAAGTGAAGAAGAAGGGTTAGATAGTAGTGGTGATAGGAGATTGTAGCAATAGGAGCTTGTAGTGAAGAAATTAAGGATCTCTAGTGGAGAAGACTAGAAGACATTTGTAGATTGAAGTTGTGAAGACATTAGTGGCTTGAAGGTGTCAAGACATTAGTGCATTGAAGGTGTGAAGACATTAGTGGCTTGAAGGTGTCAAGACACTAGTGCATTGAAGTTGCAAAGATATTAGTGACTTGAAGGTGTCAAGACATTAGTACTTTGAAGGTGTGAAGAGAATAGAAGATTGGTGTATAGAAGATTGGTGTGTAGAAGATTGGTGTGAAGAAATTAGTAGATTGGTGTGAAGATTGGTGTGTAGATTGGTGTGTAGATTGGTGTGAAGATTGGTGTGTAAATTGGTGTGTATATTGGTGTGTACGGTTTTCTCCGCCATAAAGGAGGTCTTTGATCTAGTGAAGAAAACTCTCGAGTAGGTGACTCGGGGAGTGGAGTAGGGTAAGGAAGGTGTCCTTGTAGCCGAACCACTATAAATCCTTTGTGTCTCGGTTTGATCTTTCCATCCCTCACTCTTTGATTTATTACTTACTTGCATTTCATACATAGTCATAATTGATAGTATTGTGCATATGTTGATTTCACATAAAGATCAAACTAAAATCCATTCATAAAACCAATCTTACAAAAACCAACCTAGTACATAAAATTATATCTATACACTACTACACATATATATGCTTACATAAAATATATGAAATTGTATATTCTTTCCTAACATTATACATAAGCGTTGTATATATAAAACCTTTAATAAATCTTGTATTTATACTTTTGTAGTTAAGTGTTTTGAAATTGTACATTATACATAAATAATATTTATACAAAATCATAAATTAACTAGTATATATATTTATGTATTAAAGTGATTTGAAGGTTTCATCTTAGAAACTATCTTTTAGAAAATAAGCAAAACGAAAAAGACGTAAAACTATTCAACCCCCCCCCCCCCCCTTCTAGTTTTCCACAATTGGTACCAGAGCCACGTCTAGCAAGATTTTTAAAATAGACTGTATTTTAAAACTTGTAACGATCTATGGAATTTGAAAAATATTTAGAAGGGGAATTTATGCAACAACCACCATTATTTGAAAATGATCATTTTCTTGAATGGAAAAATAAATTTGAAAATTATGTGAAATCAATAGATCTTGATCTTTGGCATATTATTTCAATTGGTGATCTTAAACTAACCAAAATGGATTTTGAAAATCAATATAATAATCTTCAAATAAAAATTGATAAAAATACTAAAGCTAAATTACTTATTTTCAAAACTCTACCAAATGTTGATTATGAAAGATTATTTCCTTGTAAAACGGCAAATGATATTTGGAAATGCCTTTTAAAGTTTCACCAAGAGAAATGTAAAACCAAAGATGATAAACTTGATATTGCACATGAAATTGTTACTCTAGAAAATTTAATAGATAAATATTTAGTTGAAACAAACACATGTACTACTAGTTCAAATGTGATCATTGAAGGTACTAATAATGAAGAACACATGTGTCAAATCCGAAGAAAGCATGTTAATAAATCATGGTGCAACAAGGACGATAAAGAAGATGTAAATACGGAACACGTGAACATCCTAACAAATGTTAATACAAATAGTGATGACAAGGATTACATGCTCCAAGATCCAAGCAATGCTACAAACAAAACATGGAGCAACATGAACAATGGAGTTGATCACCGTATAGCGAGTGAAGAGTGTACAAGTACAAATAAGGTACAATTCAAAACCAAACATTTTTGCTATGATCAATTTACATTAGAATTTTCAAAAATGGAAAATAACTTCAAACACTTTTGCAACATTGACTCAAAAATTATTTTTAAAAATGAATCTTCAACATCCGCTGAAAATAACTTTGAAAAAGAAATAATTTTAGAAGACAAAATGTCTAGACTTGAAAGTAATATTGAAATTGATCTTGAATGTAAAAATTGTCAAGACTATAAACATGAAATCAAAATGGAAAAGGAAAAAGCTAAAATATTAGCAAAATTCGAAAATAGTTCTAAATCTTTAAAATATCTACTTAACATTCAAAAGTCATTTTATGATAAAACCGGATTAGGATATACGGCAGATGAGTATTTGACAAATACATCAAAACAAATAAAATTTGTTAAACCTAATGGAAAAATTTAGAACTATTATTATTTACATCCATTGATTATTTCTCTTGTCAAGAAAGTTATTGTTTGTTTGCTAAAACAAACAGATAATGAATCCTTGTACTTCTCGACGACATCCTCTTCATATGCATTTAAGTGCATTGGATGTTCGCTACTAATCAACTCGGACCCATGAGAATCTGGGTACCAAGCTCTCTGTCATGTGTAGGTAATTAACGATCAAAGGAACTACTACTTTTTGGATCACTCTATTCGCTTTCTTTCATTTGATGACCATTGTCTTTATGGTGTGTTCGTCACTACCTCATGACGAAGGATTCTTGTTCTACCATTCTTAATCTGCACGACTTGTGATGATTGGCGCGACCGATAGTGTTTCTATGATCAAGTCTCCTTGATCCTTTTTGCATTGGGATATTACTTCGCTTCTTCAACTTGCTTTGGGGAAAACCTTCTTGACGTTTTATATTGCTCTCATGACCACTCTTAAAGAAGAGCTGGACCTGAGGTAAGTTTTCCTTTCAAAAACTTGCCTACATTACATTAAGATAGAGTATACTTCAATTAGTATATTAATATGTTTTAATTTGCAAGTTGCTATGCTTTTAGATCATGAATACCAATATATGCATACATAACATTAGGATAATTAACCGTCTTATTGCTATGCCTATTATCATTTATTTTAGTTTTCATCTATATTGATAATCTTCTATGATCTAGAATAGAATGCTTGCCACTTGTGCTATATGATCTTACTAGTTGCATTAATAGATGTGTTATAATTAAGACTTGCTAGTGACTCAATATTACAATGTGTCTTGTATACATGCATATATACACATGTCTATATTGCATTCATTGATGATTTTCTTTGTCCTTCCCTATCTCATTGCATTTAGATGTTCAATGTCTCTCTCATATCTTTAGTTGCCATTAGAGATGATTACATGTGACAATGGGCTGAATCGATTCTCTTGAAGTATATTTTTCACCTGAAATTTCTTGATTATCAAAATCAATATGTCATATTTAAAAAAAAAAAAAAACTTCTCTCTTTGAGTTAAAACCCTTCGAATATCTATTTTATATATATATATATATTTTTTTTGAACAACATGCTTAATCATAAGCTATCATAACATTATTTTGATCTTTATCAAAGCAGAAACATTTTTCTTTTTGAAACAAAACAAAATTTGTCCTATTAGGATACAAACTTGAATGTATTTCAAAACATTAAGCCAAGTTTTAGTGAATCAAGAATACTTCATATTTGGTAATCTTCGATAGGTAAATTTAGGAACTCGATTTCCTCTAAAAGGAGAATGACTACTGGAGAATCTATTGACTAGAAATTCAATTTAACCTAACGGTTGAATTGCTTCTATGTGAGAAGTTGGGTGTGTGTAACCCGTAAAAATGGTCGTGTTTAGCCTGAATTGAGCACCACTAGTAATAGTCTCATACTCATTCTCCAACTTGATTAAATTGCACTTCCTATATATACCTAACGCTAGTTTACTTTTATGAACCTTGCTTCTCATTAGATTCTTTCGTTCCCAGATTTATGGCATTAAGTAAAAACTTACTTTCAAACATTGTTGAATAAAACTAAAACCATTTTATTTAAAACATTGTTATTTTCTCACATATGTCATAAATTTATGAGAAAATGACATCCACAATCTAATCAAATCATTTCATGAGAATCATGGTTTGCCCATATGGATCTTGTTTGTAACAAGTCTTGAAGTTCATATAATCATATCTTCCCACTTGTTTATCATAAGCAATCTTAAATTCGTTTGCACTAATCCTACTTGCCATTATCTTCATATAGTTGCATACTTAACTAGTTTGCTTTATTGCTTCCTTAGTTACCAAACTTAATTGAAATATTATTAGATAACATGATTATTAGGAATTAATTGTTCACTTTAATCATTTCTATGATATTCTCTACATTCATGAATAGTATGCTCTATATTGCCTCAAAGAGTTGAACTTACTTGAATCCAAAAACAAAAACACAACCTTTTTGAAAATTTTCTGCCAAAAACCCATTTCTGGCATTCTGGGAATCACCAGATGGGCGGCCCCCTTAATTATATAAGGCGGCCCCCTTAATGATTAAGGGGACCGGCCCCTAATTAAGGGGACCGGCCATCTGATGGTCGGGGATACTATTTTCTTTATCACTTTTTGACCCACTTCAGCCTATACTTCCCAAAATTCACAAACATATCTTGTCCCATACTATCCCTCAAATTTTCCTTCCTAAACCACATTTCTCATACACTATAAATACTCCCCTCCCACCATTAATGCCATCACACCCAAACATGTCATCTTCCAACAACCAAAAACCAAAGATTTCAAGAACCGCAAGGATCTCCGTCAAACCCGTTTGGAGGAGGAAACTTGATTCTTGTCATAACTCTTGTGATGTTGTTTCAAGTCAACCAACAACTCAACCTCAAACCCACTCAAATGAGTCATCCCACAACCTATCTTCCACTAATACCCTCATTAATGCTTCCTCTTTTGATGAGCATGCTCAATCCCAAAACAACAATCCCAATATCTCAATCAACACTTCACATATTGCTCATTCAACAAAGACATCATCCACTCATGAAGAACATCTTCCACCCATATCTTGTTTTCATGATTACCCAAGCTCAAACATGTCTCCACCACCTAGAGTACCACCACCACTTCCTACAACCTCACATGCCACTCCAATGTTGCATGTGCAAACCTTCACCCAAGACAACTATCATGCTCCACCACCATCACCTTCCTCCGAACACTTGAAGTTCGTTGAGGAGCTAAAAGAGGCACATGAGCTTAGTGCTCTTTTAGCATTACATCTTGCTCAACGCAATTTGGATCCACCACAATCAAGCTCACCATCATCACCACATAACAAAAACCAACTTGAGAAGCATGTTAACAATTGCCCTTGTTGCATCTTCCTTCAACAACAAACCATTGCTTTGAATGAGCACTTCACTTGGATTGAGTATCTTCTTACTAGATCTCAACAAACCCCATCACTTGAACAACATCACAACCCTCAACCAACAAACTCCACTTCAAATCCACCACCTCCAAGCTCTACAAACTCACCAACACCCATGGAACAAAGAGTTTACCTCCACTAAACCACCAAGCATTTGATATGCTTATGTTTTCTCATTTTCAAATAAAACTCCTCAACCATTTTGGGATTCAAGAAAGTTTGATGACACTTCTTGTTGGCACTATAGGATGTTCTATGTTATTTAGAATTCTATTTGTATTGCCTTTGTAACAATGATTATGGGTTGACATAATCATTTTTCTATTATTGAATGGTTTAATATATGTTTCTTATTCCCTTGTGCCATGATTATTACTTGCTAATATTATGCTATATGTATTTGCTTGTGCCATGCTTGTGCTTCTAATATTTTTCTTGCAAGAATTACTCTCTCGAAACCTTGGTGCCCTCAAACGAGGGGGAGCATACATCAAGGGGGAGTTTTCTACCCGTTTAAACTTCTCTCACGAAGTTTATTCGGCCTAACCTTTTTGATTCTACAAAAAGGGGGAGAAGTGAATGTAAACTTACTAAATACTTGTCTAAATATTAATTTTTGGATTTAATAAGTTTAGGTTTTGTAATCATCAAAAAGGGGGAGATTGTTGATATAAATAATTGACTGAAAACATTATTCATATCTTCCGATATCTCTATGTTTTGATAATCACAAAACTTAAACTAATCAAACCAAAGATCATGACGTAAACATGTATTTAGTAATAAATAATCACTTTCACCAACAAATCACTTAAGGTATGAATAAACAAAGTGTTTAGTGAAATGCATGATCAAAGGGGTATTTAATTAACTAATACAAAGTTTATTTAATTATATAATCTTATTATATATTTTTGAAAAACACTTTTGGTAATAAGGAAAAATGTTTTAATCATACTAAATATATGATTTCAAATATTTAACCAAAATCAGTTAGTTTTTCACCAAATAAACTTTCACCACTAAAAGACAAAGTTTCTGGCCGTTACAGTTGGGCGGCCCCCTTAATTATAAGGGGCGGCCCCCTTAATTTTAAGGGGGCCGGCAATGCTTTAAGGGGACCGGCCACGCTCCTCTGTCAGAAACGTTTGCCTATAAATACCACCTTAAACCTGGATTTTTTCCCCACCTTTTTGCACAAAAAGTTTCTGTTCTAGATCTCCATTTCAATCCTAAAAATCCTTTGATCATTTCATAAGCCTTTGTTTCCAAGTGATCCAAAGCCTCATTCTTTCAAGTGCAAAGAGAAGAATACTTCTATTAGAAGTATTACAACTTAGTATCATCTTGCTATCTAAGTTGTTTGTTTACATTTCCTTGTACATCTTTCATACTTTGGTGAATAAGGTGTATGTATTAGTTAACTAGATTTAGTTGAAGAATCTAGAATTGTTGTAAGTGTGAAGTGTGACTTGAAGTGAAGAAGAAGGGTTAGATAGTAGTGGTGATAGGAGATTGTAGCAATAGGAGCTTGTAGTGAAGAAATTAAGGATCTCTAGTGGAGAAGACTAGAAGACATTTGTAGATTGAAGTTGTGAAGACATTAGTGGCTTGAAGGTGTCAAGACATTAGTGCATTGAAGGTGTGAAGATATTAGTGGCTTGAAGGTGTCAAGACACTAGTGCATTGAAGTTGCAAAGATATTAGTGACTTGAAGGTGTCAAGACATTAGTACTTTGAAGGTGTGAAGAGAATAGAAGATTGGTGTATAGAAGATTGGTGTGTAGAAGATTGGTGTGAAGAAATTAGTAGATTGGTGTGAAGATTGGTGTGTAGATTGGTGTGTAGATTGGTGTGAATATTGGTGTGTAAATTGGTGTGTATATTGGTGTGTACGGTTTTCTCCGCCATAAAGGAGGTCTTTGATCTAGTGAAGAAAACTCTCGAGTAGGTGACTCGGGGAGTGGAGTAGGGCAAGGAAGGTGTCCTTGTAGCCGAACCACTATAAATCCTTTGTGTCTCGGTTTGATCTTTCCATCCCTCACTCTTTGATTTATTACTTACTTGCATTTCATACATAGTCATAATTGATAGTATTGTGCATATGTTGATTTCACATAAAGATCAAACTAAAATCCATTCATAAAACCAATCTTACAAAAACCAACCTAGTACATAAAATTATATCTATACACTACTACATATATATATGCTTACATAAAATATATGAAATTGTATATTCTTTCCTAACATTATACATAAGCATTGTATATATAAAACCTTTAATAAATCTTGTATTTATACTTTTGTAGTTAAGTGTTTTGAAATTGTACATTATACATAAATAATATTTATACAAAATCATAAATTAACTAGTATATATATTTATGTATTAAAGTGATTTGAAGGTTTCATCTTAGAAACTATCTTTTAGAAAATAAGCAAAACGAAAAAGACGTAAAACTATTCAACCCCCCCCCCCTTCTAGTTTTCCACACGGGTTTAACACAAGGGTGATCCTAATGCCTCTTATCATGTAGTAAATCCTACCACACGAATGTAGTCTCACTAGCGGTCTCGGGATGCATCACTAACGCAAGTTCTAGAATCTAAATGCTACCGGTACACTCATAAGCACTAATAATGAATGCTTTTCCTATCAAATTTAAAGGCGAACCTCACATTCTTAGGTGGAAAATTTTTCTGAATATACGGTTTTGTGCAAGTCATACAATCTCCTATCCATGAGACGCTTGCTATGGCTAAAGTTTCACTCCTAAATGTTGTAAAAAATTTTAAATTTGGCGCTAAAATTGCACTAACAAGTATTTCTCGTAGTTTTATTACACATCTACCATCAAACAAAACAAACTCAAGCGAAAGTGCATATGTAAGGTATCATCTTTTTACCCTCCCCTTACACTTAAGATGAACATTGTCCCCAATGTTCAAGTAAAGAATGTAAAAGTGAAAAAGTAAAGAGAATGAAATCAAATACTCCCCTGATTCGCTCGGTATGGATTATAGGTGGCCAGGTTAAATCTTCTTCCAAGAAAACGAACAATCAAAGCTTCCCTTCCAGAATATAAATCATCTCCTTGTCGAACATAACCTGTGAATCCTGACAAAATAGACAAGACAACCTCGCGTAAAATCGGCGGCATCCTATATAAGTTTCTAAATCCTAGAAAACAAAGTAAGATATAATGCTTGTGGAATGAAGTTTGCAGATTTCCTGGAGATTATAAAACTTAATAATTCACAAAAATCATAAGACTCCGTTAGAAAAACAAAACTGGTAAAATTTCCAGATTTTTGACTCCTGACGCCGTCAAGAGTAAAACTCTAACGCCGTCAGAATGGACCTGCAGAAATTCTTATGTTAAGTTTCCGGAAAATTTCTGGAAAAACTTGGTCCTACTTCTTGGAAAATCCTGCAAAACTTCATTATGACTCAATACAAGCATTTGACTCTAACAAATACGAATATACATGCTCATTTATTATTGTGGAGAATCATGATCGGTTGGTTTCTTAAAAACATATTTGGGGTTTCCCCTTACACTTATCTTTTGCAAAAATACTTTTAGGTTGGAGTTAAGACTAGGCCAAACAACATAGTAAAGTATTTCCACATTTTAATTGAGAAACATGATCAACCAACAATAAAAATAAAACATGCATACGGAAGCAAATAACAATCAAACAAATAAAATCACACAAAACATGGGTTGCCTCCCATGAAGCGCTTTTCTTTATTTACGAGTCTTGTAGCTAGACTCATAGTCATGGGTTACTACGTGATCTCATCATTGGTTCCACTCTCTAGGTCGTCTTCTAAACCAGTTTTGTATTCCGGACCTAGTTGCAAGCACTCTTTGTAGAAACCAAGCATTCTATTTCTAACATACTCTACTCCCCTACGTCTATCCTCCTCATTCCTATAATAAGCCGCTTGCTTGTGTTCTTTTTCGAAATTAGAGAGAAGGCGGTATTGTTCGATCTTGTAGGGCATTTGATAAGCAACCTCATCATTCTCTTCCTTAAATCTAACTATCCCTAAAGTCGGATCATAACTCATCCTAGTGGCCTCAACAAATGGTTTTCCCAATATTATTTGACTTAGGCAAGCATCTATCACCGGACGAGTGTCCTCAACTATCATAAAATCAATCTCATAAGTGAGATTCCCTATAATCACATGCAGTCCCTTCACTCTTCCTGCAAAATTACTTATCAGATTCTTACCGGGCATCATCCTAAAATTGAGTTGCTTCTTCATCACCCAATTGTAATAAGTCCTAGTCATGATGTTCATGGGGGATCTAAGGTCGATGTAAGCTTTCCATATATGCATGTGCCCAATATTGCATGGGATGTTAATGTTAGAGGGGTCTCCCATTTTGATAAGGGGGTCGCCAAAGATATATGTTTTCTCGGGACTATCAAATAAATCCTTATGGTATTCCCGTTCTTCCTTGGTTGGCAACTTATCAAAGTATTCTTCTATAGGTTCCACCTCCTCTAATTCCTCATCCTTATTAACCTCAACTTCCCTACTCTCATCCTTACTATCGGCTTCTATTCTAACTTCATCCTTGTCACTCTCCTCTATCTCCTTATCTATTAGTTTAATGGTGACAACATTGACAAAGTGGACATGTTTGGATGATGAGGGGTCCTTAATTTGGATTCCACTATTGGTGTCTCTAGTGTCCTTCCTAGGTGTGATTAATGCTTGGTTGTTGAGGGCTTTCAACAAGTTGTCAATTTTGTTGGTCATCTCCGTTTGTTGTTGGTTGAATTCGGTTTCAAACCTAGCTATGCGGGCTTCTTGAGATGCCATGAACTTTGACATCAATCCTTCAAGATTGTTGGTACTACCATAGTTGTTAGAAGGATTGTTGTTGAAAGTACGGTTGGATGATGGACCGTTTGGTTGGTAACGATTAGGTGGGTTGGATGAATTGGGTTGATTTTGTTTCCACCTAAGGTTTGGGTGATTTTTCCATGAGGGGTTGTATGAATCACCGTATGTGTTTGGCTCGGGCTTGAAAGTGTACCACTTATCTCCCGCTTCGTTGGTACGCGTGGATGCGTAGTCCGCAAAAGCTGTTCCGGGGAGTTCCACACAATCACGAGTGTCATGGGGACCACTACATAATTCGCATGAAGAAGTGATTTTGTTCACTTGGCTTGAAGGCTTCGGAGCTTCGTAAGATTTCATGAGAAACTTGACTTGGTCCTCAAGTTCCATGATCCTACGGTCGGGAGTGCTAGAATTATTTGAAGGCAAAGATACTGCCTTGACCGTTTTGTTCAAATCACGGGGATCATTCCAACTTTCGTTGTCATAGAGAGCAAGATCTTCTATGAGTTCCTGATGAGTGTCTAAATACTCATCATTTTATACTAATCTGAACTGCCAAAACATACAAAAAACACTCAAATATGCATCATAATACTTAAAATATCTTAGAAGTGTGTTTTATATGTTTCAAATGCAAAATATGCAAAAACAAATGAAAAATGTACAAAGTTTGCATAATTGGCAGTTTCAGTCCCTCAAGTTTCATAAATTGGCAAAACTAGTCCCTGGTTATTCTAAAAACATGAAAAAGTCACCAAAGGTCCTTTTTAATCATAAAGTTACATATTTAGTCCTTTGGTGCAAAGTTTCATAAAATTACAAGTTTAGTCCCTCAACTTTGGAAAATTATCATTAAGGGTCCCATGAAATTCATAATTGTCACTATTAGTCCCTGGATGAAAAGTTTGGAGAAATTACATGTTAAGTCCCTGGAATTTCAGTTTTGTCAATTATAGTCCTCGGGTATTTTAAAAATGAAATATATCAAAAATATCCTTTTACTATTCACACTTGGCAAGATAGGCCCTTATGATAAACTTTGGGAAAATACCAATTCAGCCCTTTAACTTTGAATAAATTACATTTTTGGTCCTTATGCATTATTTAAACCAAACGGACCTTATTATTATTACAAAACAAAAACCAAACCCAACACCTAATCCAACCCACCTTCCTAGCCCACTACCCAGCCCAGTCCACTCCAGGGTCAACGCCCGGTCAACACCCCACAAACAAAACCACCCCGTACCCTTTTTCCCTCCCAAAACCACCACCACCACTGCATCAATACCACCACCTCCACCTGTCCACAACTTGCTCCCCACACTTCACCACCTCACCCTCCACCTCACACAAGCCCTCAAATTCCATTAATTGCCCCTAAACCCTCTCCACGCAACACAGTACCCCCCCACGACTTTTGGCGCCAAAAAGGTAAGTTCAAAGGCTTGGATTGCTCAGACCATATCAAGGGCTAGGATGTGGTGGGAAATACCCCAGTGGGTCCCACATACCTCAGAAGTCATTATAAAGAAGGAATGAAGCAGTGGTGAAAGATTATTAGTTTAGGTTTAGTTTATTGTAATCGTAGGTCATGTTCTTTCTAATTTAGTTGTAATTTTAAGTTAAATCTTGTTGTACTCAGTTAATTTCATGTCCTTTAATCTTTAAATCAAGTTAATTTCAATTATCAGTTGTTGTCTCAGTTTATACATTTTCATTAAAATCTCAAAAATCTCAAATAGTTATCTGTTGTTGTTAGTTGTAATTAAAGTAGTTCATCAGCTCACATAAGCCTTGACAAGCTCTTGTAAGCTATTGGATATCTTAAAAATCAGTTTAGAATAGAAAAAGCAAAAATATCAAAAATAATCAAGAAAATATAAAGAAAATAAAAAATGGTGTTTGATAAAGATTTGAAGCTGAGCAAGGTGTGCATTCTGGATTGATTGGGTAATAGAAACCTTGTGGAAGGTTGTTAGGTTTAATCTCAGTTCATGGTTCCATTATTCATAGCCTCATCATTTTGTAAGTTTTTATATAAATTTTTCATATTACTGTTTTAGTATTATAATTGCTTAGGTTTCTGTGTTTTTATGCTTATGTGTTATTATTAAGATAATATATAGCTTAATATAGATTGCTTACTAATCAGATATCATTTGTGCTTAAAAATCAAAAACTCACAGTGAAAAACTCAAATTTGACAAATCTGAGTTTCAAGCTTGTGGTGTGGTTGAATCTTGCTAATTTAATCTTAAATAAACTCAATTTAGTGTTAGGAATCAGTGTAGTAGGTTAAATAGCTCATTTGTTTTGAAAATCTTTCAATACAGTCAATTATAGGGGTGTTTGGATCAGGATTTGTACCTGTGATCTTGTGGCTTTGGTTGGTTGAAATCTGTTTAGGTAGCTTTACTTAGGTCTAAGTAGTGTGGTTTGAACATAAAATGCAGTAAGTGTAGCTTAAAAAGTCAAAACCTTCTTTGAAATCCCATAGCAGTTAACTGTTTTGGTTTAAGGAGTGCAAATCTCCATTTTTGCTACAAGATTAGTTAGGATAGTCTAATGTAGGGTCATTTCAACTTAAAAACACCATAATCAGTACCTAGGATCAATTTAAAACTCACAAAAGTCAACTGTGTTAGTTTTGCTAAAAAGTCAAATTTGCCATTTCAGATTTTCATCAAAATAGCATGATTTCTTTTGAATTTTGTGTTATGAGTTGAGGTTTGAGATTTGTTGTGTGTAATCTCTACCAGTTGAACTTGAGAATTTCATAATTTCTATATTTTTGTGATTTTTTCCTTTGGACTAAAATACCCCTTGAATTGAGTTGCAGGGCAAACCCCTGCTCTGTCTCAGCAGACTTAGCCCACTCACCCATCTTTGGTGCTAGGTTGTGGTCTACTCAGTGGGTCCCACACCCTCTAGTTAGGTTCCCTCAACCCCCTCCTACCAGGGTTGACTAGTTGACCCTTTGTTTGACCTTTTGACCACTGGGTCCCACCTAGATTTGCTACGTAAGACTGTCCCATAAACTGTCTCAGTTTGGAATAAGCAATTAGCTTATTTGTGATTATTGGCTTATCCAGTGGACACCTTGTGCTTATTATTGCTTATACATGTTCAATTAACTCTGAGGAACCAAGTTTTACCATAGTGGGTCCCACATAAGTCAGTTTTAGCTTATTTATCTATTTGGTCAACCAAAGTCAACTGTGGAGGTAATAAGCCCCCACAGTGCTTAATAA
Organism: Artemisia argyi; assembly: GCA_030686995.1. NCBI lineage: Eukaryota > Viridiplantae > Streptophyta > Magnoliopsida > Asterales > Asteraceae > Artemisia > Artemisia argyi. The sequence goes on from JARVZY010002534.1 coordinate 293,554, forward strand.
TAAGCTAGAAATTTATTGTTTTTACAAAAGTTGGTTATTTTTATATATAATTTAGTTTTGTAAAAGAAAAATCAAGAAAAAACAATATAAAAATAAGTGATAGTTTCTATTTAATTTAATTTAATTTTAATTTTCATTTTTAGATTTTTATTAAGTAAGTTATCTTTTTATATTTTTATTAATTTCCTTATATATTAAAGTATTTTTACTAAATTTCTCAGATTTTTGTTTTGTCATTTAGTATTTATTATAATTAATATTAGTTTATTTAGTAATTATTCAATAAATAAATTTTAAATAGCATAATTAATTTTTATATAGCAACACCTAGTTTTTATATTTTTTATAGCTTTTATAAGTTATAAAATATTTTTATAAATTTTTTCATAATTTTCTAAGTTGTTTTAGTATTATTTGTAATTTAAAATAGTTTAATTAGTATAAATAATATAAATAGTTTTTAATTAATAGAAAATTCATAAAAAGACAAAAACATTTATTTTTATTTTTTATACTTTCTTCAAGTTCTATTTTATAAAATATTTTTATAAGTTTTTAGTTTAATTTGTAATAGTTATCATTTTTAGTTTTTATTTAAATTAGTTTTAATTAAATAATTAAATAGTTTTTATTTAAATAATTAATAATTAATAATAAAATAATCTAAAAAATAGTTTTCTTTTTAATTTAATTTTATTTTAAGTTTAAGTTTATAGAATTTTCAATTTTAACCCTTGTAGTTTATTTTTCCTTAAAACTCACCTTTTTCTCAGTACGCAGTCGCGTCTGATTTTAATTTGGTGTACGTTTTAGATACCTAGCTTTCACGTAATCGTTAAAATAGTTTATTTAAGTTATTTTAAGTTATAAAACCCTAGTTTAAACACACACACACTTTTATACCTTTCCTGTTCACATTCACTAATCACAGATTCGTTTTTAATACCATCACAACCTCGTTGGGACATACGACCCGGGGAAACACTGTATTCCACGGAAGCATTTGGCTTGATTAGTTTGACTTTACTATTAACCATTCACAAGTGGTTGAGAAATAAAAGATAACTAGTTTAAGGCGAATCAGTTCCCATGATTGTTCCGCACTAAGATCACGTAGCTTACCACCGGCCGATTGGTCAATGGCTCGTCTCGTGGAGATGTCGATATGGTCATAGAAGATTTGGACTTGGAGTCAAAGATCTATGCCATGATGAGGGACTTTTTAGAGTAAGTCCTTGAAACGAGTCCATGCTTCATAAAGAGATTCATTTTGACGTTGTTGGAACATCAAGATGTCATTCCTAAGCTTAGTAGTTCTCCCCGGTGGGAAAAATTGAGCAAGGAAATGAGTGGTGAGATCATCCCATGTGGTGATGGATCCCGTGGGTAAACGCTCAAGCCATTGATTAGCTTGATCCCGTAGAGAGAATTGGAATAGGCGTAAACGGGTAGTCTCTCTAGTTTCAACACCTAGGTCTATGGAATCTACGATTTTGAGAAAGTCCTTAAGATGTTGGTTTGGATCTTCGGAACGAAGTCCATGGAATGCACATCCGCTTTGCACCAACCGGATGGTGTCGGATCGCAAGGGGGTCACATTGGCTCCGGTGAGCTCAATGGTGTTTCGGTAGCCTTGATGGCTAGGTCGGGAGTACTCTCCCAAGGTTCGGGGCCTAAGGGGTTCTAGTGGTGGGTTTTGTTGTGGTGGGATGACGGGTTCAAAGATGTTACCACCTTCCATGATGTCGGATGGTAAAGAGTTACGAACAAAGGCACGAAGAAATAAGATAGACTAAAGAAGACCTAAAAAAAATAAAAATAAAATCTTGCTAGAAAAGGAATCTAGCAAGTAGACCTAATAAAAAGGAATCCTAACCTAGACAATAACTATTCCCCAGGCTGCGGCGCCAAAAACTTGATGCGTGGGAATCGCAACAGGCTTTACCTCTCGAGGGATCTCGAGAAGCTTACAACCCCCACCAGGCAGTGTGCCTGATCGTTGTAGTATAGTATAGTGACAAGTACCGGGGGATTGATCGTTCAGCTTAGGAATAGTGTCGCTAGGATTAGAAAGCCTAATTTACTAGTTCTAAAGGTGAGAGATGATTATTTTTGTATTTTTATGTTTTTTAGAAAGCAAGTAAAATCTCGGGTTTTGAAGGAGTGGGCGGAATTAGTTGCTATTCAACTAACCCAAAACTAAGATGCAATCAAAATAAAATAATAAAAATGAAATTAAACTAATTTATACTAAGGTTGTGAGCAGTAATTGGAGAAAATGTGTTTACTTAGACTTCATTACTCCCTAGATATCTTTTACACGTTAATTACTTGTTATAATTGCATGGATGACGGATCGTATTCCTTAATACCATTCATGGGGTGGCATACATAACTCCCCAATTCTATGAGCTCTTATCTCCTCCTACACCATGACCCAGCACAACTATAGGGATTGTAAACAGTGGCTCATGCATTAAATACAACCAATAAAGACCTAGTACGCCTCGGTTCATGTTTCTTAAGACGTTCAAGCATGTTACCATTTGGAGATCTGCCAGTTTTCTTAAGCCTAACATATAAATCATTCATCCACAACAAGAATAAACAAGCAATGAACACATAATCAATATCTAGGTTTCATTAGATCTAAGCAAACACAAAGGAGATCTAGCCTAGCATAATGGAATTGAGACAAGAACAAGATATAGACAACCAACACATAGACATATTGATTGAATTAGAAGAACACTTATCTCAATTACAATGCAAGGTATCAAGGGTTTGGAACCCTTGAAAAACCTGTAAAAGTTGCACCAAATTCGTCTTTAGGGTTTCTCCAAAACTTCTCTCTCTTTTAATGTAAAAACTAGAAAACTATATATAGGAAAACTGGGCTGACGGCGTCAAGACAACCATGTGACGCCGTCACCTCGCCGCCAAATACTTCCTCGGACGGCCTTGATCTACTTATGACGGCCTGTGTGACGCCGTCACCAACCACGGTATTTTATTCTTGGGATTTTGACGCCGTCAGGATGACTTTTGACGCCGTCATCAACTACGGTATTTTATTCATGATGTCTGACGCCGTCAGGGTATAACTCTTGACGCCGTCACCTAGTGTTTCCAGCATGGAAAATTGATACTTTGCCGTTTTCTTCACTTTTATGCTCCAAAAACGTCCAAAATGGCTTCTTTTCCAGAATTCACTCTCCAAGTACCTAAAATCACAAAAGGAACGATTTAGGGCAATATTTGATCAAATAAAGTCGGATTCGGGCTTAAATGACCCCCTAAAAATGGATCATTTTTCGCCTCAACAACTGCTTTTTAAGAGATTGTTATTAGTGATGATGTTTCAGCTAAGTATGCTGAGGAGATTGTTGCTTATGAACACGGTGATGAATCCGTAGCAATTAAGAGTGAGTTTTTTGATTATTTTAATTTTTTCTATAATCCGTTTGTTAGTGTTAATAAGCTATGTTATTTAGATGTTATAAGCTCTGAATATGTTATTAAAATGTTATAAGCTCTGAATAAGTAATTTTAAGCTTTGAATGAGTAGCTGATTATATTTGTAGTTTGGATATCATATATGATATATGACATGTGATATATCAATGTTTTTGTATCAAATGATATATCATATGTGATATATCAATCTCAGCTTTGAATAAGTAGTTTTAAGCTTGTCATATCATATATGATATAGCACATGTGATATATCAATGTTTTTGTCTTGCATGTGTTATATCATATATGATATAATTATAACATGTGTCTGTGATTTCATTTTTAGTAAACCTCTGTTTTTATTTGTTGTTTTATTATTTTTTTTTCCAGATTTGAATGCTTTGAAAACTCCTGAATCATTTGCTACTCACTCTAATTTTGATACTCCTGGTGGAACTGTTTATTATATTCCAAAAGTTCCTGTGGATGTGTTACTTGTTAAGGGCAAAGTTTATAAGTCGATTGATGAGTGCATTGCTGCTTATATGAAATATGCTGCTAAAGCAGGGTTTGTGGTTAGGAAGTCATGCCAGAAAAGGTTGAGGAATGGTACTGTGAAGCAAAAGTATTTAGTGTGTAATAGGGAAGGTTGTCCAAAGGGAATTCATGTGGACACGTTAGACTTAGAGAATAGTGACAAGCAGGTTAGAAGTTCGAACCTGCATATCACAGGGTGCAAAGCACGTGCCATTTTTGATTTGATTCCTGGTACTTCTAAGTACAGGTTGAATGTTTTTGATAGTATTCATAATCACGAGCTTGAACGTGAAGAGTATAAGCATTTGTCAAAGACTGAGAGGCAGTTGACGTATGCTGAGCAATTGTTCATTGTTAAAGCTGCTAGCGTAAATATAGGCGCTACGAAAGCTCATCACATCTTAACTGGTTTGAAGGGTTCTTATTTGCTTGTTCATGGAACGACTGTTGATTTTAAGAACTTTTTTAGGGGTGTGAAGTGCTATATAGGTGATAGTGATGCGCAGATGCTTATATCTAAGATGGAGAATAGGAAGAAGCACGTGCCGGATTTTTCATTTGATTATTTGGTCGAAAATGCTGAGCTTGCGGCTATTTTTTGGGCTGATGAAGTTTCTAAGTTCAACTATAGAGAGTTTTGTGATGTTGTTTCGTTTGATGCTACTTACAGAACAAACAAGTAAGTATATGTATGTTTAGTATGATATTTTGATTATATGATTTTCTATTTAATATGTTATTTTAAGTTTTTTTGTTTTTTGTTTTTCAGGTACAAAATGGTGTTTGTTCCCTTTACAGCCATAGATAATCATCGGAGGTGTGTAACAGTCGCGGCAGGCTTGTTGAAGAATGAAACTACAGCTTCGTATATTTGGTTGCTGAAAGCGTTCATAAAGGCGTTTGGTAGGGCTCCAAATATTGTTGTTACTGATCAGGATGGGGCTATGAGAAATGCCATTGAAGCTGAGTTTGCGGGTTCTAAACACAGACTTTGCATGTGGCATATTACTCAAAAGCTCCCTGGAAAGGTATTTTTCTCCTTTTTGTTTATCATATGTGATACTTGATTCTCTGTGTATTTCTTATTGATTTATCATATATGATAATTTGAACTTTTTTTCAAATAACATGTTAAATCATATGTGATACTTGATTTTATTTGTATTTATTATTGGTTTATCACATATGATAACACATATCTATTTTCAAATCATTTGTTAAATTAGATGTTATTTGTTTTGTTTGCAGATATGTTCAAAAATCTATGATGATACCGACTTTAAAAAGAAGTTTAATCAAATTGTATGGAATATGTATATCGGTCCGGAGGAGTTTGAGGATAGATGGTCAAAGTTATTGGAGGAGTTTAGTTTGCAGAATCATAAGTGGTTAACAAAGATGTTTAATATACGTTCGTGTTGGATTCCTGCTTATTTTATTGATTCCCCCTTGTGTGGTTTGCTGAGGACGACGTCTAGATCTGAGAGTGAGAACTCCTTTTTCTCTCATTTTACGAATCAAGGTTCCACTCTTATGAATTTTATGAATTGTTTTGAGAAGGCAATGGAAAAGTAGAGGCATATACAAGAGAGGCTTGATCATAAGACTATTGATTCTGTTCCGAAGTTTAGAACCTATCTTAAGATTGAACGTCATGCTTCGAAGGTTTTTACTCGTCCTCTGTTCGAGTTGGTTCAAGCAGAGATTTTTGCAGGCACATGGTATTGTCAAATAGAAACCAAAAGCTTGGTTGAAGGATCTGAGGTCTTTGTTATTAGAGAAACAAAATTTGTTGATGCACTAATGGAGAAGAAGAAAGCTAAGTTGAGAGAGAAAGCTAGGAAGAGAGTTAAGGATAAAGGTAAGGATAACGATAAAGCTGAAGAAGAAGAGCCAGTTAACCTGTTTTATAGAGTTGATGGATTATATAAGGTATGTTAGCTACTTAATTTTTTTTTTATCATATATGATTTTTTACTACCTTATTTATGTTGTTTTATCATATATGATTTTTTACTATCTTCTTTCTTTTTTGCCCATTAAGGTGTTGCGTAACCAAGAGGATGGATCAGTTGTATGTTCCTGTCAGCTTTTTCTTCGAGTTGGAATATTATGCAGGCATGTTTTTTGTGTGTTTAAGAATGCCAATATTGAAGTGATTCCAAGTCAATACATATTGAGGTGTTGGACAAAGAACCTTATACCTGCTGCTTTGAGGAACAAAAGGAACAGATATGGTGAGAAGAATGAGATTGTTGAGAATTATGCAAATGAGGCAAGTTCCATTGTTGATCACTGTATCCATATGTTGAGTAAAGATGAGGCGAGGTTGTCTTCTTTTGTTGAAAAGTTGAGGTTGCTAAAGATTGATGTCGAGGCTGATTGCCCAAATCCTCCTTCTAAGAACAAGGCTGACAATTTGGAGGAACTTGTTGGAGTCCCGAAGCCAGCTGAAAAAACCATTAACAATCCAGCTTTTGGTAATCCTAAAGGCCGTAAAAAGATGCGCATAAAAGGAGGTAAAGAGCAAGCTCTTGAAAAGAATTCGAAGAACAGGAATGCATGTTCGTTATGTGGAGAGACAGATGGTCACAACAGGAGGACGTGCCCAAAAAAGTTTGCAGAAGAGGCCGAGTTGGATCAAGTTGAAGTTACAAGGGAAGGGGATTTGGATCAATCAGAAGTTACAAGAGGAGAGGTCTTGGATCAAGCATGAATTTCAACATAAATCGTCTTCATATATTTTTTTAATTTCTTTGATTATTATTTGTTTTGTCGGATTGTGTTGAAGAAATTTGTGTAACAGACCTAGACATGATTGTTTGATTATTACTGAGTTTTTATATGAAACAGATTGTTGCTGATTGTTTTCTAGAGTTTTGGTTACTTTCATTTGAGTTATCACATATGATAATCCAGAAGTAATTGTTTTAGGTGTGTTATCATATATGATAATTCTTCGATATCATATATGATTTTACACTTGGTTTTTTCCATTTTGATTTATCATATATTATAACTTATAAAGAAGAGTATATTATGATTTTATTCAAGTGTTTTTGTTTCTTTCATTTCAGTTATCACATATGATAAAATTTTGAAGCAAATTTTTTAAGTGTATTATCATATATGATATTTATGTATGATACTTTTTTTTGCAGTGTGCTATAAAACAGAGTCGATTATCGATAAACAACAGCCATTAGAATTGATTTATCAATTTGTGCAATAAAAACTTAAACAAGACATTCAAAATCACATCCAGAAATGTTTCGCCATTTTCATTTCTTGACAAATGATGGCAACGTAGTACTTGGAAAGTTAAACCATTATCCTACCTGGAAAGTTAAACTGTCTTGTGATATTCTAGCATACGACATACGAAATAAGACATTGTTTTAACATGTTTAAGCCATATTATATGACATACGATATTACATAATAAATTCTAAAGAAATTTGATCTTAATCTGCATTAGTTGCCCCAAAAAGATTCTGTACGCCCCCGTCCTTCTATTCTTTGTGTTGTTAGTCCTACTTCTGATTTTTCCACCACTAACTGCTAACCTTTTCCATCATTTTGCACTTGTAACATGCTCCTTTTTCTGCTCTTCCTTCTTGTTTCCAATCTCTTCTCTTATCAACTTCTGCAACTCTTCCTTATTTGTGTGTTTCTTTGCAAACTCAAGTGCTTCTTCATTTATCATTTCTCGGTGATTGTTCAGTTCATGCATTAACATCTTGGCTGCATACTTGATTCTCATTCTTATTATCTCCAACTGCTGTTCTTTTCCTTCTTTTGGAAATTCAAAGTTCCAGTTCTTCAAAGTTTCTCCACCATAGTGCTCCATATGCATCATTACGAAAATACCACAATCAATGACATTCTGTGTTGTTCCCCACTTTAGCTCCATCACTGTTGTCTTTTTTTTTCGCTATGTCAGATGCTTTTTTATGCTTGTGGGATTCCAGATATCTTGAAAACAGTTTTTTCTACACAAAATCGAAAATTCATTTTAACAAAGACAATTCATTATCTCATATGCCGAAGGCGTTTTCTGCGGCTTTGCCGCAGAAGACGCCTTCGGCTACAACTAAGCCGAAGGCTTAGCTGAATAAGACCCTTCAATGTAAATTTATAATATCTAATCACTTACCAGAACATCACATTGTTTTTATTTTTTATATCATATATGATACTTGATTTTGTTTTGTATTTTTTTTATAGGTTTATCATATATGATAATTCACATGTTTTTTCAAATCATTTGTTGTATCATATATGATACTTGATTTTCTTTTGTATTTTTTATAGGTTTATCATATATGATAATTCACATGTTTTTTCAAATCATTTTTTCCCCATATATGTGATAGTGAAAACACAATAATAAATCAGTACACGTCGTTACTTGAGCATAATCTGTAATTACTTACCAGAATATCACATTCTTTCGAGTATTTTGATTCATACGTCGCCCCTGAGTTGGAGTTGTCAAGGATGACAGAAGTACCTTTGACTAGATTGAAAACAACCAGATAAAAGTGTTCATGTGCAATTATTGGGAAGAATGCCTGTATAAATAGATTAAGAACAATCAGATTCATTTTAATACAAGTAAAACTTTTTTCATAATAAGTCAAATTATTTTTTTACCATTTCCACATGATCCATTGATTTATCTTCTGGATTGCCTTTAAGCACGGTTGTCAAGTTTGCACAAAACTCTTCATACTGCTTCTCTTTATCTTCCTTTTTTGCTTGCACTATTTGTGTTGTCTGTTTTTATAAATCAACATATGTTAAAGAAACAAATTTAAGATTTTAGCAATTAAGTTCTAATTTTTTAGGTAACTTACAAGTATTCCCGTGCGAAAATACTGTTTGATCTTTCCTCCTCTGTTGTTGATTGTTTCTTCATAGCTTAAAAAACAAGCAAAGCTGTCGATTACACTAGAGTCCACTTTTAATTGTGGTGCTAGTGTTTGCATGTTGTCTCTGAGTGTTGCTGCGCCCCATGCCCATTCTGTTTGAAATTTAAATTCGCTACACAAATAGATAAAAGCATAGTTAGATATATTTTTAGCACAATTTCACACTTTTTATTCATTTGATTCTTTAATAGTATAAAGCATGCTTACTATGGATTTCCTTGCATGGAGAATAGAGCATTGGTTACAGTCAATTCATCTGGCTGAGATGGTGTATTTATGACAGTTTTCTTGTTCATATATGGTGAAACCAGATATCTTGAAGGCTTTTTTGCTCTTTTTTCAAGTCGCTCTTCTTCCTCTTTAGCTTCTTCAGCAACTTGATTTCTCGTCCTTTTTGGATTCTTTGGTGTTTCAATTGCAGCCGCTTTTTCAATCATTGGTGTTTTTTCTTTTGCTACCGTGTCAGTTTGAACTTCAGGTTTGTTGCTAACTGGGCTTATACCAAGACTGAAAGTTGGTGGTGAAATTGATTTCATTCTTCTTGTTGTCATTTTTTGTTGTGGTGAGGTGGATTTTCTTGCTGTGGTTTTTGTCGATTTCTGTTGTGATTGATTAATCTTTTCCAAATTTTCTTGTGCTTGACTCATAAAGGCTTCATAATTATCATCCACAGCGAAATAGGCATCTAGGTCATCTCCTCCTGTCATAGATGATGGTTGTTCTTTTTCCAAAATCTTGTTTGGATTCTCTTGATTGATGCCCTGTTTTTTTAGTGTCTCAAAAGAATCAATTGGGCTTCCCTTTAACTTCTCAACTGGTTTTTCTATCTCCTTTTCCACTTCTGTTTCCTTCTCAACCGGAACTTGTTTTTCCGTCTCCAATTCTGTTTCCATCTTATCCTCTTCTTCCCTATGTTCTTTTTCCTCTATTTTTTCTTGTTCAACATCTGTTTTCTTTTCATCTTCAGTCTCACTCTCTTCTTCACTGCCACTCTCTTCTTCACTCTTTTCTTCCTTTTGCATTGTATTTTTCTTCTCACGTTCTTCATTTTCAATCCCACTCTCTTCTTCACTTTCATTCTCTTCGTCACTTCCATTCTCTTCTTCACTCCCGCTTTCATCTGTAGTATGACTGACATTTTCTTCTTTTCTATCTTTAGATTTATCTTCCTTATCCTTCTCATTGTCATCATCACTTCCATCATCATCAGTGTCTCCATCATCACTGTTGCTTTCTTCACTATTTTTTTCTTTTCCTTCATCAATATAAATGTCTATCTCTTTGAACATTGATTTGTATATTTTACATAAGCCTAACAACTGCTTTTCTCCTTTGAACTTCATCATACCCTCCCTCATCATCTCAGCTAGCTGTTTCCTTTCATCTATTATGATTTCAAACTTCTCTTCTATTCTTTCAATAAACTCCTGTAAAATTAGTAATGTGTATTAGTTTTTTTAATCTATATTTAAAATCATATGTGATATTTTTTATTTTACAAAAACATTTGAAGTATCATATATGATAATTCACTTGTTTTTTCAAATCATTTGTTATATCATATATGATACTTGATTTTCTTTTGTATTTTTTTATAGGTTTATCATATATGATAATTCACATGTTTTTTCAAATCATTTGTTATATCATATATGATACTTGATTTTCTTTTGTATTTTTTATAGGTTTATCATATATGATAATTCTCATGTTTTTTTCAAATCATTTATTCAAGGCGTCTTTAGCCAAAGGCATTGACTATGGCTAAGCCACAGGCATAACATTCGGCTATAGCCGAAGGCTATGCTGCAATTTATAACACAATCAATTTATATAGCAATCAAAATAGAAGGTAAAATTAACCTCTATGGTTTCTGGTCTCTTTGGTGGCAATGGTTCATCGTACACATCATTTCCCTTGTATAAATTGAGACCTGTTTGCTCTTCGTCTGGATCAAATTCTTCGTGATGATCAAGCTTCCCCAGGCATTCTTCCTTCATTTCCATCCCAATCCTCTTCCTCATTGCTTGCGTGTTCCAACTTCTCAGTGCTGGACGATGACGCATAACTTGAAATGCTGGGAAGTTTGTTGAGTCCAAGTACAACAGCTTTTTTATACAAAAAATAAATTTGTGTTAGATTGTAATATTTGTATAGTATTGAATCACATTTGATAAATGTATAGAAACATGTAGAACAACTTACGCAGAGGAAGGTTGCTGGCCCATAAAAGTAGTCACCAATCTTCACCTTTTCCCAATTCTGCTTACTTGTTTCTAAGCAATCTATTATGTATCCACACCAGTCAATATCTGAAATTTCATCACTTTCTTTGACATGTTTTAACACTGTCTTAAACCCCTTTGCACCATTATCAACTTTTCCCATCGTGCTAGCAAAGAGTGTCAAGAAGTTTATTGTGAAGATGAAATCAGCATTGAATGTGCTAGATATCTCCATTGATATTGCAGCTGGTGTGATTTTGTTCACTTGAGAGTATTGTTTTTCCTATTGTTTGATGAAAGGATCGTCATGATCTCTTTCTTCTAGCTCTTCCAATTTGTTTGCTCACATTGGCACACCAAGCATGTCATTGATTTTTTGTCTTGTTACCTTTATTGAGCCCTTCTCTAATCTCAATTCCATGCTTGGTGGATGGAATTTATCAACCACGTGGTATATCAAAGCACTTGGAAGTTCAGTTATCGGGAAGTTTATGTATCTCTCGAAACCAATATCTCTGAGACATTTCTTTCTTAGTTCTGTTAAACCAGCCATGGCATCAAACATGGCTTTCGGTGATGACCTTGTAATGCAGGTTGGGTATATCACCTTTTTGGTTGCTTTTCTTTGTTTTTCTTTTTTCGGTTTTTCCTTTTTGGCCTTGACAACCTTTCTTTCATTCTCCTCCTCGTCCTTATTCTCTTCGTCTGCATCATCTTGTTTTTCTTTAATTTCTATTTTTCTCTTTTTTGTTCTCTTTTTCTCTTCCTCCTGTGTTTCACTTCCTTCCTCCTCCTCCTCTTCACGCTCTTGACTACTTTCTGCTTCTTCATTTGTTTTTTTAGTGTTTTGCCTTTTCAAACTCTTAGAAGATGTAGCAGGTTTTGCTGCTTCTTTTTTTGTTTTCTGTGCACGCCCTCTTGTTATACACTTTGTCTTCACATATCTCTTTTTTTCTCTTTGAACAATTTCTTTTTTTATTTCCTTCTTTTTTGACTCTGGATTCTTTTTGTTGTTATCATCTTCCTCCCTTTCTATTTCCATGTCTTCTACATCTTCTATATGTACTGCAAAAAAATATTAAAATTTTATCACATGTGATAAACCAATAACAAATACAAATAAAATCAAGTATCATATGTGATAAAGCATGTTATTTGAAAAAAAATATGAAATATCATATATGATAAAGCATTTAAAATATACCTTTTGCAGCTTGTCTTTCTTTTGCGGATGACTTTAAGAACGGCAATGTTGTTATTACTTTTTCCACCTCATCTGTTTCCTTTGCTTTACCTTTATGTACATTTTTAAAACACGCATGTTTAGTAATTATGTTCAAGTAGACCAATTAAGATACATATCAGTTTTTTTTCCGAAGGCTTAGCTGCATTGATAAGACAAGTGTTTTTTTTCTTTTCAATATCATATGTGATAAAATGCATTCAATATCAACTTAATCTATCTATAGGTGAATATTTTTGATATATCATATGTGATAAAATACAGACTAAGCAGCATCCTATGGCTTTTTCTATTCCAAAGTCGTAGTGTTTGTGTATGCCAAAGGCATTTACATATATGCCACATCCTATGCCTTTGTGTATGCCAAATGTGTCTTCATTTAAGCCGAAGGCGTCTTCTGCGGCTTAGCCGCAGCCAACACCTTTGGCATAGCCGAAGGCGTCTTCTGCGGCTTAGCCGCAGAAGATGCCTTCGGCATTTCCTTCTTCTACGGCTTAGCTGCAGCCAATGCCTTCTTCTGCGGCTTAGCCGCAACGAACGCCTTTGGCATAGCCGAAGGCGTCTTCTGCGGCTTAGCCGCAGAAGATGCCTTCGGCTTTTCCTTCTTCTGCGGCTTAGCCGCATCTGACGCCTTCGGCCATGCCGAAGGCTTAGCCGCAGAAGACGCCTTGAGTAAATGCTTCTAATCTGTTTTTTTTATTTCAACATCCACTTATTTAGTATGTTAACTTTGAAAACCTAATTTCTAGTTACTTATTTCTTCACAGAATCATAATAACTTGCATAAACATTCAATAATCAATGTAAATTCATAACATCTTCAGTATACTCTCTATACATAGTAAGCATCAATATTTAAAACATATATGATAGTAAGAGATAGTAAATTTGTTGTTTGAAATGTATAAGTATACCTTTAATCGTTTTTTTAACCGTATTTTTGTTCTTCTTTTTCTCCGCCATTTTCTGTGCTATATCATCTCCGCCGCTTTCCGCCATTTTTCCGGTGAGATTTTGGTAGATCTGGTGTTTTCTAGGGTTTGATTTTGATCGGTTTGAATATGCGTGAGTAGTGTGTGTTTTTAGTGTATGTTTGGTGAGCGATTTTGTGAGGAAATGAAAATGCGTTAGTGGTGTTTGTTGGATGTGTGATTTTACTTAATTGCCCCTCCGTGTTTTTTAGTAGTAGTATCTGTTTTGATCTCAACCATTGATCAAAAGTAAATCAATGGTCCATATTTGTCCCTTGGTATGTGAGTAAAGTATGGTTTTTGAAATAACTCAACTCAATATCTATTTTGTTAGTTGTTGACGTTACTTTTCTACTTTTTTGCGAGAATCTGTTTTGAACTTGTGGTTTTTTCGTTTTTGACATGGTTTGATTTTAGTTAGCCACTCCCAGGGCCACGCAGACACACAAGTGTAACAACTGGTCACTGATGGACATTTCACCCATGGTGATCGACGCACCCCGCCTCGACCATATGGTGCAGCATTTAAGTTTCTAGTCAGGACGACCAAATCACCCTGATAGGACTTGAAGGATGATAAAAAGTCCGATGCAAGACTCTCCACGCCTTCCATCCTAACAATCACTTGCAAAACTCCAACGAAACCAACATGCACCCATAGGATGGCAACGTTAGACAAGGATGGAAGAGGAGCAGGTATCCCATATCCAACCCCCATACATGGGTAAAGGATCCCAGACCGTAAAGGTCTTCGATATCAAGACGACCACTCTTCATCTCACACAACGAAAACCGAAAGAAGACAAAATGCCTTTTGCAAATAACACAAGGAAAAAGCGTATGAAAAAACCTTCTTGAAATACGTTTTTAGGGTTTAGGAATGTTGTGGAAAAATGGAAGAAAAAAGGCTCTAAGTGTTGCAAGTTTTAACTTCTCCACCTTTCTAGCCCTATTTATAAGCAAAGAAAATGAATTGGTGAGTTAAACTTGGCAAACGCCCACTAGGTCATAACACATTTAATAAAGTGTGTGGCAAACAACCTGTAATCTGCGAGTATTGTTGACGTCAACACATGTGTCAGGTACAGTCGAGGAGACGAGTTATACACACCGCTCAAGAAATGTCAGGATGACACCGTCTACGGTCTCGAAGGTAATAAAGATGCGTCAAATCTAAAGATAGTGAATAAATCCTAAGCAGCATATTCCTACTCTTCTTCATGAAAATATCGAGTACACACATTTCCCAATTCAGTACAACCCTAATCAAGGTAAGAAAGCCTGCAACTAGTTATAATCACAAAAGACAAATGTTAACATCAGCTTGGCAACAAAGGGCTTGGAAGTGAACCCTGGTAGCGCAAGTACGGACTGGGAGGACTCAGGTACATAAAACTCCAGCATCACATCATATTGCATGATCAAATACTAGATAGGGGAGGGGGGACTTGATAGCATATCAATATTAATGACCCAAGCCTATTAATTACACGCTCGGATCAAGCCCATTACCAAGGCCCAACCAACACTTGATAAAGGCCCGGCTCACATCCCACGCCACGTAGAGCCTGGAAAGACCTCTCAGGCCTGACCGAATAAAGACAAAGCCTCTGCACCCAAAATTTTACTAGCGGTTAAGATATACCATCTGACATCGCTTAGGGAGGACGCAAGCACCACTACGAGTTAAAGGAAAAATTAGATCTTTCCTCCTTGTCTTCTCTCGGATGATCAACACGTGACACCCTGGCAACCATTGATCACTCCCAAAGAGTTTATCTACAAACCCCACAAGCCTCTCTATAATAGGAGAGCAACACACAACATCACACAAGTTTTCACACACTTGGGCAAATACTGCCTCACATCAGTGCAACATGGTTCTGGTTTAAGTGTTACCTGAGCTTCTTGATCTATATCAATCTCATCAGGGTTCAACACGGGAAACCAAACAACAAAACCATTCCTATCTCATATCTAAACCAATTTACATACCATACGTAAACAGGAACTATATTAAATCACATTATCTCACACACAATACACCTTCAATCACACCTATAAATGAGCACATTTGTGGGTATTTATACATACTAGGCGCCATACACATGGGTCTTCTGATGGGCTTTATGTGTTGGAGTTGGTTTGTTCTTTCTATAAAAGGCTTACACATTAAGTATTGTTTTACCAAGTCCATAGCCTAATATTTAGACTTACATATTCTATCACACGATACAAAAGTCTAACTACGAGAATGACCATCACATTTCTTTAATGCAAACAATTAATAATCAATATTTACATATTACAATGTAGCATAAACTTAACCCTAATGGACCCTCGCAGTCCAATCAGCAAAATCGTTAAAGCTAGAGACTAAAGGAGAAAAATAAAACTCAAAAATTAAAACTTAAAAGGCAATTTGCAAATGAAGCATTTGATTGCAAGCGAAGAAAGTCTTCAAAATCTTCACAAGTCTTGACAATGTAGCTGCATAAGTTTGCTTTGATTTTGTATTTAAAATAATAATAATAATAATAATGTAAGCTTAAAGGAATAATAGATAAATTAGAAAGTAGGAAAACAAAAGATAATCAAGAGTCCATTTATAAAAGATTTTGATGTTGACTGCAAGATTATTTTATTTGATTGTTTTAATAATGAACGCTACATAAAAAAAAGAAGAAACACACGTTTTATTAGGGGTCCCCTATATTAACGGGTCTACCCCCATAGACTGCACATGGCAGTCCTTTTGTCCCCCCATTTTGTCCCTCTTTTATTTCAGTACAACACAGTTTTTGCCAGTTTCTGTTCCGTATTTCTGACAGTTTTAACCGTTTGACATATTAAACTTTATATTTTCTGTTCCGCATTTTCAGGTTTATAGCTTTTTGATATAAACAAAATTATAAAAAAAAAAAATCCAAAAAAAAAAAAAAAAAAAAAAAAAACACCCCCGTCCATCTAAAAAAAAACCCCGTCCTTATAACTGCCCCCTTTTATTTATTGATTTATGTTTGTTGTGTGGCGGGAAAGAACAACCACCACAAGACGCAAAGGATCTAATAATGCAAACAAAAAATAAACTAAACAAGTACAATGAATGAGAGTGATGAAAGAAAACATCGAAAATATATTTTTTTTGTCTTGTTTTGGCACCTTGCAATTGAAGAGTAGAAAAGAAAAGAAAGGGTCACACAAATAGAAAAATGAGTGAAGTTATAGAGATTTTTTAGAACATTTGACGGGGATGGCTAGAGACGGCAACACATATGGCCGACAAATTATGAGAATCAAACCCGCTCTGGTTGCATGTTAAATGGTAGAAACCCCATAGGTTTAACTTCATTAGTAACCAATATTTGTAGATTACAATGTAGCATAAACTTAACCATAATAGACCCTAAGCCTTGTTCTTCGGTCGACTATATTATGATCTAATAATATTTTGATCATCACTTGTATATTCTAGGATGTGGAACACTTGCTTAAAAAATCAAAACTCATCTTATATGACTTGCGTCATCCAAAAGAAGTTGTTTCTATAAGCACTATGACTATAACAGAATGAATTGCGATAATGCAACTCGATTGAATCTGAAGATAATTGGTTAGTTCACATATATCGATCAACACCTGAATATTCTCGGATGTTGTAACACTTGCTTATAAACATCGCTACTCATCGTATTTGACTTGAGTTATTCAAAAAATGTTGATTCCTGTAAACGCTATTTGTGACAACCGGCAGTTTAGGGAGCTATTTTAAAAACCCGCATTTCAATTTAAGTTCGTTTATAATTTTTATTTGAAATTTTCATTTCACAACGAACTTGTAAGACCTATTTTATGGATATTTTAATTAATGACGTTATGGAATTCGTGAATTATGTTCATAATTCATTTTTGATTATACGATCGGTAATGTATATTTGAATTCTCACTTGGTACTACGTTGACTTTGGCACTAGGATTACCTAACGTCAGTTTTATGATTCGTCTTACGAGTCCGATATATTTTTATTTATTCACGAGAGGTTCTCGAGTAATGTTGAAATTTTAAAATGAGTTCGGGTTCGGGCCACGTGTTTTTACAATTACCCGCGTTACCCGCTCCACCGTAATAATATCCTTATTATTACTATTATTATTATTATTCTTATTATTATTATAACCTTTATAAAAAAAAAAAAAAAAAAAAGTTAATATAAGGGGCGTTTGGTCCGGTTTTACCCCCACAACACAAACACTCACTCACCATTTTCACTACTCTCTCTCATCTCATCATCTTTCCCATCTATTAACCCTAGCCGCCGCCGACCAAAATCCGGCCACCACCGCCGTATATCCGGTCACCCAACAAAACTAACACCACCAATTTATTCCTCTCTTCACCCTCTTTCATTTGGTGTATAATACTTGCCCTAAAACCCTCATTAACACCACCAAATCTATAGTTTTCCATTCGAATTTTTGATAGTTTTCTAGATCCGAGCATTTGAAGGATTTAGAAGGTGAGAAGAAACATTTTCAAGGTTTTGGGAGCCACGAATTGGTTTTATTTTGTGGCTACACGAATAACTTTTGGAGAATCGAATGGGTTTTCAAATGGAAATGATTGTTTTGTGATTAAAAGATTTGTTTGGTATCTGGGTTTTTGTTGGGTTTGGTTATGGTTGACTCGGAACCGAGAGTAAAACTCTCGGCTTATTTTGGTTCGAAGCCCTTTGGTGGCTTTGGTTCTTGTTGATGATTGATTGATTTGTTTGGTTGTCGTGGGTATGGTGAACCCCGATTCGATGCTAGCCGAGACCTTGTGGTCTCGGGGATTTCTCTTGTGCTCGTTGGCCATACCGAGACCCTCTTAGGGGTTCTCTTTGGGTGTGGTTCGAGCCTATTTGGCTCGTATGATTTTGTGGTTCGACTCTTTGAGTCGCGGCTTTTAGCCGAGTACCATTTTGGTTACCGATTTGACCATAGAGTCAAATGGTTTACATGCTTACTTGGTTTAGCTCTTGTGAGCTATGTGATGTTGGATTCGAGTTCTAGTTACTCGCGGTTCGGAGCCGAGACTCAAGTGAGGCGAGGGCTCGGGTCGGCTTGGTAAACCGACCCACACATTAACTTTGTTAATGTTATATATATATTTTTTTTGTATAAGTGTGAACTTGTGTATATTGTTGTTGTGGTATTTATTTCTCGGCCGAATGCATATGGGTCGAATTGGATATTGATTATTGGTAAGTGAGGAGTTGTTGACGAAAGTGATTGGGGACCGATTGTGAGACGGTCGTTAGATGACGGAGATAGGTTAGTCGGGTACCGTAGTCGGACCTTATTGTTGTAGCCCGTGGTTTGAGATTGTGATTGGACGGAGATTTGTTATTTATGACTTTTGCATATTATTGGACTTGGACAATGAGCCGAGAGTCATGACTCGGACATATGACCATTTCGTATAACTCAATAACTATTAAAATTGAAACGAGCATAATAAAACTCGTAATAATAATTATTGATAATATGAACGTTTATATGAAAGTATGTACGTGAATAACGTATATATAACTATATAAACGCGTATATTAATAATAATAATAATCACGAGTCGTATTATAAATAATACGATTAGATATATATTAGGCTACGAAAGTGGCGTAATATTATTAAACGTATTGTTATTAAAAAAATTGTGTATAAAACGGGAAACTCCCGACAATTATGAAACGTTTAATAAAAAGACATTTCGGATATATATAACGGATAAACTTATTGAGTTAGGCGAAATTGTTGTCACTCTGGTCCAGGTAAGTTATTATTTGCGACGTTCGTGTTGTCACGGATATATGACGACTAATATAGACGTTTTCTATAATTAAATAACCACTTAACCGTAAGGTTGAGCCGGGTTGTTTGGTTATACGAAATAAATATATTAGTGGGCATCGTATCCTACGACGCCCATAGGTTGTAGTATATGTAAAGTGTAATAGATTGCGAGTGTATATATCGGGAAATCTGGCCAATTTGACGATATATATGAGGAATTTATTAAACTATGATATATACTATATAGTATATATGTGCTATGTGCTTTATATGTGCTTTAGATTGGGTGTAATCTTGGAACGGTATATTACGTAAATAAATATGAGGATTATCAAATCGACGGATTTGGTAAACTTTGGCGATTTATTTAAATGATATATTGGGCTAATATTAGATCTATAGTTTATTTATCTTTCTATATGTGATCTCTCTTTGGTTTGTTTTGAGTCGACCCACCACCCGTATGGATACCAAACGCAAATACACCAAACTAATACGAAATGGATTTTCGGAAATAAAACGGATTCTCGTCCGGGTTTGGGAATATTATATATTTGAGGAAATGGTTTCTGAAAGAATTAATATTGTTAGGTCGTGCCAAGTCCGTAGTTGCTGTTTCGTGAGTTATCATACATCTTATTTCTACCTACCTCGTCTTGCTATTTTCTGGACTTGAGGTGAGTCATAGCCCCACTTTTTACTCTTGAACTATGTTTTCAATGATTGGGGTGAGAAACGTGCAAATCATTTTACGTGGACTGTTATCGCTTTTATATTCTTTTTAAACTTGCTATGCGTATGGACTAGGATATATTGTCAGCTTTAGTCACACCTTTTGTGTGTACTATTCAAGGTTGGCTTATTTGGTTATTAGTGGATTGTCAGCTTTAGTCACATATATGTTATGTGCACTATTCAAGGTTGGCTTATTTGATTATGAGGAATTGTCAGCTTTAGTCACATATATGTTGTGTGTACTATTCAAGGTTGGCTTATTTAGATACTGTAGCGTGCACCTATAGGTTATTATACTTCGGAGGTTATCCGAGTTATTATTGGTATTGCGGGGGTTACCCGAATATCTATGTTAGTACGGAAGGGTATCCGTGTGTTTTGTTAGTACGGAAGGGTATCCGTGTGTTATGTTGGAGCGGAGGGTATCCGCAGGCTTTTAGCGAATCCTTAGTCTAGCTAGCAAGCGTTTTGCGTATATGTCCACTATATTGTTAGTTGAACTTAAACCTATGATCTCACCAGCGAAAGCTGACTTTTAGCACGTTTTCTCAGGTAATTGAGTGTTGAGGTGCATGCTTGGATTGGAAGGCTCGGCTAAGGCTCTCGGTTTATGGATCTATATTTTCTAAACTCTGATAATTAAATTTGGACCTATTGTTATTTTATTTTGGGCCTGACTCTGAATGATGTTGGGATAAATGTAAACCTAAAACCCTGTTTTGGTTGTGTTTTTATTTTGTTTACTTTATCTCGTTCTATATTGTCTTGTGTTGGATACCAATCCCCGTAGCACCCCGAAAGCTTGTTGAGTCTTCCGCTGTATCAAATTTTGGGGGTGTTACTGATTGGTATCAGAGCCAAGGTTATAGAGAACTAGGTAAATAAACGCCTAAACTATAACCGTATTTTTATAGAAAATGATCCTTGACCACCGCCCGCCAGCCCGCCAAGCCGAAGCATCTTCTATTATTTGAGGTATTATGTGATATTTGAGACGATTTGAGGTTTATGGATTTTAGTAATAAGATGACGTTCTCGAGGATTTATATGGTCTATATGTTTTATAAACATTTTAGTAATGCGGTGTTTGAAATTCTTTTATTAAGATTATATATGGAATTATTTGATGAGTATATTTGGTATGGTTTTATGAGTTGTGATTTAAGTGGTTTGAAACACTTACACCTACCCTACGCCGTTGTCACAGACTATGGCCTCCCATATGCCCGATGTCGTCGAGGATATTCTTACTGCACCGGTTTTACCTGCACAGTTCATTATGGCATCTGATGACCCTTACCAGATGGCCATGTCTTCAGCTACTGTATCACAGGCAGCTTCTACTTCAGCTCTACCTGCTGCATCTATGCAGGGACCCTTATCTTCTTTAGGGCTCCCTGGTACATCGAGGCAGCTTACTCTTCATCAGGCTTTGGCTCGTGTGGCACCACGCTTTGCCCACCGAGCTACAGCACACATGTCGGTATGCCCTACTCCATCACCTTTACAGATTGATGCTCATTCTCTTCTGTCTGAGGCGCCACCCACATCATTGCATCGTCGTCCTAGATCACCTACCACATCTTCACATGGTTCACCTAGTAGGAGACGACGAGTGATGAGGTACTCTTCCGATGAGGAGGAGGAGGAGTACGAGGGTGAGGATGAGGCTGATGACCCTGAGCGGGAGGATGACCCTCAAGAGGCTGAGCATGGTGATGATGATGATCCTGAGGAGGAGGATGACCCTCAGGAGGATGAGATGCCTGATGATGATGATGATGAGTTAGCACAACCAGCTCAGGCTGAGGAGCCTGATTCACCTGTACACCCGATTAAGCCTGATTCACCTGATCATCCGTTCTTGTTTGAGTTGCCACCTGGTAGTCCCGTGGAGTCGGATGCATCTTCGGAGGTTTCTGCTGAGCATGCAGAGTTGGGTGAGGTTGGCAGGTTGTGGGCTCGGATTACTGAGCTTAGTGACAGAGTTGCACGAGTATCGGATCGACTTGAGAGAGTCATTGGAGAGTTTTTAGCAGATTTGAGAGTTGATTTGACTGTTGCTGTGGGCAGGGCTACTGAGCTGAGGAGAGTTATGATGGATGTCCACGAGCATATCGATAGTTTGCAGCGAGGATTTGTTACTGCTCGTGAGGCCGACCGCAAGCTTTGGCAAAGGAATGCCGAGCTAGAGAAGGAGGTGGCTGATCTCAAGAGAGACCGAGACACCCATAGCGTGGAGTTAGGATCGTTATGGAGGGATCTTGATGGCTTGAGGCAGGAGTTGAGGATTCTCCGTCAGCCCCGTGGCTAGTGGTTTGAGTTATATTATCTTGTTGCTTTCTTAGCCGAGGAGTGTTCGGTTAGAAAAGCTAGTTATCATATTTTGATGTATTTTGTACGGTATTCGTCTCTTTTGGAACGATTAGTATGTTTTGTGTTATCCGTTAGTTGGAACGATGTTAGATCGCTATTGTATGGTTGATGGTTATTAGTATATGGTATTATGTGATTTTGGGTGTTATGGAAATTGAGTCCTTATTCGCTTATTTGTTGTTACGTGGTGTGTTGTTGCTATTCTTTCCATGACTTGATTTCGTTGAGATGTTTGGTTGAGCATATCGATAAGTTCTATTGGAGACTCATGAACTTGTGTGATGTTACAGATCAATGGCACCCCGTCGAAACCCTGTTAGGTCTACCAGGACTGGTCCTGCTGTGACTACTCCTGCTCGCCGAGGTCGCCGACCTACTCGAAATGTTGAAACCCCTACTCCTGACAACCTGGACACCACAAACCGCAACAACAGGAATCAAAATGTTGATGTTCAGGGAGACAATGATCATGTTCCACTTAATGCACCTACTGTGGATCAAGCAATGATCAACCAACTTGTGGAGCAAAGAGTTGCTGAACTACTCGCTGAGTCAAATCATTCCAATAATTCTGCTGGAACTTTTCCACCTGTTTGTGCTAATGGATGTCAATACAAGGAATTCAAGATTTGTGGACCCATTGAGTTTGGTGGAACTGAAGGAGTGGTTTACTTAGTCAGATGGATTGAGAAGACTGAGTCAGTGTTTAATGTTAGTGGTTGTGCGGAGAATGCAAAGGTAAAGTTTGCTTCTTTTACTTTCAAGGATGAAGCTTTGACTTGGTGGAACAACTACCGAAATGCAGTTGGGAGTGATGTAGCTTATGCTATGACTTGGGAGCAATTTAAGTCCTTGCTGATTCAGACTTATTGCCCAAGGAATGAGGTCAAGAAGCTAGAGATTGAGTTTTGGAACCACAAGGTGAAAGGTAATGATATGACGACTTACAATCGTCGTTACCAGGAGTTAGCCTTGTTGTGCCCAGATATGGTGAAAACCGAGACTCAAAAGATTGAAAGGTATACTAATGGATTGCCTGTAGCTACGAGGAATGATGTAATCTCTGCTAGGGCTGCAAACATCCATGAGGCTATCACAATTGCTCAACAACTTATGGATTCGTTGGAATTAGAAGAAGCTGATAAGGAGAAGAATGGAAAGAGAAAGAGAGACCGTCACTCTAAGAGTAATGATCACCGAAGCAAGAGACAAGCTAAGGCTTATGCTATTGGGAATGGAGATAAGAAGAATCAGAACGGTGATTCACCCAAGTGTGATCATTGCCACCAGCATCACACTGGATGGTGTAGTGTGAAATGCCAGAATTGCTCAAAGAAAGGACACACAGCTAGGGATTGTAGAGCCCGACCTCTTGCTATGGTTCAAGCTGCTCCTGAGATGAGAAATAAGGCAGATGTTACTTGTTATGGGTGTGGAAAGAAGGGACACTATAGGAATGAGTGTAGAGAATCGCAGAACCGTGGAATTCAAGGCTCGGGTGGTAATGGGTACAATTATGGAAACCGTGGAGCTGGAGGAAACCGTGGACGACAAGATAATGGGGACCAACGTGTGGAAGCTGGAGCTGCTCAGGGAAGAGTGTATGCACTCGGGAACGAGAGAGGAGAAGATCCGAACGTCGTTACTGGTACGTTCCTTCTCAATAATCGTTATGCTTCCATACTGTTTGATACTGGTACCGATAGGAGTTTTGTGTCCACTACATTTGCACCCTTACTAGAGAAACCCCCGATGGCCTTACGAATTGGATATGATATTGAGTTAGCTAATGGAAACATAGAAAGGATTAATACTATCATTCGTGGGTGTACGTTAAATTTCTTGAACCACCCTTTCAACATAGATCTTCTACCCGTCACGTTAGGAAGTTTTGATGTAATCATTGGTATGGATTGGTTGTCGAAGTATCGTGCTCACATACTTTGCGACGAGAAGATCGTGCGTGTACCATACGGAAAGGAAGTCCTAAATATATTAGGAGACCGAAAGGATTCTAGGAGCCCATCCCGATTAGCAGTTATATCTTGCACAAAGTTACCGAAGCTAATGGAGAAGGGATGTTACCTTTTCTTAGCCCAAATTTCTGAGAAGGGCGAGACGAAGAAAAAGGAAAGGTGCATTGGAGATGTGCCTATAGTTCGTGATTTTCCTGATGTGTTTCCTGATGATTTGCCGGGAATCCCGCCGACTAGACAAGTGGAGTTTCAGATTGAGTTGATACCTGGTGCTGCACCTGTAGCACGAGCACCTTATCATCTTGCACCTACCGAACTGGAAGAGTTGTCGAAACAATTGGCGGAGTTAGCCGAAAAAGGATTCATAAGACCAAGTTCTTCACCTTGGGGAGCCCCAGTCTTATTCGTGAAGAAGAAGGATGGATCGTTTCGCATGTGTATTGATTATAGGGAGTTGAATAAGTTAACGGTGAAGAATCGATACCCGTTACCTAGGATCGATGACTTGTTCGATCAACTTCAAGGATCGAGTGTGTATTCGAAGATCGATTTGAGATCGGGATATCATCAACTTCGAGTTCGCGAGGAAGATATTCCGAAAACGGCTTTCAGAACCCGTTACGGGCATTACGAGTTTCAAGTGATGCCGTTTGGGTTGACTAACGCACCAGCAATATTCATGGATCTCATGAATCGTGTGTGTAAGCCTTACTTGGATAAGTTCGTGATTGTATTCATCGATGACATTCTGATTTATTCGAAGAGTGAGAAAGAGCATGAGGAGCATTTAAGACTCATTTTGGAATTGCTCAGGAAGGAGAAACTTTATGCCAAGTTTTCGAAATGCGAATTTTGGATTCCGACAGTACAATTTTTGGGTCATGTGATTGATAGACAAGGAGTCCATGTGGATCCTGCAAAAATTGAGGCGATAAAAGATTGGGCTGCACCTACAACCCCAACCGAAGTTCGTCAATTTTTGGGTTTAGCTGGTTATTACCGAAAATTCATCGAGGGATTTTCGAAGATAGCTAAACCATTGACCAAATTGACTCAAAAGAGTGTTACGTATGAATGGGGAGATAAAGAAGAGGAAGCGTTTCAATTGCTTAAGAAAATGTTGTGTAGTGCTCCTATTTTAGCGTTACCAGAAGGTAACGAGGATTTCGTCGTCTATTGTGACGCCTCACATAAAGGTTTAGGAGCCGTGTTAATGCAACGAGAGAAGGTGATAGCTTATGCTTCCCGACAGCTCAAAAAGCATGAGAGAAACTACACTACCCATGATTTGGAGCTCGGTGCTGTGGTTTTTGCTTTGAGAATATGGAGACATTACTTGTACCGAACCAAGTGTGTTGTATTTACTGACCACAAAAGTCTACAACATATCTTGAATCAAAAAGAGCTCAACATGAGACAGCGACGTTGGATTGAGTTGCTAAGCGATTATGATTGTGAAATTCGCTACCACCCTGGTAAAGCAAACGTTGTTGCTGATGCTCTTAGTCGAAAGGAAAGAGTACCACCATTACAAGTTAGGTCATTAGGAATGACTATCGTATCGCCATTACCGTCTCAAATACTTGAAGCTCAAACAGAAGCGTTGAAGGCAGAAAATAGACCTGCCGAGAATATATTTGGGATGGCTGATAACGAGAAAGGATTTGTTAAGCGTGCTGATGGAGTATTATGTTTTGGAGATCGGATTTGGGTACCTTTATATGGAGAAATTCGGGAATTGATTATGCATGAGTCGCATAAGTCAAAGTACTCCATTCACCCTGGTTCCGATAAAATGTACCAGGATCTCAAGAAGTTCTATTGGTGGCCAAATATGAAGGCAGATATAGCATCGTACGTTAGTAAGTGCTTGACATGCGCCAAGGTTAAGGCTGAACACCAGAGACCGTCAGGACTACTAACGCAACCAGAACTTCCAGTCTGGAAATGGGAGCGGATTACTATGGACTTCATTACCAAATTACCGAGGACAGCTAGCGGTTGTGACGCTATCTGGGTAATTGTGGATCGTCTGACAAAGTCTGCCCATTTCTTAGCTATTAGTGAAGATGATAGTGTAGATAAGCTTGCGAGGTTATATGTGAAGGAAATTATTTCGCGTCATGGAGTCCCGATATCTATTATTTCGGATCGTGATAGTCACTTTACGTCAGCTTTGTGGCGATCACTTCAAACGGCTTTGGGGACGAGGCTTGATACGAGTACTGCATATCATCCCCAAACCGATGGTCAAAGTGAGAGGACCATTCAGACGTTAGAGGATATGCTTCGTGCATGCATCATAGACTTTGGTAAAGGCTGGGAGAAGTATTTACCCCTTGCGGAATTCTCTTATAATAACAGCTACCACACAAGTCTTAAAGCTGCACCATTCGAAGTTTTGTATGGCAGAAAGTGTCGTTCGCCTATTGGTTGGGCAGAAGTTGGAGATAGTCAACTTACAGGCCCTGAGCTTATTTTGGAAACTACAGAGAAAGTAACTCAGATTCGCGATCGGTTGCAAGCAGCCAGAGATAGGCAGAAGAGCTACGCCGATCAGAGACGTAAACCTTTAGAGTTCCAGGTTAGAGACAAAGTGATGCTGAAGGTCTCGCCTTGGAAAGGTGTAATACGTTTCGGGAAACGTGGTAAACTCAACCCACGCTACATTGGACCATTCTTGATCTTAGAAAGAATTGGGCCCGTGGCTTATAGGTTGGAATTACCGTCCGAACTGAGCAAAGTTCACGACGTGTTCCACGTGAGTAATCTGAAGAAATGTCTTTCTGATGAAATGCCCGTCATTCCGATGAGGGACATTCGTGTTGATGAGAAACTGAATTTCGTGGAGGAACCGATTGAGATTTTAGATCGTGAAGTTAAACGACTCAAGAGGAGTCGCATTCCGCTCGTCAAGGTTCGTTGGAATTCCCGACATGGACCAGAGTTTACGTGGGAACGTGAGGACGAGTTCAGGAAGAGATATCCGAAGCTTTTCACTTCGTAGATGAAAATTTTTCCGAGTGAAACCCGGGACGGGTTTCCTTCTGAGACGGGGAGGATGTGACAACCGGCAGTTTAGGGAGCTATTTTAAAAACCCGCATTTCAATTTAAGTTCGTTTATAATTTTTATTTGAAATTTTCATTTCACAACGAACTTGTAAGACCTATTTTATGGATATTTTAATTAATGACGTTATGGAATTCGTGAATTATGTTCATAATTCATTTTTGATTATACGATCGGTAATGTATATTTGAATTCTCACTTGGTAGTACGTTGACTTTGGCACTAGGATTACCTAACGTCAGTTTTATGATTCGTCTTACGAGTCCGGTATATTTTTATTTATTCACGAGAGGTTCTCGAGTAATGTTGAAATTTTAAAATGAGTTCGGGTTCGGGCCACGTGTTTTTACAATTACCCGCGTTACCCGCTCCACCGTAATAATATCCTTATTATTACTATTATTATTATTATTCTTATTATTATTATAACCTTTATAAAAAAAAAAAAAAAAAAAAAGTTAATATAAGGGGTGTTTGGTCCGGTTTTACCCCCACAACACAAACACTCACTCACCATTTTCACTACTCTCTCTCATCTCATCATCTTTCCCATCTATTAACCCTAGCCGCCGCCGACCAAAATCCGGCCACCACCGCCGTATATCCGGTCACCCAACAAAACTAACACCACCAATTTATTCCTCTCTTCACCCTCTTTCATTTGGTGTATAATACTTGCCCTAAAACCCTCATTAACACCACCAAATCTATAGTTTTCCATTCGAATTTTTGATAGTTTTCTAGATCCGAGCATTTGAAGGATTTAGAAGGTGAGAAGAAACATTTTCAAGGTTTTGGGAGCCACGAATTGGTTTTATTTTGTGGCTACACGAATAACTTTTGGAGAATCGAATGGGTTTTCAAATGGAAATGATTGTTTTGTGATTAAAAGATTTGTTTGGTATCCGGGTTTTTGTTGGGTTTGGTTATGGTTGACTTGGAACCGAGAGTAAAACTCTCGGCTTATTTTGGTTCGAAGCCCTTTGGTGGCTTTGGTTCTTGTTGATGATTGATTGATTTGTTTGGTTGTCGTGGGTATGGTGAACCCCGATTCGATGCTAGCCGAGACCTTGTGGTCTCGGGGATTTCTCTTGTGCTCGTTGGCCATACCGAGACCCTCTTAGGGGTTCTCTTTGGGTGTGGTTCGAGCCTATTTGGCTCGTATGATTTTGTGGTTCGACTCTTTGAGTCGCGGCTTTTAGCCGAGTACCATTTTGGTTACCGATTTGACCATAGAGTCAAATGGTTTACATGCTTACTTGGTTTAGCTCTTGTGAGCTATGTGATGTTGGATTCGAGTTCTAGTTACTCGCGGTTCGGAGCTGAGACTTAAGTGAGGCGAGGGCTCGGGTCGGCTTGGTAAACCGACCCTCACATTAACTTTGTTAATGTTATATTTTTTTTGTATAAGTGTGAACTTGTGTATATTGTTGTTGTGGTATTTATTTCTCGGCCGAATGCATATGGGTCGAATTGGATATTGATTATTGGTAAGTGAGGAGTTGTTGACGAAAGTGATTGGGGACCGATTGTGAGACGGTCGTTAGATGACGGAGATAGGTTAGTCGGGTACCGTAGTCGGACCTTATTGTTGTAGCCCGTGGTTTGAGATTGTGATTGGACGGAGATTTGTTATTTATGACTTTTGCATATTATTGGACTTGGACAATGAGCCGAGAGTCATGACTCGGACATATGACCATTTCGTATAACTCAATAACTATTAAAATTGAAACGAGCATAATAAAACTCGTAATAATAATTATTGATAATATGAACGTTTATATGAAAGTATGTACGTGAATAACGTATATATAACTATATAAACGCGTATATTAATAATAATAATAATCACGAGTCGTATTATAAATAATACGATTAGATATATATTAGGCTACGAAAGTGGTGTAATATTATTAAACGTATTGTTATTAAAAAAATTGTGTATAAAACGGGAAACTCCCGACAATTATGAAACGTTTAATAAAAAGACATTTCGGATATATATAACGGATAAACTTATTGAGTTAGGCGAAATTGTTGTCACTCTGGTCCAGGTAAGTTATTATTTGCGACGTTCGTGTTGTCACGGATATATGACGACTAATATAGACGTTTTCTATAATTAAATAACCACTTAACCGTAAGGTTGAGCCGGGTTGTTTGGTTATACGAAATAAATATATTAGTGGGCATCGTATCCTACGACGCCCATAGGTTGTAGTATATGTAAAGTGTAATAGATTGCGAGTGTATATATCGGGAAATCTGGCCAATTTGACGATATATATGAGGAATTTATTAAACTATGATATATACTATATAGTATATATGTGCTATGTGCTTTATATGTGCTTTAGATTGGGTGTAATCTTGGAACGGTATATTACGTAAATAAATATGAGGATTATCAAATCGACGGATTTGGTAAACTTTGGCGATTTATTTAAATGATATATTGGGCTAATATTAGATCTATAGTTTATTTATCTTTCTATATGTGATCTCTCTTTGGTTTGTTTTGAGTCGACCCACCACCCGTATGGATACCAAACGCAAATACACCAAACTAATACGAAATGGATTTTCGGAAATAAAACGGATTCTCGTCCGGGTTTGGGAATATTATATATTTGAGGAAATGGTTTCTGAAAGAATTAATATTGTTAGGTCGTGCCAAGTCCGTAGTTGTTGTTTCGTGAGTTATCATACATCTTATTTCTACCTACCTCGTCTTGCTATTTTCTGGACTTGAGGTGAGTCATAGCCCCACTTTTTACTCTTGAACTATGTTTTCAATGATTGGGGTGAGAAACGTGCAAATCATTTTACGTGGACTGTTATCGCTTTTATATTCTTTCTAAACTTGCTATGCGTATGGACTAGGATATATTGTCAGCTTTAGTCACACCTTTTGTGTGTACTATTCAAGGTTGGCTTATTTGGTTATTAGTGGATTGTCAGCTTTAGTCACATATATGTTATGTGCACTATTCAAGGTTGGCTTATTTGATTATGAGGAATTGTCAGCTTTAGTCACATATATGTTGTGTGTACTATTCAAGGTTGGCTTATTTAGATACTGTAGCGTGCACCTATAGGTTATTATACTTCGGAGGTTATCCGAGTTATTATTGGTATTGCGGGGGTTACCCGAATATCTATGTTAGTACGGAAGGGTATCCGTGTGTTTTGTTAGTACGGAAGGGTATCCGTGTGTTATGTTGGAGCGGAGGGTATCCGCAGGCTTTTAGCGAATCCTTAGTCTAGCTAGCAAGCGTTTTGCGTATATGTCCACTATATTGTTAGTTGAACTTAAACCTATGATCTCACCAGCGAAAGCTGACTTTTAGCACGTTTTCTCAGGTAATTGAGTGTTGAGGTGCATGCTTGGATTGGAAGGCTCGGCTAAGGCTCTCGGTTTATGGATCTATATTTTCTAAACTCTGATAATTAAATTTGGACCTATTGTTATTTTATTTTGGGCCTGACTCTGAATGATGTTGGGATAAATGTAAACCTAAAACCCTGTTTTGGTTGTGTTTTTATTTTTTTTACTTTATCTCGTTCTATATTGTCTTGTGTTGGATACCAATCCCCGTAGCACCCCGAAAGCTTGTTGAGTCTTCCGCTGTATCAAATTTTGGGGGTGTTACACTATTAGCATAATAGAATGATATGCGATAATACCACTCCGCTGACTATGAAGACACTTGGTTGGTTCACATATATCGATTATAACTTGCATTTCTCAGATGGGTAACACTTAGCTTATGAACATCGATACTCGTTGTATTTGACTTGCTTCCTTCAAAGGACATTTTCGTATAACCGCTGTCAATACAATAGAATGAAATCCGATGATTCCACTCGATTGAATATGAAAACACTTGGTTCACAAATCTTGATCGTCACTTGAATATTATCGGATGTGTTATTAGATGTGGTTACACCTGCTTAAGAACTTTCATACTTCTAGTATTTTACTTTTGTAATTCAAAATATACTGTTCCGTATAACCGCTATCAATATAATTTAATGAATTTGATGATTCCGATCTATTGAATACGAAGAATCTTGGTTGGTTCACACAACTCGGTCACTTGAATATTCTCGGATGTGATAACATTTGCTTTCGTATTTGACTTGCTTCATTCAACAGATGTTGGTCCGTATAAGCGCAATCATTATCAGAGGCGGATTGGTGGCCGGGTACCACCTTAAAGATTTAAATCATTTGGTATTGATATAGAGAAAAAATAAGGGACCTACCTTAAAATAAGGTTGGGAATCACCTTGGAGTAAAAAACGAAAGAAAAGATGTGCATAATCTATTGTTTTTAAGAAAGAAGCCATGCTCAAATTTCTGGTTTAATTGAGGTCAGATGGTTTCACAAAGAAGATGACTCAAAGCCCAATTACTTTACATTTAATCAAATTTATACTTTAACCCCCGTACTTTATAAATTATCGGTTGACTTTATAAATTATCAGTTGAGGCATGATTTAATAAGCTAAGTTTAATGCCACACAAAAGTAAAATAAGCCCGCCCCATCAATTTTCACGAACCAAAACTTTGTCATCAACAAATCAATATTCAAAATCAAGAACCCTAACCCACGCCTTCCTTAGCCATCATCATCATCAGAAAAATGCCACAGTTTGATACACGATTCATCCGGATGCTATTGAAAGAAAGGATATAGTTTTCTCAATTCAAAAAAGTAAAAAGCTCCTTGGGCTTATGTACTAAAAGAGGACATTTTGTTTATCGAAGGCTATTATGGTTACAAATAAAATGGCAGAAGATGGAAAACCTCAGGGTACAATATATACGTGTTTGTACAAGTGTTTTTGTTTACGATCAGTTATAAACATTTTGTGTGTTTTTTCTTTATGCAGAATTTTGGATCATTCTTAGTTTCTAATCTGGTTTAATCAGATGTTTAGAAGGTTGTGCCGAGCTTATATATAAAATTGTTACGGTGTTCAGCTTAACTAACATGCAATGATTTATGGGACTTCATGGGCTGAGCTTTTATTATATTCTCCTATTTTAGTTTGCCCGCAAAAGTTCGATAAAATGTCTATGTCGTGACTCGTGAGTTCATCGTTTGTTTGTCCCAAAGTTACTGAAAGCATGCCAGAAATAAATGCATCAAGCCGCGAAAACGGGGTCGATATGATCAGCAACTTACCCGATACCATTCTTCACTTGATCCTTTCACGTCTTCCAACAACCGAAGTGGCTATCCGAACCTGCATTTTATCGACAAGGCAAGGCCAACGGCTACTTTTTTCAAACAAAAACCAAAAGCAACGCCCGTTGATAGAGCAACGCAAAAGACAACAACGTTGGAAACGCAATTCGTCCAGTGTGGTAACGCGCATAACGCCCCAGCTAGCCACGTAGGTATAACGCCGGATTAGGGGGTCATCATACACAATGCTCTAATCTCTAGCTAAACGCATATGCAATTTAATGCTATTATTATTCTATAATTCGTAGGAAGTAGGACCACAAATTACATTTTTGTGATCAGATATCAACTTGACAATATACGAAGATCAACATTCAACTAGCACATCCATTAAGCTTATAAAAACACTGCTCAAGTTTGAGTTGGCTACTAAATTGTAAAATAATTTAACATGAGGCACGACTTAATAAACGAGGAAGCCAACTGTAATTCATTACTCGTATAAATTAGATTAGTATTTGTTTATAGCATAACGTGTTGTATGTGATTGATCTAGGTATCAATTAAGAAACATAAGTTACAAGAAAAAGTGGATTTAGTGACGATTTTTTTTTTTTTTGTTACTATTTAGATGAAAATGGTGACAGCATAATTTATGGTCACTATTTTTGGTCATTGATACCCTGTTATCGGTACGCAGATATCTTCATCAAAGGACTTCCTTCAGCCTTATTTGAAGATTTAATTAGATCCAGTTGAGCGTCCGGCTTCCTCCCACTCTAACTGCTGGGGAGTATTAGTTGACAATGTATAGTTGTCATGATAAGAATAAAGTGTTGTCATGATAAGAATATAGTTAATGTGATTGATTTAGTGTTTAATGGGTGATTGCCATTGACCCAATAGAATATGCTTTGTAAATGTATGTACTCTATTGTTTCTATGGAATATACACAACAATTATCACAACCAATAGAATATGCGTTGGAAATGAGATTTCCTCTAATGAATTATATAGTGGCTATCTGCATAGTTGCTGCTCTTGCCTTGAAACCAATATTTAAGTTAATATATAACTTATATAATCTGTTCTTTCATATAAAGCTTCGAAATAAGTAAAATCTGATGGAGGTTATGTTGATTACAGGTGTCAGGTGTACACTAGTGCATTAATACGATTCATGGAACAATCTTGTTGGTAATTCCGTTTTTTTACATCATGAGTTGACTGCACTTATAAATTTGTTATGGTCGTATAATAGTTTAAAGCTTGATCTTATTTGCAGACGGACAATTAAGTTTATATGCTTTAATTCTAAGTTTTACTCTATTCTCTTTTCAGATTGCGGATTCATAGGAATATTTGGAGGCATGGTTTGATGCTTATCTGCAAATATTTGTTGCTGCTCACAATGTTTAAACATTAGGCATGTTTGTGATGATTAGCGTAAATCACAGGGCGGATGAATTTGATTGGTTATTGATTTAGTTTGTGTCGAGCTTTGACCATATATTATTTGTGTTTCGTGAATAAATTAGCAGTTATGAATGAACTTAGTATGTTAGATTTTCACTATTACAGACAGTGGCGGGGCCAGGAAATGTGGTCACAGGGGGCATCGAGCAAAATTTTAAATAACGGGAGGTGTCATTTTTTAACGTAATTTAAAACAAACCGGTTGGGTTTAATATAAAGGCCAAAAAGTACTCTTCTACGATGCAATTAACACTAATTATGAGTTTAGCAGTCGACAAAAGAAATTCAGTTTAAACTCAGATTGGCGTTTTCATTCATTTTCTTTTAGAAAAAAATTAAATACTAAAAACATAAAAGTCATGTTAAAGCGCTCAAACAGTTTTCCCAAACGGCATGTAATTATATATATCAAAATTGTGGAAAGGGTGGTGATTTGCACACTCTAACAATTTATTTGCACACTCAAAATTAGGTGTCATGACATTTATATTCTTATATTTGTGTTTTGATTTGTACACTCTACTAAGAGATGTAGAGGTATAAATGTCATGACACAAATATTTTGAGTATGCAAATCAAATGATAGAGTGTGCAAATCACTCCTCTTGTGGAAAACATTTGGCAACCCAATGACGCTAAACAGATTAAAATTAGAATACTCATATTGATAACAAAATCATGCTAAAATATTTTTTGTGTCATTTTTGTGGATCACTAAGTAAAAAGAACACACAACCCCACTTGTTATCATGTGCCTTTTAGAAAAACCCATATATAATTATACAAACCATTCGTACACTTTGAAAAAAGAAAAAGAATATATAATATCATATTTTCACAATTTCACCCATTGGCCCATTTCCCACCATCCCTTCTCACTTTCATAGTTCCTCATTGTATCATCTTCTTCATAATTTTTGACTGAAAAAACTCACTGGACAAAGGATTTTTTTACATTAGAGAGCGCTCTAATTTTGAAACCTGACAGCAACGACGGCACTTTGATTTATTGAGGGAGGGCATTGGACTTTTTTCGCATCAATATTTCTTTTTTTACCGTACAATTTTTGTATCCGCAAGAACTTGGTTGGGGGCATCGCCCCCTACTCCCTCTAAGGTGGCTCCGCCCATGATCACAGAGTTTTAGATTCTAGTTTGTGAAAATAAGCATTAAAATGAAAACTAGATTTTATTTATTTATTTTTTATTTTTTATTTATTTATTATTTTATTTTTATGTTATATGATCATAATTAGTGACCACTTATCTGGTCTCTTAACACTTTGCCTGACTGTGACGACTTTCTCGTCACTAACAGTAAAGAATAGTGACCATATTTTCGTCTCTATAAATATTGTGACAAAAATACTCATCACTAATGGTCGTAAAGATGCCTATACATAAACCCATTAAATGATGATATTTTTGTCATTAACTGATAGTCACTAATGACCATTATCTCGTCACTAAAAATGAAAAATAGTGACCAAATATTCGTCCCTCATGGTGTTAAAGCAGTTGTCACTTTAATCCATAAGTGACGACATTTTTGTTCACTAATCTGTGACGACTTCTATTTTGGGCACTAACTGAACTAGTGACGGAGCTATAGTGACGACTGGTGACGACTCTAGTTTTGGTTACTAACAGATTTAGTGACGATTTTTTATACTTTAGTGACGAAGTTTTTTTCGTAAGGTGGTTTTTCTTGTAGTGACAGAAACCGCCATTTTCGGAGTCAAGCAAGGAGTCGTGGGGCAAGACAAGTTACATCAACAATGGTAATGAAAAATAAATCACTCGTTTAGAAGAAGTGGGGCTCACCAAACTTTTCATAACGTCACAACTCAAATAATGTTGCTATATACACAATCGACACATATCACATCATTAAATCAAATTTCTCATCAACTATATATTTAATTTTATTATTGTTTTGTCCATGTGATTAAATTTAATAACATATGAAAAAGCTTTTGTTGGAAGAAATTCAACAAACCGGTTTCTAGAGCGGAACCACGAATCAAGAACTACTCCAACAAGACCTCGGCAAAGGGTTATGATCCCTTAATGCCGAGTGGCACAAACACACACACACGAGATATTTACACTCAAACGTTTATTAAACGAGAGCAAGAAAAGAAGGTACAAATAAAACCTCACCCCTCATCCCTATTTATAGAGAATGAGGGGGAGAAACCTAATCCTTGTTGAACAAGGAATCTACAATTGAGGAGGTTAGGAACTTTCCTAATACATGACTAACCTCCTTAAGTTTGAGCTAAACTACAATTAGACCCCCTAAACTTTTATCCTAACTATTACACACTAATATTTTAACAATTTCCACCTTAGTGGTAATAGTTAGCCTTCTTCGATACGCAGCAGCTTCAACCAGTGCTGGAACCTCGGACCGAGGACCGCCTTCGTCAAGGCACCAGTAGCAATACCCACCACTAAACTTAGCTCAAATCCTGACTCTGTAGAGAGTCCCTTTAGCCAAGTATCCTCCTTCAATCCTCTAGTAAGTGTCATATACTCCGCTTCAGTTGTTAACAAAGTCATCATGCATTGCAATGTAGCTTCCCACCACACCACACATTTCTGTATCATAAACTCGTACATTGTGATTGATCTACCCATGACAGTGATCGATCTACCCATGGCGTAGTCATAGTCCACAAAAGCATGTATGTCCGTATGTAATCCACAATCAAACCCATCCAACATACTCACATCCGCAAATGCTATGTCAGGTCTCGTGCATAACGCTTGATACTCATGACTTCCAACTGCATATATACATTGTAACACCCCAACCCGTCAAGGGTAAAGACATCACAATAAATAGTGTCAAACAGAGCAAAACACAAGCTTTATACTTTAATAATACAATGAGTACAAAGGTTACAAATCAATTCCAAGACGAAAGAAAATACAATAACAATGCTAAGTACAAAAGACTAGCAAAACTATCTTCAAATCAAACTCTAGTCTAAGGTGACTATCAAGGTATGGTCCTCTCTAAGAACTTCTACTTGTACTCTTCACCCATAACCCATCTTTCTTCTAAAACCTACCGCGGGGAAAGAAATGCGGCTGAGCTTAAAAAGCTCAGTGAACAGATATAACAATATAGCAATATGAAACAAAGTGAGGAAATCAAAATATGTTGCATTAGTTGAGTATCAAAAGGTACAATATGGTTATAATATAAAGGTGAAGAAGATAACGATCATGCAAATGTAATTAAAGAGTAAAATATATGATTAAAAGTAAAGGACAGTAATCTACCACGAGCCCAAACCATATCAAACCAATATCAATGTAGCCATACATCCGGAGGGGTGACCTCGGGAATACAATACGAGGGGATACCTCAAGGGTTGGAGTAGCTAGCCCCCAATATGTTTGAAAGACGTGTATCGCACATACCATCAGTCACCAAACCAATATCAATATATGTCCGTCAATACAATACAATACAATACAATACAAATCTAGGATGCATCCATGCGCCCCATGCAGCCAATACTGCATCTCCAAAACAAACAAATAATGGGACGGGATAGGTCATCACTTCCCTACCCTAAAGTCATGCAATCGGTGCATCAATGACATGGACATGAAACCCTCATGACTAGTATAACAAAATGGCTCGTAGTATCAAACTGGTGGATCAAAGGTAGGTTAAAATATCAAAAGTCCCAATTATTCCAATTTCAAAATTCATGTTAAATATATCAATTCAATATGTCATGTCAAAAGTGTCAAATCCAATGTATCATTTCAAAAGGGTCACAATGTATCAAAATGGCAAAGGTTCAGATCAAAGGTTCAAATGGATCAAAACATACGGTTCATAGCACATGTTCAAATCAAAGGATCATATCGAAGGTTCACAATTCAAAGGGAGCATAGCAAAGGTTCAAAGGAATAGATAGGCAAGAATGCATGAGAAACCTGTAAATAGGTCAGAATATCTGTACTTCAACCAATGGCAAAGCAAACAATAGAAGGAATCAAGCAATATTAGAAACCACTCCTTCTTCACAGCACCTAGACGGATCAGAAGTCGAGGATTATTTACTAGTTTAATTCAAATCAAATTTCTTCCTCTTTAGGTTGTCTTTCCATTTTAGGTAACTTTCCAAATTTGGCAGCTTTTCATATTTAGGTACTTTCCTTATTTAGTAGGTTTCCCTAATTAGCATGTTTCCAAAATTAGAAGGATTCAATATTATAATTCAATTAAATCATTAATCAAATATTATTATGGAAATAAGTTTCATTTAAGCAAGTCATGATAGCTTAGGGTTTAAATATGTCAACTTTCAATATTTAGGGTTTTAAATGCAATTATGCCAAAGTTAAGGGTCTAAAATGTAAATATTACAAGTTTTCATATTTCATTCAAGTAGTACATAAATTCATGATATTCTGCTGATTAAACCTTTAAGTTTACAAATGTTACATATTACATC
This sequence comes from Artemisia argyi, assembly GCA_030686995.1. Lineage (NCBI taxonomy): Eukaryota > Viridiplantae > Streptophyta > Magnoliopsida > Asterales > Asteraceae > Artemisia > Artemisia argyi. Next base: position 332,074 of record JARVZY010002534.1, read on the forward strand.
CTTCAATTAATTAAATTTCCATTTAAACCTTTATTAATTATTATTTACATTTTAATCCTTTATTAATTCATTTTAGCACATTAGCCCCTTAGGTTCCAAAATTTAATTTTTTTTCCCTTTAGCAATAAATACATACGAAATAACATAAAATTCCAGAATTTACAAAACACACCCCTCTAATTTAAATATTTACAATTCGAATTCAATAATATATATAATTAACATTTAATCCTTGAATTTTCAAAATTAACACTTTACACCCCCATATTATATTTTTCCCATATTACCACTGATCTAACAAGAGTTACAAAAATGTCCCATGATTTTATAAAATTACAAAACAACCCCTTTACTTAATTATTTTAAAATCGGTTTAAATTAAAATTCCTCAATACAAACCCTAAATTTTCCAACTCATTCAATCATCATTACACAATCATAATACTCATTAACTAGCATCATTCAACACCAAAAACCCAAACCCTAAATTATACGCCCCTTTTCCATTTTTATTTTCTTTTTCTTTAATTTAACCGATTAAAAATTAATTCCCAAACACGAATCTAAGCTATAACAATTATGAAAATGATTTTTATAAGTTTATATAGCGCGAATAGGATCTGAGAAAAATAGGCACGAAGCACAGAAAAATGAAATAAGCCGTTTATATATTTTGCATGTTTTTAGGGTTTTAAATCCATTTTAATTTGTACGGCTAAAATATTCAGCATGGATCATTTTTATTATTTTATACAGATAATATGTGAATAAAAGGATAGTATAAAAATACCCCAATGAGCTAGAATCGAATTGATGAGCAAAAAAAATTTCTTCCTCTATTCGGCTACAAAATGGACACCAAAATCAATTCCGGACACCACGAGCACTTCTAACACTTGGAAATATTTTTCTCACCCTCCTTGGATAAATAAAAGACTAGGAAAAATGGCCAAAAGCCCTGGAAAAATCGTGGAGGCTGCTAAATGGTTTTTGGGTTTGTTTTTATGGTTTTTAATTAGGTAAATGGGAAAAATAAATGTGAACCATGTATATTAAGAGGAGGGGGAATGATTTTCGGCCATAAGAGATATCATGGACCAATTTACTGATTTTGAGATACTTTCCCAAAATGTATAGCAATTATCTCCTTAATTTTTATAATTTAAATCATTTGATTAAAAGATAAATACAAAATAAAGTATATTCGGCCAAAGTGTATAATTATAAAAGTGGCAAACATTTTAGCACCTTTATAAATATTATAATGTTCATACAAAAATATTACATAACATATATTGCTAATTACCAAGTGTTTAGGATTTGTTTGGTGTTTATATAAGTGTTTTATTAAAATTTTAAATTTAGGGGCATTTTGGTAATTTTTACACATTCCAAATTTTTGGGTTTTACATATATGACCCCTTACTCTTCTTTTCTTCATCACGATTCCCTGACAGACCACCCTCTGACGACAGCGTAGAGTGTCCCCCCAACAATATCTGAACCGATATCCCGTTGGAAAACCTGAATCGTGACACCCTCAGAGTATTACCATTCTGAGTCCTGAAGATCTCCATACCAAGTATAATTTCCTTTGCTTCATCCAGCAAACCCTTGGTAACCCAGATCTCAGCCTTGCTTTTGCAAGTAAACCTCATATAATCTATATAGAGGTATAGATATATGAACATACCTGGTGCATACTTCCAGTAATATATTTTACTGTCGTCACTGTTTCGCCTGAAACCGTTGCTGAGTACATACACATCTGACTGAGTATCCATATATTCTTTCAATCCAACCTTCCACTTGGAAATCACCTCACAAGCAATTGTATCTTTGAAAGTTAATGACTCATGTGCATATTCTTCTATCACTACAACAACTCCTAAAGCAGCTATATTACTGTCACCTCTATACCATTCAGCAGCATTACCCTCTGTACCCTCTTGAACAGGTACTCCGGTTTTCATAATGTCTGCCTTGACCTTTACACCAAGGTATACCTGCTTATTTACCAAGTAGTCCGTGTTTGTTTTTCCTTCAAGTTGTTTAACCTCCAAATTTCTTTGAGCCACTGCAGCATGATCGTTACTCTCCTGAATTGTCTCAGCTTCACGATTTTCCTGAGCTCCCTGCAATTTCACCACAAACCAAACACGCTTTTGAACATGTACTCCATGGACCCTTGTTTTAACACCAAGATCAAGTTGCTTGAACCCAACTTGTTTTGAACCTCCATGTTTTTGTACAACATTCCCATCGAGCTTTTCGATGTTTAACCTAGTATGGATACTAGCCATTCTTCTTTAACCTTGCTACAAACCTTGTTAAGTTGCTTTTTAACCAACTTTACCAACAAGTCTCACAAGTCGTGTGCTAAATCCGCTTTCTTGTAATAATTGATCTACTAACCCTTAGAAAAAACCCTAAAGCTTCGATCTTTCCACCTCAAGTCTACAACCTTGTACTCCAAGTAATCACTTTTCTTGAATCCCAAGACAAAGCTAAACCTCACTTGTCTTCCAAGAACCACCAAGACTTGAATCCCAAGAAACCGAAAACTTGATGTTGACATTTGATGCGTAGGGATTGCTCACATGCACTACGTTTTACCTCTCAAGAGATCTCAAGAGGCTTACAATCCCCACCAGGCAGTGTACCTGACCGATGTAGTATAGTGAAGTGGCAAGTACCGGGGGATTGATCGTTCTCTCACAGGGAATAGTGTTCGTTAGGTTTGAAAGCTACTCTAATTAGGTCTAGGGATGAAGGATGATTCTTTTTGTATTTTTATGTTTTATGAAAGCAAGTAAAATCTCGGTTTTTAGAAGAGTGGGCGGAATTAGTTGCTAGTCAACTAACCCAATTAAACTACTTATGCAAATAAAATAAAATTGAGAAAACTATATGGAGGAAAATTGTGTTTACTTAGATTTCCTTACTCCCTAACTATCTTTTACCAATTAATTAGTGTATAATAGTTGCGTGGATGACGGGTGTATTCCTAAAAGTCGTAGGGCCGCGCACCATCTTCCCTAACTCTATAAGTTCCTACTTCACTCTGTGGCGACACGTTTAGTATCCTGAACCAAGAGATCACTAGAATTCACCTATGCATGAAATACTACCTTAAAACCGTTGTGCACACACGATTCATGTTTCTTGAAACGTTCAAGCATGTTACCATATAGGAGATTATCCAGTTTTTCCAAGCCAAACATAGGTGGGACATTCATCCAATACAAACCAACAACACACCAATCAATCAATAATTAATAGTTAGGTTTCATTAGATCTAAGCAAACACAAAGTAAATCTAGCCTAGCATGTTAAAGTAAAGAGAAGCACAAGCATAAATCACACAACACATAGACATATTGTATGAATTGAATGAAGACTTATCTTTAATCAAACATGGAAGTTAGAAGGGTGAAAAACCCTTCTTAGGTCTGTTATACACGAGCTAGGGTTATATCCTTAAGTTCTCCACCAAGTCCTCTCTCTAAAACACAAATAAAGCATGAATATATATAGAAAAACTGGGTTGACGGCTGACGCCGTCAGCCCGTCGATTAGGGTTTCCTGATGGCCTTCTTGACGTCGTCACCTTCACTATTCTCATATCTGACGGCCTAGCTTGACGCCGTCACCTCCTTAGTGTAAAAAGCTACTGGCCCGTCAAGCTTTTGTCTTCTCATCCTTCACGTATTAACACCTGACGCCGTCACCAATTTGCACGTGACGTCGTCAGCCACTGTTCCCAGCTTGGACTTTTGAGACTTTGTCGTTTTCTGCACTTTTTCACTCCAAAAACGTCCGAAATCACTTCTTTTGTGATTTTCCTCTCAAAAGTACCTAAAATGAGAAAAGGAACGATTTAGGGTAAAATATGAAAAATAAAATACGAATTAGGGCTTAAATGACCCCCTAAAAGCGTAACACTTTTCGCCTCATCAAATACCCTTACACTTGAGATTTGCTTGTCCTCAAGCAAATGCGCTTTTATTCTAATCAAAATACAAGTTAGGGGTCATTTAATGCAAACTTAAAAGTAATTACAATAATTATTCGTTCCCCTTCAATCAAAATAAGCATTGAGAAAAATATACTAGCACCTCTCAAATAGTGTTTGGATACTCACATCTCTCGGGTGTTAATATGAAAATATAACATATAGGAAATGGACAATATCACTCACTACCTGTCATAGTACGTCGATTACCATAGGCTTGAGAAAGGATCGAAACCTTCTCCACTAGGCGTAAGCACCTAGGATAACTATCAAAGAGGGCTTTACAAAAGGGTTATAATGTGGGGTGTAGGGATATGTTAAACACGGTTTTGGTGGATAGAGGATAGTTTACTGGTGGCAAGTCAATCATCTTGGTCAATTACATATACAATGCGGCGTTGCTTAGCCAAGACTCGACTCGACTAAGCTAAATATAAATAAAAATGAAATAAAACATAAATAAAAGATAGAGGTGGATGGTAGTCGTTTTTTTTTTTTTTTTTTTTTTTTTTATGCATACCTTTTTACCCTACCATCCGAAATAATACATCAATAGGGGCCTTGGTTCTCCCCTTACACTTGAATTTTTACATACTTTACAATTATATAAACTAATGACTCGAATCAAGATAATCAAAACACTTGGAGTACTTTTAAAATGATTTGCATATATGGGGGTAATAAATGATGTTCTTCCCCATTACTCCATAACACTAGTACTTTACCCATGAGTCCCAATCATCTCAAAACAATATGTACAAGATATGACTCGACTTAGCAACAATGTAACCAACTAGACAATTAACAAAGGGTTTAAACATATAACGAGAATGCACTAAAGATGAGTGCATACAAGGTAGGCTAAGGCGATTTGGTTGCACATTTAGGGGTGGATTGTAAAAAAATTCTTCCTTTAAGTAAGATGCTTAAAGTTAGAAACAAAAAAGATAGGCTCTGTGGGGTGTACTAGGGGTATCGTGTACCAAAAATGGGTACATCGCAAAGGCGTGGGAGAATTACTTGACCAATGTAGCCAATGTAATTAAAATACAGGTTTAAAACAAGGGTTATCCTAATGCCTCTTATCATGTAGTAAATCCTAATCTACACGAATGCAGTCTCACTTGTGGACTCGGAATGGTCACTAACGCAAGTTCTAGAATCTAGGTACTACCGGTACACTCACAAGCATTAAAAATGAATGCTTCTTTCCTAACAATTCTAGGGGCGAACCTCACATATTTGGGTGGAAATTTTGTGTGGTACGGTTTTTGTGCTAGTCATATAATCTCCTATCCATGAGACGCTCATTAAGACCAAAGTTTCATTCCTAAATATTGTAAATTTTTTTAAATTGGCGCTAAAATTACCCTAACAAGTGTTTCTTTCAGTTTTATTACACATCTACCGTTAAACAAACAAAAATCAAGCATACTAGTATCTCCTAAGGTATCATTAATTTACCTATTTTTACCCCCTTACACTTAAGTTGAATATTGTCCCCAATGTTCGAAAATAAGGATATAAAAAGATAAAAAGGTAAAAGAATGAAATCAAATACTCCCCTGATTCGTTCTATATGATAGTGAAGTAACATGATTAGATCATCCTCCAAGAAAATGAACTTTCAAAGCTTCCCTTCCAGAATATACATCATCCTCTTGTCCAAAATAACATGTTAAATCTGAAAAGATGACAAGAAACCTTGCATAACATCGGCGGTATAATTCTATATATATAATGCTAAACTAGAAAACAAATAAGATATAATGCTTGTGGAATGAATGTTTGCAGATTTTCTGGAGTTTATAAGATGAGATTTAAACAAACATTAAAGTTCCGTTAGAAAACTAAATCAACAAAAATTAATTTTCCAGAATTTTGCACCTGACGCCGTCAGAGTGGTCTGACAGAAAATTCATGTAGTGTTTCCGGAAAATTTCTTGGAGAACCTATGCCTTACTTCCTGGAAATCCTGCAAAACATTCATTATGACTCGATACAAGCATTTGACTCTAACAAATACTAATATGTATGCTAATTTATTATTGTTATGATTCATGTTCTATTATGTTCTTATAAACAAATTTGGATTTCCCTTACACTTAACTTTAGCAAAATACCTTTATATGTGATTAAGACGAAGTTAAAAACAAAATAAAGCATTTTCACAATTAAGTTAGAAGCATGAATCATAAACAATAAAAATAAGACATGCATACGGAAACAAATAAAACAAACAAACAAACAAACAAAAATAAACTAGACTTGGGTTGCCTCCCAAGAAGCGCTTTTCTTTATTATTGAGTCTTGTAGCTAGACTCGAGGCCTTGCCTCCTTATGTGACCTCATCATCGAGGGATATATCCTCCTCCTCAATCATTTCGTTCCCGCTTTCTTGATAATGTTTAACACGTTGTATATTAACTACGAATTCCCTTCCCTCATCATCGATTAATGTGACCACTCCAGTTTTCGAGGCGCTTTTCACTACGAACGGTCCATACCATCTTGACTTTAGTTTTTCGGGGAATAACCTTAAGCGAGAATTATAAAGTAGCACCTTATCTCCTTTCGAGAACTCTTTAGGCCTCTTAATCCTCTGATCATGCCATCTTTTTTCCCTTTCTTTATAGGTTACAGAGGACTCATAGGCCTCCAATCTCAATTCATCAAGCTCTTGGAGTTGCAAAAATCTATTCGTTCCTGCAACAGTATAATCTAGGTTGCAGGCTTTTAGTGCCCAATACGCCTTGTGTTCTAATTCTACTAGGAGGTGGCATGCCTTTCCGTAGACTATGCGGAATGGGGTTGTTCCTATAGACGTCTTATAGGCGGTTCTGAATGCCCACAAGGCTTCATCGAGCTTAAAGGACCAGTCCTTCCTGTTTTGATTGACCGTTTTCTCAAGTATTCGTTTGATTGCCCTATTAGTGTTCTCCACTTGGCCATTGGTTTGAGGATGATAAGCGGTGGAGAATCGGTGGGAGACTCCGTATCTCTTCATGGCTTTTTCCATTTGCGTATTGCAGAAATGAGTCCCCCTATCACTAATTAGGGCCTTGGGAATGCCGAACCTGGCGAATAGTTTCTTTAAGAAGTGTATGACTACCCTGGCATCGTTAGTTCGGAGGGCTTGTGCCTCTACCCATTTTGAAACATAGTCTATAGCTACCAAGATGTATTCGTTCCCTCCTGAAGAGGGGAATGGCCCCATAAAATCGATTCCCCAAACATCGAATACTTCACAAACTTGTATATAATTCTAAGGTGCTTCGTCCCGTCTAGAAATATTTTCGGCTCTTTGACAGGCATCGCATGCTTGTATCATTCCCTTTACATCGCAAAATATCGTAGGCCAATAGAATCCTGCGTCAAAGATCTTCCGTGCAGTTGTATTTATCCCATGATGCCCCCCATATGGGCCAGCGTGACATTCTTTCATAATTCTGATTGCCTCGTTTTTGGAGACACATCTTCTGATAATTTGGTCGGGGCATCTACGGAACAAGAAAGGTTCATCCCAAAAGTAATATTTTAATTGAGAGAAGAACGTCTTTCTTTCTTGTCTGCCCATTTGCTCAGGAACAGCCTTGCTTGCAAGATAATTGGCGTAATCCGCGTACCATGGTTCCGCATCGTTGATTAACATGAGTTGTTCATCGGGAAACAAATCCCGAATCTCACCCGTGTCAGATTCCTTAACGCTGGGGTTTTCGAGCCGAGATAGATGATCAGCCGCAAGGTTCTCCGTTCTATTTTTGTCGCGAATCTCAACATCAAACTCTTGCAATAATAGGATCCAACGAATTAGTCGGGGTTTAGCATCTTGTTTAGCAAAAAGATATCGGAGAGCTGAGTGATCAGTGAAGACAACTGTCTTTGAAAGGACGAGGTATTGGCGAAATTTGTCAAAAGCGAATACTACGGCCAATAATTCCTTTTTAGTGATGGTGTAGTTCTCTTGAGCAGTATTCATGGTCTTGCTATCGTAATATATGGGCTGAAAATGTTTGTTAAGCCTTTGGCCTAACACTGCCCCAACTGCATAATCACTAGCATCGCACATGATTTCGAAAGGCAGTTCCCAGTTCGGGGTGACCATGATTGGAGCTTGTGTAAGTTCCTATTTCAATCGATCGAATGCATCCTTACATTCAGGGGAGAAATCGAACGAAGCATCTTTTACCAGCAACTGGGTCATTGGTCTAGCTATTTTTGAGAAGTCCTTTATGAACCTCCTATAGAAACCTGCATGGCCCAAAAAGCTACGTATTTCCTTAACGGTAGTCGGATAAGGTAACTTGGAGATAGCCTTGATCTTTGCTTGGTCTACCTCAATTCCACTTCCTGAGATCTTGTGCCCAAGCACGATCCCTTCTTTTACCATGAAATGGCATTTTTCCCAGTTTAAGACCAAATTGGTCTCCTCACAACGTTTGACAATCTTCTCCAAGTTAGCAAGACAGCGGTCGAACGAATCTCCGAAGACTGAGAAGTCGTCCATGAAGACCTCCATGCTGTCTTCCATTAGTTCATGGAAGATTGCCGTCATGCAGCGTTGGAAAGTGGCGGGAGCGTTGCATAGTCCGAAGGGCATTCGTTTGTAGGCGAAGGTACCATAAGGACATGTAAATGAGGTCTTTTCTTGGTCTTCAGGGGCGATAGGGATTTGAAAGTATCCTGAGAAACCATCAAGGAAACAGTAGTATTCATGCCCCGCTAATCTCTCTAACATCTGATCAATGAATGGGAGAGGAAAATAATCCTTTCGGGTAGCATCATTCAGCTTCCTATAATCAGTGCACACAAGCCAACCAGTGACTGTCCTTTGGGGTACTAACTCATCCTTCTCATTTTTCACCACCGTCATTCCTCCCTTCTTTGGTACAACCTGCACAGGATTGACCCATGGACTATCTGAGATAGGGTAAATCAATCCTGCGTCTAGGAGTTTAATGACTTCCTTTTTTACCACTTCTTTGATGTTGGGATTCACTCTCCTTTGGGGTTGTATGCTGGGCTTATAATCCTCCTCCATGAGGATTTTATGCGTGCAAAAGGTCGAGTCGATCCCCTTGATATCGGCTACACTCCATGCAATGACCTCCTTGTACTTCTTCAAGACTCCTAAGAGTTTGTCTTTTTGTTCGTTTTTTAAAGAGGCGTTTATGATTACTGGAAGTTGATCTTCTCCTTGGAGGAAAGCATATTCCAAGTGGGTTGGGAGCTCTTTAAGTTCTAATTGAGGTGGCTCGATAATAGAGGGTTTAAGCTTGTTCTCTGGCTTACAAAGCTCGAGGGGCTCAACAACTTCTCGTCCAGGATAGAAGGAGACCGAGCTGACATCCTCTCTCTTTTCTCTCGAAGATAGGTAGGAGGGGCTTGTCTTGCAACCAACCGGCCTCTACTTCCTCATCGATACACTCATCAATGATGTCTGTCAGTTCATCGACTTCCCCGATGAAAAACAGTTGGTTGGCTGCTTCAAGTGAGAGGTTCATTGTATCCTTAATATCAAAGGTTAAGCTATCAGCCCCCACTCGTAAAGTAAGTTTACCGTCATGAACATCAATGACAGCTCGAGCGGTTGCAAGGAACGGCCTACCTAAGATGATGGGTACAAGATCATCTTCCTCCATTTCTAAGATGACAAAGTCGACCGGAAATTTGAACTTGCCTACCTTAACTAGCACATTCTCACATATTCCTAGGGGGTATTTGACTGACCTGTCTGCTAGTTGGATGTTTATACGAGTTTGCTTGAGTCCTGAATAACCTAGTTTTAGGAACATGGAGTGTGGCATAAGGTTGATGCTTGCCCCTAGGTCAGCTAGAGCATTCTTAACGGATAGGGATCCGATGGAACAAGGCAAGGTAAAACTACCGGGGTCGTCCACCTTTTTTGGCAGTCCTTGTTGGGTTACCACTGAGCACTCTTCTCCTAGGGTTACAAGACCTTCAAGTTTTGTTCTATTAGCGAGCAGCTTCTTGAAGTATGTGCTATACTTGGGCATATGGTAACATGCATCAAGAAGGGGTATGGTGACAACCGAGTCCTTCAGGTATGATAGGAACCTTTTGTTGTCATTTTCGCTCTTTTGATTCTTGAGGCATGAAGGATATGGGATTTTTGATGGTTGTTTGGGAGGAGTTGTTGGAGAGATTGCAACTTGAGGGGGCTGCTCGGGAGTTTTATTATCCGCGCGATCTTCTTCCTCATGAGGGGTGTCGGGTTTTGTGGCGTGGGGCCGTTGGGTCGGGTACGGCGGGTCCTCAGTCGTTGTCCCGGCACGAGTAGTAATAGCGAGCAAGGGATCTTTTTGATCCACTTGAGGTTTGATGTAGCCGTCGAGAGCGGCGTGGAGTTCCGCGAATTTGTTTCTAAAGTCATCTTGTTGACTGGTGATGAGGTTGCCAAGGCCCTTCAGTTGCAAATCTTTTTCGAGTGTGAAATGCCCAAGGTCATCCTCGAAAGTGCTCCTAACCTTGAAGTTAGGACCTTCCTCACCTTCCTCTCTAATCACGAGATTTCCCCAAGGAGTGAAATCATTGCTTTGATAGAAAGTTAAGAGAGACGGGTCATCAAAGATGTCATGACTCGACAAACACGCTTGTTCGGTGGGGGTGCCTTTTCCGCATTCCTCTACTTCGTGCGGGCCCCCACAATGGTCGCAAATCAAGTATGGGTTGGAGAGTTGTTTAGTAGGTTGCGACCTACTTAGATATGATACTTGACTCTGCACTTTACTTAGCCGGCTCTCAACGGAAGGGTTTTTCATAACCTCGGATATGCTTAATACCGAATCGGGTTCATCCCAGGTATCGTCTTGGTCTTGAGCATATTCCTCAATTCTATTCCATCCTTCCTCAGCGCTATGCTCGGATATCTTTCCTTTTTTCGAGTTATTGATTCCTTTCCGATCGGACGGAGAGGCCCTTTCATAAAAGATTTGGACAAGAAGCCAGAGTTCGAGGCCATGATGGGGGACTTGTCTTATTAGATACTTGAATCTAATCCTACGGGGAAGATTTTATCCCTGAGTGCTGAAGTTCTTCCTACGGGGAAGAACTTTTCACAGAATTTAGAGATGAGTTGTTCCCATGTGAATATGGACTCGGAAGGAAGCTTGTTGTACCAATCTTTGGCTTTATCTTGAAGAGTGAAAAGAAAGAATCGCAGCCTAGAGGTGTTTTTAGTGGCTTCGTCTGTATGGATGGTAACCACTATTTTCAGGAAGTCTTTGATGTGCTGGAGTGGGTCCTCAGATTTGGATCCATGAAACTTGCATACACTTTGAACTAGCCAGACGTCGGTTGCACGCAAGACCCCGCCTGTGTGTTCATTTGGGAACACAATAGCATTAGCAAAGCCACGTGGGGTGGGGGAAGAATAATCTTTTAGGCGCTTGGGGGTATTGTATTCGGGAATTGCGGTGTTGTGGTTGGATTGGGGGCTAGGGGGTGTAGTATGATGATCATCATCTTCCTCAAGAAGAGTGTCATCTAAGTTGATGGTAATGCCAATAGGTTCAGACGCCGAGGAGCGTTGCCTCAACTTATGCAAGCTCCTTTCGGGCTCTTCGTAAGGGGTGACAAGGTCTCTTAAAGTACTATGACTCCTAGTGACCCTATGATTGGAGAGGTTCTCGTTGACCATGATGGCGGATGGTAATGGTTACGAACAAAGGAACGAAGAAAATAGATAGACTACAAGAAATCCTAGAAAAATAAAATAAAATCTCGCCAGAAAGGAATCTAGTGAGTAGACCAAAGTAAAAATAAATTTCAACCTAAACAATAACTATTCCCCGGCAGCGGCGCCAAAAACTTGATGCGTAGGGATTGCTCACACGCACTACGTTTTACCTCTCAAGGGATTTCAAGAGGCTTACAATCCCCACCAGGCAGTGTACCTGACCGATGTAGTATAGTGAAGTGGCAAGTACCGGGGGATTGATCGTTCTCTCACAGGGAATATTGTTCGTTAGGTTTGAAAGCTACTCTAATTAGGTCTAGGGATGAAGGATGATTCTTTTTGTATTTTTATGTTTTATGAAAGCAAGTAAAATCTCGGTTTTTAGAAGAGTGGGCAGAATTAGTTGCTAGTCAACTAACCCAATTAAACTACTTATGCAAATAAAATAAAATTGAGAAAACTATATGGAGAAAAATTGTGTTTACTTAGATTTCCTTATTCCCTAACTATCTTTTACCGATTAATTAGTGTATTATAGTTGCATAGATGACGGGTGTATTCCTAAAAGTCGTAGGGCCGCGCACCATCTTCCCTAACTCTATAAGTTCCTACTTCACTCTGTGGCGACACGTTTAGTATCCTGAACCAAGAGATCACTAGAATTCACCTATGCATGAAATACTACCTTAAAACCGTTGTGCACACACGATTCATGTTTCTTGAAACGTTCAAGCATATTACCATATATGAGATTAGCTAGTTTTTCCAAGCCTAACATAGATGGAACATTCATCCAATACCAACCAACAACACACCAATCAATCAATAATTAATAGTTAGGTTTCATTAGATCTAAGCAAACACCAAGTAAATCTAGTCTAGCATGTTAAAGTAAAGAGAAGCACAAGCATAAATCACACAACACATAGACATATTGTATGAATTGAATGAAGACTTATCTTTAATCAAACATGGAAGTTAGAAGGGTGAAAAACCCTTCTTAGGTCTGTTATACACGAACTAGGGTTATACCCTTAAGTTCTCCACCAAGTCCTCTCTCTAAAACACAAATAAAGCATGAATATATATAGAAAAACTGGGCTGACGCCGTCAGCCCAAATACTGACGCCGTCAGGCCGTCGATTAGGGTTTCCTGATGGCCTTCTTGACGTCGTCACCTTCACTATTCTCAGATCTGACGGCCTAGCTTGACGCCGTCACCTCCTTAGTGTAAAAAGCTACTGGCCCGTCAAGCTTTTGTCTTCTCATCCTTCACGTATTAACACCTGACGCCGTCACCAATTTGCACGTGACGCCGTCAGTCACTCTTCCCAGCTTGGACTTTTGAGACTTTGTCATTTTCTGCACTTTTTCACTCAAAAAACGTACGAAATCGCTTCTTTTGTGATTTTCCTCTCAAAAGTACCTAAAATGAGAAAAGAAACGATTTAGGGTAAAATATGATCAATAAAATACGAATTAGGGCTTAAATGACCGCTTAAAAGCGTAACACTTTTCGCCTCATCAAAACTTCTTGTAAAAACTTGTCACCTTTGAAGCTCAAAACCGAAACTCCAAGAACCTTGCGACAAAAGAAAACGAATCCCTAAAACCCTAGATTTCGAACAAGCAAACCCGACCGTAAACTTGAACCCCAAGCAAACCACGATCAAAACTTGTACCGCAAGAAAAAAAAATAAACCCCGCAACAAGAAACCTTCGAACTTCTCGAATTAAAAAATCCTTAAAGTTAGAAGTCGTTTTATAAACCAAAAACGATAAACATGTGATCTTTTATAAACTTAAAAGACCAAAATATCACTTGTTACTTTGTATTTTGTAGTCACGTGACAAAGAAACAAATAACCAAAGCAACTAGTCACCTTTTCTTTGTTTCTTATGGGTTAAAAAAAAAAAACAGCCAATCACACGTTACTATATATTAAAACCCCCACGTTACCTTTTCTCTGATAGAACTTCTCGTCCACCGATCGCTACTTCAAAAACGATTCGAAAAACCGAATCTCGAAATCTTTTCTTTGCTCGAACCTTAAAACTAACTCGGCACCTCAATCTAGCACTTGAACTTCGATGACCACAATAACCGCGGCTCTTGATACCACTTGTTGGAAACTACCTCGACAACAAACCCGAAGTTCGATCGCGAAAAGCTAGATCGCGAGTTGTATCAAGCACAAGTAGCAAACTCGAGAGACTACAAAGACTTGACAAGAATATGGCACACGATATACCCTCAACGAACCCTTTATTAATATACCTAATAAAGCTTTTACAATTGAGGGAGAAGAATGAATAACTAGCATCCCCCCCTCATCTCTATTTATAGAGATGAGAGATAGAACCTTAGCTTGCCTTGCACTCCAAGCTAACTAATCCTAGTTCTAGTCTATCACCTAATCTAATTACAAAGTACACTTAAGTCTCTAATCTATGTTCAAGTTACTACTAATATATAACAGCTTTTATGATAGTTTTTTATTGCCTACCTAAAAGTTTAGTGTAGTAATCAAGTTGGCAGCTAAAAAGTAAAACCCATATCACGAAAAATGTCTCGAGTTATTATGCTAAAAAATGTTAACAAAATGTTTTATTTGTTAATTTAAACGACATAACAAAAGTATATACAGTTTTTTTTTTTTTTTTTTTTTTTTTTTTTTTTTCTTTCAATATTTGCATATTTGTAGGATCCAATTCTAATCAACTTAAACACAAAAAGATGGTGACTTGACAGTGGTGGTGTGGTGTTCGTGAGATAGAGAGGAAAGGGGAGAAATAAAGAAAAGATGAGAGAGCTTCTATTATCACACACTAGTTCAAGCGCGCGCGCACTCACCTAAGTGAGACTTGTATGTATCATATACCCTCCCAACGCCTACCTTATGGGCATGGGCTTGAGTTTGGTTCTTGGGCTTGACTTAGGCTACTTACACTATTAATTTCAAACGTATAGCCTATTAGCTTAGTTCCTTTTGCCCAAACTTACACTTTTACATAATCTATAACAACTTCGCACAGTTCCTTAACATAGAATGACGTACCAAAACATCTATTACTATAAGTAATGCTAACTATCTCCCATAAGGGATGTCTTTTCTTAGATATCTTGGATGCTTTATCGTGAATTGGTATTCGTTTTATATATATATATATATATATATATATATATATATATATATATATATATATATATATATATATATATATATATATATATATATATATATATATATTTAGCCTTGATTGTTGAAATATTCGAGTCTTGATTCTTTGTTCTTTTATGCTATGTGATCTTGCGATATAAGTCTGTTGTCTTTTCTTTCCTTTGATCAATATCTTCATATTGTCTTTTCCGCGTTCTTTTCATCATGCTCACACGTCTTGTAAAACTTTGATCTTTATACTTAAGCTTTCCTTACTTGATATATGAATTTGTTCTTGACGTTCTTTGATTATATCTTGACTTTGATGGAATACTTTGTCTTTATCTTGATTC
The DNA here is from genome assembly GCA_030686995.1 of Artemisia argyi. Taxonomy (NCBI): domain Eukaryota; kingdom Viridiplantae; phylum Streptophyta; class Magnoliopsida; order Asterales; family Asteraceae; genus Artemisia; species Artemisia argyi. The sequence goes on from JARVZY010002534.1 coordinate 347,302, forward strand.
TTTGTCTTGAACGTTCTTGATTTGAGCTTTTTTGAGGACTATATGTGTAATTATGAGTAAGTGAATGTGAAGATATCGATGTAGATGGTGGTGCATCTTGAGTGGTTAACATCTTTTATACCTGCAATACTAAGGTAGATAATAATCATGTTAAGCCAATTGATAATTGTGAACTACTTCTAAGAGAATTGATCCACTACAATTATTCTACTGATGAATGTCTTGATCCCATTCACCTTGGTCGGGCAAATCAGTTGTCCTAATCCCGTTAAGGACAGTTATCAATACGTTGGATAAATCAAAGTAAAGACCTACGTCTTCAGTAATCAATTCGTAATATGAATCTCCTTAGCATGATTTTTAGCACTTACAAGTTTAGATATCGAGAGTACTTGCAGCATAGTGTGTAAATACTTTCTGAATCTTTACAAGGGCTATTCCAGAATTGGATGCAACAGGAGTGCTTACAATAATTCCGGTGAGTTGCTAAAGTATACCGAGGTATCACCCCATGACTGTAGACCGTTTGATGAATAAGTGACCACCGTAATGCTAAGCTTAATTAAAAAAGAATTAATAATGTGACTTGCTGTCAGTATTGTTTAAGGTTGACACTGGCAAGAATTTCCATTCAATCACGGAGTATCACAAATGTGAATCCTCTATGAATGTTCTAGCAAGATTACTAAGATTTGCGAAGGAATCTAAGATTGCAATTTGTGTTCTTGTTGATGAACAACGAATGTAGATTGGCAGACAGACTCAATAAAAACAGAAAAGAAATAACGATCTAGGTTGTCTCCCGGTAAGCACTTTTTTTTATTGCGGAGTCTTTAAATTAGATTCCCTTCATTTCTATGTTGCTTTGTTGAAAAGCTCTGCCTTTTCCATCTCTTCCATGATTCCATTCCTTAGCAACCAAATGTTTTTCCACTTATTGGCAACTCTTCATTCTTTAAATGCTTAATTTGAATGTGATACTCGTCATCACCTATGTTGTACCGTCATAATTAAAAAATCTCTAACTTTATTTGATGTAGGTTATATAGAGTTCCTTCTTTTTCACAATTTAGTAGCTCTTGAGTTTCAAACAGCTCATTATACAAGGTTTCATTACAAGAAGATGACTCATATCCATCTTCAATCTTCTTTGTAACGTCTCTTAACATCTTCTCTTGTCTTTCCCTCCGACTTTCGTGCTCTTTGCAGTATTTCATTATCAATCTTCTTAGTTTTGTTTTTCCAGTTGATATGTTGGATTTAGTAAACTGGATATGTCGTTTGGGTACTGAGGTAGATGCACCGATGAATACGTTGTATTGAGGTTTTCGACCAGAAGGTCAAGAATCAGAAAACAGTAAAAAACATAAAGTACACTAACAAAAAAATTGTACTAAAAACACAGAAAATAAAACACACTAAAATTAAACTAAAAATTAAAATGCTAATAAATGAGTTAAAGCTAAAATCACTCTCCAGCAACACCAAAAACTTGATGTGTTATTTTTAGTCTATATTTTTTTACCAAGTTTTAAATTTATAATATGCCAAATTAACCTGTTGACTAACACTAACGAGCAGTGTAATTGATCAATTATAACTATGATTGGTAAGTATAATTCAATCGCAAGGCGTGGGTTGCCTTAACACTAACATAAAGTATTCTAAGTTACTAACTAATCTAAGAAACTAATCTTAACTAATGCAAATGGGGGATTTTCGGCCTGAGAGACTGGCAAAAGTTTTGTAATAGTAACTAAACTAATAAAAGCAAAAGTTTTGTATTAGTAATTAAACTAACAAAAGCATGTAATAAATTAAACTAATGAAATGGAAAGCAAACGATAAATAAATAAGGTCGAGATCAATAGTAGAAGGAGCGTGCTAGCCAAGTTTATCTTACCAAATAATAGTGATTTGTCTACAAGTGCAATGATTATTTTACTACTTCCATTGGTGATTCACGAATGTAAACTAGGTGGTTCTTCTCCCTAAATTTGAGGCCAACTAATCGTTAACTCTGTCATAGTCAAAAAGCCCACTTAAAGTCCTTCAACTATTAATAATAATTTATCTAGGCACCACAATTGGCAAACTAAACTTCTAAGAGTTTCACTAACTTACATTTGATCATATAATTATCTAACCTATGAACATCGCATTTACTAGTCGTAATAGTGGAATTAGCTAGGGGGGGGGGGTTACAAACTGTTTTCCCTAAATTCTACCATTACGATACAGATATTAGGTCTAATATTTAATTCAAGCAACCACATTTACTGGGCATTAAGTTACATTAATCATATCATATTCACTAAGGCCTAGAAAATAAATAAAAACATAATCAAGCAAGTAAACGAGTATTAAACGATAAACATAATTAATATCCAACGAAAAAGCAAGTAATTGATGTAAAAAAATCAAAATCAAATGGTCTTCATAAACTTGGCTAACGCCTAAGGGCGATAGCCCTTAATCTCAGTAGCACAATCAAAGAAGTAATCAAAACAATAAAAGTTGAATTCATAATGAAAATGATACGTTAACCGAATGATCAACCAATGTAATGATGATACATTATGTTCTTAAATAAAATAATGATGTTTGTAGGACCTTCGTTACTCCTAAAATCATCTTGGAACCGAGCTTGGTGGTAAAAAGCATGCCCTAAGTCGAAACTTAGGTTTTGTATACAGGCTTTGAAATTGGCCCGATACGGCGTATCCGAGTGGTCCAATACGGCATATAGGGGTCTTTTACGCGGGGCTCCATAAATAAAATATTTTGATATATTCAAATATCACCTTTTAATAAGTCGTATAGATGATGTTGAATACGGTGTATCGAACGCATTCCTATCATGGATGTTTTCTTGAAGTTAGGACTCCAATACAGCGTGTCATGTTGGGGTGAATAAGGCGTATTCGCGTGTCTTCAATAGATGTTGACTAAGTTTTAGATACGCTGTCTTGGGGGAAGTGTATACGGCGCATTCGCCAAAGTCAGGAAATGGTCTTGAATTTTCTAAGTCCTTGGATATGGTGTATCTGTGTAGACATGATATGGCATTTTGATGGTCCGATTATTGGACATTCTCGAATCTCTTGGTTTTAGCTCCAAAACATGTCTTTTCCTTAACTTTTGATGAGGTGTAATTTCATACATTTTTAAGGGATCATTTAGTCTCTAAATTCGCATGTATTTGATAATTTATTACTCTAAATCGTTTATATTTGAGTTTTAGGTACTTGAGAAGCAAATGCTAAAAAAGGAAGTGTTTTGAGCTCAATTGGATGGGAAAATAAAGAAATTGACAAAATCGGGAAAAACTGTCACGAGAAGGTTCATAATGGCGTCATGGCCAAATTTGTAACGCTGTCACCTAAGGGGTGCTGACCATATAGGCTCCTGTGACGGCCTCAAGCTGACAATGTCAAGACCAAATTTTTGAAGGCTCACGACATCACAACTCCAACGCGACGCCATCAAAACTAAGACGGTGCAATAACAAAACCCTACAAGTGACACCGTCATAAATGTAAATCTACGTATATTTTCATTGAAAGGCGTGCAACTTTGGTATAACAAGGAAGTCCAAACCCTAGTAGTTTCTGAGTATTTTTCAAGGCCTTTTGGCCCCAGGAACTCAAATGTATTAAGAAGGTGAGTTATTTAATCAATTAATTAATTATGTTTACTTGTGATTGTTTGATTTTTTCCATTTTTTTCCATTACTATGTTAGGCTAGATTTGATAGTATTTACTTAGGATTGCATGAAACCTAGTTGTTGATTATTGTGTGTCGTCTCTTGTTGGTTAGTGTATTGCATTAGGATTTGAAAAACTTGCTAGGTAAAATTATACTAGCTTGAATGTCCACTTAAACATGTAGTTATTGATTAATTCACTTGATAGAGTTGTATTTAATGCGTGAACTTTTCTCGTATTATGGAAATTGGGTTCAAATCATTCTTAGGCACCGCTCAGTTAGACGTAGTTCATAGGAGTTAGGGCTTGACCACCCCTTGGTTGGAAAAAAGGAACACAACTACACTAACTAGACAAAGACGTGACAATTCAATTAATCAATAAAAGATAACTAGGAAGTAATGAAATTCTAAGTGAATACAATTTCGTCATACTTGAAGTTCCACAATTTACTTTTCCATGCATTTAGTTTAGATTTAGTTTATTAGTAGTAATTAGTAGTTTAGAACCAAAATCTTTCAACCCCGAGATTTTACTTGCTTTCTAATAAATATAAAAGATAAAAAATAGTCTTCCCTCAACCCTTATACTTAGTTCGACATACACTTCGAGCCTACCTCACTATTCCCTAGAAAACGATTAATCCTTCGTATTTTACCTATACTACACTACTACAGTTAGGTACTATACCTAGGAGGACCGTAAAACTTAGTATGTTTATGATTAGGATTTTTAAAACGTGCATTTTTTAGGGGTCATTTAAACCCTAAACTCGTACATTTATGATTAATTATTGCCCTAAATTGTTTCTTTTTTACATTTTAGGTACTTTGGACGAGAAAGATGAAAACCGACATGTTTTAGGCTAATTTGGACAAGAAAGTAAAGAAAACACCTCTCTTACGATATTTGATTCTCGACCAGAGAGAATTCAATGGAACCTTCTTCCTAGGAGTCTTAATTTAACACCCCTGTCACTTCGGGAGAAGGGTTTCCTCCTCGCAAAAGGAGGTGGGGGTTGTCGCCGCCTGATAGAGACAGAAGCGGGGGCCACTGGAGCTTGCAGCTTGTTGCCTTTTGTTCAAGCGGAGCTTGCTGTCTATTCTACTTATATATAGACAACCAAGTCGTGAAAAAATATAGTCACAAGCTACAACATGACGTCGTTACTTGCATTTGGACGAAAAAATTTGATGAAATTTTACAAGTGACGGCTCAGATATTTATGAGAGTTTAGAAGTTGACAGCGTCACCACCATTGAAGCAGTCCATGATGGTTTCACTATTTAACAAGCGATGGCGTCACAACGGTGACTATAGACGAAACCCTAATGTCAGCGGGCTGACGGAATCACAACCATAATGTGATGCCGTCACAAGTGTAATGCTATATATATTTTTGTATGTTTTTCGTAATATGTGTATCATCTTGGAGAACTCATAGCATGAATTTCAGAGCTTTTGTAAGTGTTTTACAGCCCCCAAAATCCATTTTTCATTGAAGTCAAGTAATTCCTCTTTAATCATTCAATATGCCTAAGTGTTTAATTATATGTGTTTCTTCTCTTCTTTTTAACATGCTCGGCTAGATCTATTAGCATTTACTTAGATTGAATGAAACCTAGTTATTTATTAGTGGTTGTCATCTGTTGTTTGATTGGTTGCCTCACGTTAGGAGTAGTAAAACTAGCTTAAATCTTATATGTATTTTCTTGTAAATCCGACTAAACGCAACACTAGATGTGGAGTTTGTTAAGCTCCAAGGACCATTTAGAGCATCTAGGGATAACAATAACATAGACAAATAATATGCACAGCGGATTAAACAAGACATAATATGTTATTGAAACAAGGTTTTATTCATCATCATCTTCACTATAACAATTACAAACTAATAGCCCCAATTCTATCTTGATCAATGATAGAATGGTTACATCAATGAACTATAGCGGGAATCCTAAGATCCTTGAGGCTAAAACACTATAGTCTAGACGTTTACAGCCCTAGACCACACACACATTTTCTATATTTTCACACCTTTGACACACATAAACATAAAGACCTATATCTCTTTATATAATAGAGAATTAGGTTTAAAAAAATATTCTAGAACCGTATATTCTGTAATCTCCATATTTTTGTAGAACTCTCTTTTGTCTTCTTAGGTCCTTCATATTTTATTCTTGTTCATTCTTCACTTGTAGTTTTGTACTTATCAACTCAAATATAAAACCCAACAATCTTCTCCTAGTTGATAATTACAAAACCTTCGTCTTGATCTTCATAAATGAAACTATCTTCCCCTTAAGCTTACCACGTGAACTTAAATAACATGTACCACCAAGGATCTTCAAGTTGCAAAACATGTAAATACATCTTCCCCTTTTTGTCATTATCCACTAGGAGAAGCTAAGCAGAAGCAATTTTAATTTCGACCACCACAAACCAATATCACACTTCTAATCCAACCTTCTAATGCCTCAAGATACCCGCCATGAATGTACACCAAAAAGCTTACTAAAAAGGAAATTAAGGCAATAGAAACTTAAACCAGTAGTAGTAATACCGAATAAGCAGTAGTAAAAATCTTCCCCTCAATTGATGCATGTCAATGATTAAACACTAGAAAAAATGCTTCCCCTGAAATCCAAGTGTTAACCATCCAAGTAACCATAAGAACTTTTCGAATAACTAACCAACATAGTTACAAACACCATGTAATACCATCCATGAACGAGCGTAGAACCTGCTAGTATACTAATAAAAAGTGACTACAATAGTATTTGTGACCGAGTAGTAGTAACTTGAAGAATAGTTCTTTGGTTGAGTAGTAGAAACCATGTAGAAATCTTCCCCTTAACACGAACATGTAACTACTCTATTAATCATCATCAAAATTCAAACAATTAGTGTAACAAAATCTGTAAATGTTGAACTTTGAAAACAAAGACCAAATTTGTCATGTGTGTCTCGTCCAAGATCCTCCTCATGTATTGTCTAATATCGTATAGCATTAACATCACAAACAAAACCTTGGCAGTACAAACTCAAACTGTATGAACATGTATGAACTTAACACATATAACAAAATAAATACACATATGCACCACGAAATCCAAAACCTAAACCTCTTGTATTTGCTCCCATACAACCTGCTCGAACCAGGAACTCACATTATCTATTTGAATACCAAACAGAGACCTTGAAGCACGAAACCAAAACAAAAATCAATTGCATATGTTCCCCTTCTCACCATGCAGCACATATCAAGCAAAGCAAGAAAATCGCAGCAGCAGAAACAAACACAACGAGCAGTAGTAAAATAATCTCAGCAGCAGAAAAACAACCAGCAAGAGAAATATCGTGTAGCAGTAATAACTCTCTATTGGCAGTAGTAAGTTTGCAAAGGCAGCAGTAGTAACTTACATTCGTAGCAGCACCATGAAGCAACTGTTAGGCCTTATTCACACAGCAGTACAAATATCACCCTTTGGCAGCAACACAAAAGTAGGAACAATATAAACTTTTTAAGATACTTTCTTATTTCACGACCCATGATGAAAGATCTAGTAAAACATATAAAACCACGTGACATATCACGGCAACCTTCTACCTATCAATTCTAAATTTAATGAATATTGCCATAAAGTGAAAGCAACCAATGAGTATTTAATAATTCAGCACAAGGTAACCAATAATTAAATATAGAAGTCATCGACCCATTTTCTTGTGAAAGCCAACAAACAAACCCAATATTCGATCAATAAAGAATAATCATTTTACCAATCAGATCAAAATTACTATGCATAAGATGAAATATTCACGGTATATATTGAATATCACAACATATTAGTTGCACGATGTTACCATGGAGAAAGAGACAACTCACATGATAGATAGGCACCATTATGTACACCATGACAAACATAATTAAAGAATCTTCAACTAGCATTATTATCATGCACATCTCTGACCCCTGGTTTACCATTTAAATAACTAATCCATGAGAGAAGATAATCATTCAGTGAATTGAAAGTATCATGTGACAACAAGAATTAATTAAACACAACTTCAAACTGTTGTCGTCATATAAACTCAAAAAGCTCTGAAAAAAAACGATTATACCAAAGACCTTAAAAACTATCGTACCTTCTCCAAAACAGTTTCTTCGACAGTAAACCTTGTAAATTCCTAGGTAATGAGCTCCCCGAGCTCTGATACCAATTGTGGAGTTTGTTAAGCTCCATGGACAGTTTAGAGCATCTAGGGATAATAATAACATAGACAAATAATATGCACAACAGATTAAACAAGACACCATATGTTATTAAAACAAGGTTTTCTTCATCATAATCTTCACTATAACAATTACAAACTAATAGCCCTAATTTTATCTTGATCAATGACAGGACGATTATATCAATGAACTATAACATGAATCATAAAATCCTTGAGGCTAGAACAATATAGCCTAGGTGTTTATAGCCCTAAACCACACAAACATTTTCTATATTTTCACATCTTGGACACAAATAAACATAAAGACCTGTATCTCTTTATAAAATAGAGAATTAGGTTTACAAAAATATTTTAGAAGTGTATATTCTGTATTGTCGAATTCTCTTTTGTCTTCTTAGGTCCTTCATGTTTCATTCTTGTTCATTCTTCACTTGTATTTTTAGTACTTATCAACTCAAATATAAAACACAACACTAGAGGACACTAGTTATTTTTCTCGTTGTATTAATTACATGAATTACGGGTTGTTGATATTAAGTGTTTTAATGACCCTTTGATTTCTTAAAGGAGAGTTATACATTCATAGAGTTAGGGCATATGACACCTCCCTATGACCAATATTAAGGAATACAACACGCCAATTAAAACGAGGATGTGAAAATTCGACCAATAAATAAGAGATAACTAAGAAGTAAAGATTATCTAAGTAAACACATTTTTCCTATCATAATATTTACCAATTTACTTTTTTCCGTTATTTAGTTCTTATTAGTTTTAAAAACCCACTCTTCAAATCTCGAGATATTTTAATTTGTTTTATAAAAAAACATAAAGATGCAAAAAAAATCATCACTCACTTTTAGAACTATCTCGTCATACACTTCGGCCTTTATAACACTATTCCCCTAGAGAACGATCAATCTCCCGTGTCCTACATATACTACACCAAAACGATTAGGTACATTGCCTAGGAGGATTGTAAAAATTTGGTAGGTTTGAAAATCACCCGTTAGTTTACAATTATCCACATCAAGTTTTTGGCCCCGCTGCCGGGGAATAATCTAGTTTTCAATTTTTTTTCGTTTAGATCTACTCCACTGGACTCCTATCAAGTGAGATTTTTCTTTTTATTTGGTAGTTTTCTCGTAGTCTATCTTTTCTATGTGCTTTTGTTCAAAAAACTTTTCATTGATTATTCCGTTAGCCATTATGGAGAACATGAATCCACCCAACATTTCACCAGATCACTATTTTGGTGATTTCTTTGAATTTGATGATTTAGATCATAGTAATGAACATGAAAATGGGTCTTTTTTTATTTTTGAATTCCGAAAAGGATTTAGGTGATAAAGAAGCAATTGATGAAGCAAGAAATGAGGGTGGGGTAACTCCCCCTTAATATTGTCACCCAGGAAACAAACTAGAAAAAGATAGCCCTTTTAACATGTAGCTTTCTTGTAAAATAGGATTTAGAAGCTTTGTTGCTTACCTTAATTCAGCTTTACCAATGAATGTGATTTCACGGGTTTTATTCAATACACCAATACACTTAAGGTAAATGACTTAGTCTACTGAGGAGACAATATTGAAGTTGTGGTTGAACCTATGCGCATTTTTGTAGGAAGTTTTGTTTACTTGGTAGATTTTGTGGTCTTGGAAGCAATGTTCTGAAAGGCTCAAGGCGCACTAAGGCGCAAAGGGGGTCAAAGAGCATCGAGTCGAGGCGCAAATCAAGGCGCGGGATTCATGAAAATGAGGCGCACTATACATTTAGGTTTTTTTTATAACATATATGACAACTGTAGGACCTTAGATATCACAACTTTATCACAAATATAGAAGATTAGAAGAAGAAAGATGGTGACTTGGTGAGAGTATATGTAATTCGTATGTATTGAGAGAGATGGAAAATGAGAGAATATTATTAAGAAAACACACACAAATACACACACAAGCACACACCTCAAATGAGCCTTTAAGGTGTTTATATAGTTCTTAACATGAGATGCCCTATGGGCTTTCTATGGGCTTGGGCTTGGATTTGGTTACATGATTGGATAACTAGGCTTATGAAACATAGCATATAACATATTAGCTTGCCAAGTCCAAGGCCCAATGACTAAACTATTACCAATCTTAACAAAAGACACAAAGTTACAATATGAGAATGACCATCACTTCATAATACATATTTTTAATGCTAACAATTTCCCCCTAAGGGGTGGTCATTCGAATGATGCTCCACGTGAGTGGGTCTTCCGTGTTCTTTGTCTTTAACTTTGTGTGTTGTTGTAGAATAGTCTTTAGTCTTTGTTCCTTCATGCTTTGTGATCTTTGATAACTGATTTTCATCGTTCTTTGTTCCTTAGTGATGTGGAGTTATCTGCCTTTTGTCACTTCTGCGTCTGTGGTGGTTGTTTGCCATTCCAACATGCTCATACATCTTTGGATTTTGATATGCACGTAGTTCCCTTTCTTTCACTTTGATCTTTAGTCTTTACACTTTGTAGATTCTTCTTTTTGGCGTAGAATCTTTCTTTGAACTTTGTGTTGTATAGATCTTTGAGGGAGCTTTCTTTAACTTCCAGATGTATGTATGAGCATGTGGAATCTGTCGCCATGGAGATGAAGTGTCCCTGCATATAAACAGTTAGCAATAAAACATCCGGTACTTACAGATAAGAATTAGAGATCGTCAACAGCATAGTGTGAAGACTCCTTCTAACCCTTACCAAGGCCGTTCCCATGTCAGATACTCTCGAGAGAGCTTACGAGACCTACTAAGTAGCTCAATGACTGGGTGAGTCGCTGGGGATCACTCCACGACTGTAGACCATTTGAAACCACCGCGAACACTAAGCGTAACCCATAAAGAATTACCGAAGTGACCTGTTGTCAGGGCTGTTTGATGTTGACCCTGGCAGGAATTTCCATTCAATCATTGAGAATCACAAAAGTGAATTCTCTCATAAATGTTCTGGCAGATTGCTAAGATCTGCGTAGGACTCTTAATTTACATCTGGCGTCCTTAATGATGAACAACCAATGTAGAAATATCATGTGTTCCTATGAGATCTTTTGATGAATCTCGGGGCTCTAGACTCGATAAGTGCACATTTGGTTTCCTATGCGGAGATTAGGGAGAGGTCTCCTGCTTCAATATCAACCATCTCTAAGAGACAGGTCGATAGATTATGCCGGTTCCCCGTGAGAATGAAACAAGCTCTTTTAAGAGAACTTGAGTGGTTAAGAAGGTTTAGTGCAGTGCGTCACTGGGTCCATGACGTCTTTGTCTTCAATACCGGCGTCACCTTAGTAACAACCAGTAGCATATGAGTTGAACCCGGTGTCTGCCCTAAGGTTGAACATTTAGAGGGCTATTTCTTTTCACCCTTTTTCATAACTTTTCTTTTTAATTCTTCAACCCCTTCTTTCTCCTTTCTCATTTTCTCCTTTTTTCAATCATACCTAAGGACTTCTAATTCTAATCTATTGGAATTGTCCTTGGGTAGATCCCTCCGGCTCTGGCGGATCATAGGACGATTTTTCCTAACCTTAGTCACCTTATAACTCCATGACTATCCTATCATTGCCATAAAACCATTCATTTGAAAACCTTCTCAAAGTGTTTATGATAATGAAACATATTTTGTTAACACTTTGAGAGTTTTGATTTCATTTTGAAGGACTCCCCCTTCACATGTGCTCATGTGTTTTTAAGAAATTTGCACATGCGGGAGGAGTTTGCACTTCTGAATTGATCCACTTTCAGCGAACATGACCGATTCGAGACACGCTTACATCACTAGTTATACTAGCTTGAAATTATTACCCGTCCTAGTCAAGTCCAAAGAAAGTCTCTCAATACGGTACTTTCTACTCAGACAAGTCCTATTCGAGACACGCTTACATCACTAGTTAGACTAGCTTGAAATTATTACCCGTCCAGGACAAGTCTTTTCGATTACTGACATTTTAAGCTTCGTCAATTCATTGGTACTTACTGAGTCGAGCTCTTTTGAGATACAGCCACAATCTTAAACATCTTTGATCACATTTTAATCATGTCTTCTCCCCCTCAAAAATAGCATATCATGATATTTTTGATATCAACAGATTAAGAAAAAACTTTTTGGAGAGAAAGACAGATTTGTTTTTGCATGAAATCGACATTTTTATTTTTATGAAATACTCCCCCTCAAGACTCGCATATGTTTTTGAGAAATGTGAAACTTTTTAAAGCAAAATTCTGAAAGAGAAAGAAGTTTCAGATTTGTTGAATTTTGCATCAAGGTTTTATGAAAAACAAAGACTTCTCTTTGTTTGAATAGGAATGTCGCACTGAGGCGTACAACAGTGTCCATTTTTAGGATAAGTGCACTTTTTTGATGAAAATCATTTTTGCGTAGCACTTTCCTATCATTGAAAACTTGAGTTGTGCACTGTAAGGTGTACACAAGTCATTTTGATGATGAGCACCGATTTTGATAGATTTTGAAAATCTTTTTGAAGAATCTTGAAAAGTTGGTGCTCAAAATAAAAGAGAATTACTGTTTTTAGGATAAGTGCTCGAGAAATATTTAAAACCTTGTTTTTGTTAAGCACTTTCCTTTCTTTGAAGAACGAGTCCTTAGCTGAAATACTAAGAAGTTGTCATTGAAGCCCGGGTTTCGTACTGAAGTATACGAAAGCCATTGTGAAGAAACTTTAAGAACCGACATGTTTTTGAAAAACAATTAAAGAACTCCCGCTCAAGCATCTGTACATGTCCGTATCATTGTTGAATGACATTTCTAGAAACATACAGAATATTGATTTATACGAGAGACATGTCGTGAGAAGAATATTTTTGGATTTTTGATTTTATAATGTTTTTGGATTTTTGAAAATTTTATATTTTTTGTATTTTGTTTTTGATGGTTTTTCAAATTTTTATTTTGTTTTTCAAAAATATATACAAGGAAGAATTGAAGAAAGAAAAAATTAAGCTTGAACAAGTAAAAGTGGGGTTAAGAGTGGAGTTAGAAAAGGATGTCCACATGCGATGTTGGCGTAAAGTTCCTCTTTACCATATTGGGTGTATGCACTCTCTTCACTTTCACAAGTACCTGCATCCACAGAAGAAGAGTTTGCACAAATAACAGTGTTAGAAGTACATGTTTCCTCACATAGAGGGTGTTTGCTATCAACGGTTGTTGTGGTTTCAACTTCCTTATCATGATGATGAACACTATCATTAGTCTTTGTGCAACTATCAAGAATCTTCCCTGTGGGAATCCATCTAAGACCAACAGTATTAAAAACTTTTCCCGTGGGAATCCACCTAAGGTAAGATTTAGACGTAGTTTCCTTATCAGATGCAGCGGAAGTCTCAGTTTTTGACAAACTACATCCTTTAGATATCCACCTCTTAGGTTTCTTATCCATTTTCTTGTTATCAACGGGTGTGTTTCTATTTGGCGTCTTAGTGGATTGTGTCTTGACACTTGATTTTCCTTTCTTGAGAAATTGTGCAACACATGCATCATGATTAGCTGAAAAAACACATTCTTGACATGTAGGACAGACAAATTCAACATTCTTGTTTAACACAGCAACTTTAACTTTGTTACTACAGTCTTTTGGAAATTGTTTGTTGTTCGATGAGACCCTGGAATTCTTTGTGTTGCATTCTACATTCCTAGCATTCTCTTTTGTGTCACTACTCTTAGATGCAATCCAATCCCTAGTATTTTGTAGATAGTTCCGAGGTAATGGTTTACTACTACTAGCAGTGCTTTGGAATCTATTAGAATTCATCACACTAGGTTTTGGACCTAAAATTCCGTTTTTTCTATGTTGTGCCTTTTTCCTAGCTTCTTCTAGATGTTGATTTTGGACCATGTCATTAGAACCAACAGATTCCTTTACAGATTTTGTGGTCACATTTGGTGTACTATTCCTAGACGAGCCAGGTGAAATCACATTATTGTTTCTTTCAACAAAAATTTTTTGTTTTTCAACAATCTTTTCCATTACCTTTTCCTTGGGCAAGGGTGGTGGAGTGACTGGTTTTGACAAATCCTTTTTCTCATCGACTTTTGGAGCAAACCGTGAAATTGACATTTTTGGTTTTTGAACCGTGTTTGAAACATTTGGTTTCTCCGAAGTTGATGGTTTTGCAAACTTAGTATCCACAGCCTTCCCTTTTATACTTTCAAGCTGAGCCCTCAAAAGATCATTTTGCTCTTTGATATTCTTGAAGGCACGCTCATACGACAATTTGTCATACTTGCATTCTTCCTTTTTCCGATCCAGTTGTTTAAAATATGACACATTTTCTTTTTCAAGCTTTATAAGAGCATTTTCATATTTTGAAACAATTGCGGAGGTCTCAGCTCTTAGTCGTTCATCGTCTTGAACAGAATATGTTTGTAAAATGATGGACATAATGTCAGTGGTCATAACAGCTTCGAAGAGAGAATCATTTAGGTTTTCCAAAACATTCATGTTTTCACGAGCAGCATTAGCTTCGGTTACCAGGGATTTGTGGTCCTTGACAAAGTCGGCCGTTTCTTTTAAGAAAACTAGTTCAAAATTTTTTACACTCGCGCTGATGTTATTCAGTGGAATAGTAATTTCGTTTTGAAACACCTTTTTCTGTTAGATGTGAAAACTAGAATGCCAATTGTTAATATCGATGGAAGTTTTAGATTTAACAATGTTTTGAAGTTCTTGAATTCTCTTTTTAACGTCATCCAGAATTTCTCTAGCCTCACTTGTATTAAAAGTGTTGTTAGAGGAAATTTGTTCCAGTTTTGAAAGAGACTTGGAAACAACTTTCTTTTTAGACAAGAATTTCGCAAATGGTCGTTTTATGGAAAACGCAGGTGGTTCTGTTTGTAGAACAAAAGTGATTCCCGAAAGTTTGTTCAATTTGTTGTAATCAATGGGTTTCAAATCCTTTTGTTTCATTTTATTAATGCTCTCTTCGACATGTTCAATCGTTAGCACAGAATCCCGAACGACGGGAGGATCATGTTTGGTATAAATCATATTACCATTGTACAAAACATTCTGTTCTTGCTGAGCTTTCTTGAGATTACAAGGGGTGTTGTTACCAAGAGCCATTTTATGTTTCGTATGGTAAATCGGATTAATTTGATTTGAAATCATTTTCATTGTCTGACTCGACTGACCCGACTTAACCACTAATTCCTTTAAATGAGCAATCATGTGTTCTGACTCTACGATTTCTTCCAAAAGTTTGTCTTCTTTCTTTGCAAAATCCTTTTTCAACTCATCCATTTCTTTTTCAAGATTGGAATAAGCTGTTTTTTGTTTAGAAAGTTGGTTTTGTAAATCAGAAATTTCCGTGTTTAAAGATTTTATCTTTTTGAAAGAATTAACATCAAGTGTGTCAAACTTGAGTTGCAATTGTTGTTTCTCTGAAACAGAATTTTGATAACCAGTTTCTAATTCAGACAATCTTTTGTTATGAAATTCAAAAGCTTTAACGGTTGATTTGTAACTCTCAAGCTCAGCGGTCAATTTAACATTCGCGGTCTTAACATCGCGATTGACCTTTTGCACTTTCTCGATTTCAATACCACAGTTATTTAATAATGATTCAAATAAAGCACGTGTTTCCTCATCATTAGCACCATTTTGTGCAACTTGAACTCCATTAGGATCCATATATGGAGTTTCATAGTTAACATTGCTATTAACTTGTTCCCCCACATATGTATCATAATTAGGTTCAGGTGGTACATAATGTGGCTTCTCATGAGCAAACAGATTAGCATTATTACCATAATTTGGTACCTCATGGAATGAATCTGAATCATAAGTAGGAGGAAGATCAGAATCACTGCTTCATGTTGTTGCCTGCTGATTTGCCATAAAGTTGTAGGTTGCATTAAGGTCTGCTGAATTGTCATTAACTCTTGTTGTAGCTCTAAACTCATGTTCCTCAGCAGTCAACGGTATTCCCGATTCTTCTTTATTGGCTAGCATAATCAAGTACTGAATCTTTTCTACCCTCGTCATTGCATCACTGCGGTGAATTTCAGATGTAGGCTTTTGAATTGAAGTCATAAAACAATCATTCCCATTTTGATTAACCACATTCTGACTCACAAACTGATCCATCGGATCTCCAACATATTCCCTTATCTGAATCCCCGTCTGTGTACTCGTAGCATATCTATGTTGATTCCCAATAACATGTTCATTTGCCAGTATACCTTGATTCCGAGTAAAGTCAGTTGGAAACATTTCAGCTAGAACCTCAAGTGCTTGCTGCTTTTGTCTCAACATTGCTTCATCAAACCTAGCCTTGTAGGCAAGTTTCTCTTCCAACTGCTTCTGCTTCACATTCTCAGAATCTGGGGAAAAGGTTGGTTCTGGAAGTTCCGTATCAGTTGTTGCAAAGAGATCGTAACTAGGTTCAACAGTCTCAACTTGCATTGTCAACTTCTCTTTTGGTGTGTCGGAGTCATATGAAGGTTCTGCGTTTTCAGGTTCATCTGACTTATGTTCACATGATTCTTTACCATTTTGTGCCTTTACACTCAATGGTGGTCGCTTCATATGCTCAACGAGTGTGAATGGAAATCTCAGGTCAAGATATTTTACGTACTCTGGAAGCTCATTTTCATCAACGTCTTGTTCAGTATGAGTTAACGGCTTCTCAGTCTCATTCCATAGTTGCACAGTCTTAGTAATCGGCTTGTCAGTCTTAGGATATGGAGCAAAGAATTGAACAAGAGGTTCCATGTCCATCGTTGGAAAGAAATTGTTTAGAAAAGGCATTTTGAATGTTTTCAAGTGAGATCTACGTTTCCCTCCGAAATATAATTTTGAAAATTTATCTTTCCCAGAATTTTGAAAACACCTAGAAATGCAATTCTAAGGTTACAGAAAAATTTGAATTTCAAAAAATTTTGACGCCAAATTTCACCGAAAAAATTTGAATTTTGACCTAAAAATTTGAATTTTGGGCCAAAATTTTCACCGTTATACCAGAATTTGAATTTCGCGTAAAAATTGAACGTTTAGTTTCCTGTAAAAAATAAATTTTACTCAAATTTTCCCGCCAAAAAACTTTTTTTTTTTATTTTTTTTTTTATTTATTTTTTTTTTATGGAAAATAGGATAAAGTTGATTATAGGATCGTTCCAACGAAATAGGAGTTGAGTTTGGAGTAAATAGTTGCAAGATTTGACGGTGAAAGTTTTGACTTCAATAACTTCTTCTCGGAGAATTCCCAAGTTCTCGAGATATGTCCAAGTTCCAAGTTTTCAAAAATAATGACAAAGTTCTCGAAAATTTCAAGAATTCGAAAGTATGTCCAAGATCTCGAAAATTATAAGTTTGCGAAACTTTTGACCAAGATTTCGAAAATTTCAGGTTTGCGAAAAAAAAAAAAAAAAAAAAAAATTGTCCAAGTTTTTTCGAAAATATCAGATTTGCGAAGAAAAAAAAAGTGGTCCAAGTTTTTCTCGAGAATATAAGGTTTGCGAAAAGAGAATTGGCCAATTTTTCGAAAATATTAGATTTGCGATAAAAGTGATCCAAATTTTCGAAACTGTCCAAGATTGCGAAAATATGAATTTCAACAAGTATGGATGGCAATAAAATAGTCGAAAATATCTTGTCAGAGGATCTTCGTTAATATTGCAAAAGAAATGTTCGAAGATTTCAACACAAGGAGTTTCGAAATATCAACACGTGATTCTCGATAAAGTAGCAATCTTTCTCGAAAATTGCACTTATCGAAAATAATAATTACTTTTCTAAATTATACAATTTAGAAAGTTATCCCAAGTCGAAGTGTTTATTCTAACTTATACAAGGAAGAAAAATACCGAGTAAACCACGGAATCGTATGATGATAACTAGGATGAGATTCTCGATAAATGGTAGCCAAATCGTGTAGCTCAAAGCACCCCAAAATCAAGTTTGTGTTCCAAGAAACTTGTACTTTTATGCATAAAATCACCAAAACTTGAAGAAAATTCCAAACTTGATGATTTTTATCAAACTTTTTTAAGATCTCGAAAACAAGTACAAAACCAAAGTCGAATTTTTTAAGCTAGAAATTTTCAAAAAGATTAAAACTTTCTTGTTAGATAAGGTTTATAACACTAGTTTGTAATAAAAAAAGTGTTAAAAACCAAGAAAAAACAAGAAAAGTAGGAATTTTTATGAAAAATAACGTGTAGGAAGCTTAAAAAAGACGAAAAACACAAACACCCAACACTCCTAAATCATTGTTAGGCGATTGATACCACTTGTAGGACCTTAGATATCACAACTTTATCACAAATATAGAAGATTAGAAGAAGAAAGATGGTGACTTGGTGAGAGTATATGTAATTCGTATGTATTGAGAGAGAGATGGAAAATGAGAGAATATTATTAAGAAAACACACACAAATACACACACAAGCACACACCTCAAATGAGCCTTTGAGGTGTTTATATAGTTCTTAACATGAGATGCCCTATGGGCTTTCTATAGGCTTGGGCTTGGACTTGGTTACATGATTGGATAACTAGGCTTATGAAACATAGCATATAACATATTAGCTTGCCAAGTCCAAGGCACAATGACTAAACTATTACCAATCTTAACAAAAGACACAAAGTTACAATATGAGAATGACCATCACTTCATAATACATATTTTTAATGCTAACAACAACTTATGCAGCTTAAATAACACAAAAATATCAATATTCAATGCATAATGCACTTAATAGTTATTACATCTAACAAAGGTTGCATTTAAACCCAAAATATTAAATAGGCAACATATCAGAATCCATGAATTACCCTAAATTCCTGAATATACATTACAATATATGAGTTTATGGCTTATAAAATTTAACAAATTACCATGTATCAAACTATCAACTACCAACAACAAAAAATCTATAGTTGTTTGATAACACTTAACACTAAAGAAACAACATTTGTATCTGTTAATAAGCTACTATTATTAGACATTAGATTACAAAAAAAACATAGTTCTTTGTTGATTGTGTTTTAGTTATTTTTTAAAATATTAAGGTTATTAGATACTTTATAACTTAAAGGGCCAAATGTATATAACATGTAAACCCAAAATGTATCTTACTATTAAGAAAAAAAAATGCCAAAACCCCATTACAACTTCTAGGCGCACAAATCCCCAAGGCGCTAAAGCGCAAAAATCCCCAAGGCGCTGCGATTTTTACGGGATTCATGCATGTCGTGAGCCTCGATCTAAAAAAATCCCAAAGGCTGGAGCCTCGTGGGATTTAGGGAGTAGGCGCGCCTTAGGCGCGATTTTTAAAACATTGCTTGGAAGACTTAGCAGAGTTTATTGACAACAAGTTTACTTGAGTCATATTTGGAAAACCCTTTAAGAAGTTAACTAGGATGGATGAGAAGCTCGTTGAAGATTTGATTACATTCTAAAATGGGATAGAGGATTTTATTTATCAAATGCGCTGTTCGCACCCTAGGCTTAAAAATTTGGCAATTAAGGCATGTAATAGAATGACTCCCATTTCACTTTTAAGTGACAATGATAAAATGAATGGACTTAGGTATCCGCATGATAAGAATAAGATATATTATAAAGGATGCCTAGAGTTAGGTGATGATTATAGGAAGGACGATGAAACTATTAGGTGGCTCACATATGTGTATGTGAGCATGCATGAGATGACTTATTAGTGCATGACTTTGAGTCTTACCACAAGGCTCATAAATAAAGAAAAGTGCTTCGTGGGAGGAAACTAATGTTTATTTGTTTGATGTTTTTCATTTTAGTATTGTTTGTGTCATATATGTTTTCTTATCATTGTTTAGTCTCCCCTGTTTCAAATAATTTGTGAAAATGCTTTATTTTGTCTTTAACTTCGTCTTAATTACATATAAATGTATTTTACAAAAACAAGTGTAGGGAAATTCTTATTTAGTTTTAAGAAAAAAAATTCGAACATGAAAAATTTTCAATTTATAATTAGCATAGATTTTATCTTGTGTGTGTGATTGTCTGAGTCAAATGCTTGTACGAGTCGAAATAAATCTTTTGCAGGAACTTACAGGTTTTAAAAGTAAGATTTTTCCAGAAATTTTCTATAAAAAATAAATAAATAATAAATTGTCCGGCTACCCTGACGGTGCCACCTTCAATTATTGATGGCATCAGGTACTGTAACACTTTTTTTTTCTTTTCATAATTTTGTTTTATGTTGAAATTTAATTTTTGAAAATTTCCAAAATTATTAAATTTTCAGTTTCCTGTAAAAATTTATTTTGCAAGAATTATGTCTTATTTATTTCTAGTTTAGTTTAATTTGTATGTATAATATTTAGCGCCGATTTTACGCGAGATATCGTGTTTGTTTTCTTAAGATCTAAAGGTTATATTGGGAAAGAAACAAATTGATGGATTATCATATCTTCTTGTAGGAGGATTTAACCGTATTTTTGTTTCTTAAAAAATTATGTTCAATTTAAGTGTAGGGAGGGTAAAAATTGATGGATTACAAGTACTTTTAGAACATTGGCACAATTGTTCAATTTAAGTGTAGGGAGGGTAAGAAAGGACACCTTAGAAACTAGCCATGCATTTTTTATTTGTCTTGTTCTTAAAAAGTTATGTAATAAACAAAAAGAAATATTTGTAAAGGTGATGTTACGCCGTAGCTTCTTCCAACATACTTAGATTTGTCTATCTTTGTTCATTCTTTTCAAATTCCTCTTCTCTTTAGCTCGTATGCTCATTCTTAACCTGGATACAAAATGTAAAGAAATCAAAGTATATATCCATAAAATAAGTAGAATAAATGAGCATAATAGAGGGAAATTGACACTTAAATATCAGGACTATTTGACATCATCATTACTCCAAAAAACAGTTAAGTACAATGCAATGTGCCTGAAATACCAGATTAACCTCAAAGAACCGCTTGAACAACCGCTAAATCATTCATGACAGGCCATAAATGATCCAACTAGCTGCAAACAACTAGAAAACCAAAACAAAACTAAGCATAAACTAAGACACATCACCATTATGCTAACCAAAGGAAAACAACCTATCCAAGTCTAATGTCATGGTTGACAGCAGCCTTTAATGGGGCCGTAGATACACCACAATCATCAAAGTAATCATCATCATAGTCATTGTAGTCTCATGTACCATATTTTCGTTGTTTCAGAAGACTCCTCTTGTTCCCTCCACTACCAAAATAATTAGTTTCGTTAGGATATTCCAGAACTACATCGTCGTCGCTATCAGAAATATCCACATTACCCACTTTAGAGAAAGGGTTACCCACTTTGGTTAAAGAAGTACACGTAGAGGAAGAGATACTAGGCTTAGAAGCCGCATCTTACTCCTTCTCTTTCAAATCAACATTTTTAGAGGTTTACCGTCATTATCCATAAAAGTAACTGCAAGAACTTTTTCTATCAAACATAAAAAATAATATTACTTTTGAAATTAAATTCTCATGACCACGATAATTTACTTCCTTTCAATTAAACATAAAATAACTAAAATAATCTTCTTCCACTTTTTAGATCAATTTGTCGTACAGTTCGCGTCTACCTCACTATTCCCTTATAGAACAATGAATCCTCTGGTTTTATCTTTACTACGATACAATGGTTTGGTACACTGGCTATATGTTATAAACTTTCAGTATGGCAACCATCTGCATCACTTAACGTCACTAGCTTGTCATCACTTTCTTTTTCTTTTTTCCTTATGTGAAAATGTGAATTATATATTAATCACAAAAGAATGAAGATCAAGTAGACATCACTGACCTACAATAGAAAATTAATATCCATTCAATTATTACATTTCAAAATATACAAAACATGGTAGTGTAAAGATTTGTCTGACATGCACATTTATTAATACAAGCTTGCAAGTTTTCTACCTACAACCAAAAATTTGTGTATATATTGTACAAACATGGTCATTCTTCTTAAACGTTGTCTCTAACACAACATACCTCAAACTCATTCGATCTCTTAGAGTCATATTGATGTCTCTCACATATTGATGTCACTTCCAACACGAATCGGAGCAATATATATTTAAAGTCGCTTATATCCATGTCTAAAAGATCATCTTCAATCATGCGTTGTCCTCATCGACCAATTTACACCCCAAACCACATTTCAGACCCTAACTATATCCGAATATTTGATACAACACTGCGAGATGCAATGATTATTAAGATAACTCAAATGAAACTTGAACCTATAATAATTTATATGGTGGAAGGACAGTCGAAAAATTATATAACTAGCTAGGTACCACTTTGCCAAAGGCATTACCTCTTCCAAAGAAGCATTGCCCGCTCTTTCTCCAATTCCATTTATCGTTACTTCTAATTGTCTGGAACCCGCAGATGCCCCCTGAATTATTTCACAAACATTGGCCTATGCATTGATCAAGTGAGAAAAAAAAAAAAAAAAAAAAAAAAAAGGTATTTTGTATAAACCTACTTCCAAAGTATTGGCAGTGGCAAGTCCCAGATCATTATGGCAGTGGGAAGAAATGATTGCATTCTCAACTCCCGGGGTGTTGATTTTAATATCAGCAATAAGTTGCCCATACTCACGAGGCAAGCTATAGCCAACAGTGTCAGGAATGTCAAGAGTTGTTGCACCTGCTTTAAGGGGATTGGCAATGCATGCGGGGAGGTGCGGTGCGGCATCCCCACCGCACGGGAACACCGCCGCCCTCCCTGTTTCACCGTGCGGTATGGGCCAAATTCGGGGATCCTTACCGAGTGAAATGTGAACGTTGGAATTGTTGGAAAATCAAAAAATGGACGTTGGAGAGGGCAACGGTTACTTTTTTGTGTTGTGTATATATATTTGGTACATTGACAAACATAAAAAAAAAAAAACCAAACAACAACCCATCTAAAAAAAAAATAAAAAAAATCCGGTTCTAAAAACCAAACAACAACCCATCCGATTGAAAAATAACCGCAAGTTTATGGAGCACAAAAAAATTGGTTCGACTTTTTTTCTAGATGAGCCGTTCGAGTGGTCTAACGATACTAGTCTCGAATTTTTTGCCGACGCAATTGACGAAGATGAAGAAGATACGGCTGGGTCGACACGAAAATCAGTGAAACGCAATCGGATCTCTGCTGCACAAAGATTGCATCGTGATTATTTTAGTGAAGATCCAAAATTCGACGAAGAATTTTTTCAAGATAGGTATCGTATGCCTAAAAGTTTATTTTTAAAAATAACGCAAGCTATTGAGGCTAGATTCGAGTATTTTCAGGAAGGTTACGATGCTAGAATGAAAAAAAGTTTCACGGCCATACAAAAATGTTTGTCTGCCATTAAACAACTCGCAACCGGTGCACCACCGGATGAGTTTGACGAATATTTGGAAATGGCGCAAAGAACTTCACGTGAATGCCTTCAATTTTTTTGTGATGCTATTATTGAGTTATATGCTCGAGATTTTCTACGTAGGCCAACAAGTCATGACGTTGCATGTTTGTACGAAGCGCACGAAGACCGACATCACATTCCGGGTATGCTCGGTAGCCTAGATTGCACACATTTTGTTTGGAGGAATTGTCCAATAGAATTGAGGGGTCAATATAAAAGGGGTGACCATCAATACCCCACGATTATGATGGAGGCAGTGGCGTCTCAAGATTTGTGGATATGGCACGCGTTCTTTGGACCGCCGGGTTCAAACAACGATATAAACGTTGTGATGCAATCTCCGCTATTCCTCACCTAGCGTAATGGTACGGCACCTAAGTGCCCATTTGTCGTGAACGGGCATACGTACAAGCGTGGCTACTATCTTTGTGATGGCATATATCCGGCATGGTCTACGTTTGTTAAAGCGTTCAAATATCCAACCGACCCGAAGGAAAAAAAGTTCAAGAAAATACAAGAGTCGGCTCGAAAGGATGTTGAACGGGCATTTGGTGTTCTCAAGGGTAAATGGAGTATACTGAATCGACCCTTACGGCCACACACGATAGAAAGAATTAGAAAAATAGTTTATACGTGTGTTATATTGCATAACATGATTATACATAACGCCGGTAACGCAATCTCGCCAGTTCATATTCGGGATCCTCCAATTGAACCGGTGTTTGACGAAGCAGCTTTAGGCGAGATACGAGATGAGGATACACATTTTCGTGTCAGATTTGATCTTATGGAGCATGTTCACGCTCAACAATTAGCATACCTCGAAGTGGACGATGAAGTTTAGATTTTTAGTATTATGTAATGGTATTTTATGTTTTTTAATAATATTATGTAATGTTTATTTTAATTTTAATGAATTTTAGTTTTTAATAAATTTTAATAGAATTTAAAAAAGAAAAAAGAAAAAGGAAAAAAAAAAAAAAGAAGTGAGTGAAGGGTGAGGGGTGTGCCGCCAACAAAAAATGAGTGAGTGAAGGGAAAAGTGGGAGGGTGATGTGGCATAAGGGGATTGGTAGTTTGTGAGTGAAGGGTGATGGGGTGTGGGGTGCATTGCCAACCCCCTAATAGTTTCTCCCAGGATCTCATATAGAAATTCTCTATCAGATCTGTTAGAAACATAATACAAGTTAATTAAGTCAGATGCGTGAATACGCACACTATTCTGCTAGAAGAAAAAGGTTATAAATCTTGATTATAAGGTACCTTGAAGCATCTTCAGCCGCAAATTCAATGTCATTACACCCCAAACTCTTAGCATATGCCACCATACTCCTTGCTTTATCTAGCACTTCATCTTTGGACATATTCAATTTATACTTCATGTGAATATCACTCGTTGCTATAAAAATTAGTATTCTTGGAAATTTGGCATACTTTACAGCTTCCCATGCAGAATCAATATCCTTCTTGGTGCACCTCGCCAGGCCACATATGACTGGCACATGACCACCAATATTTTCACTCGATGGATTTCCAATTTCTTGCGCAATCAACTGAACCGTTTTTAAATCAGCTTGCGAGGCAGCAGGAAACCCAGCTTCAATGACATCAACGCCCAATTTGGTAAGTTGACGAGCAATGTGGATCTTTTCCTTGGGGGTCATGGTTGCCCCAGGAGACTGTTCACCATCTCGCAGTGTTGTATCAAATATTCGGATATAGTTAGGGTCTGAAATGTGGTTTGGGGTGTAAATTGGTCGATGAGGACAACGCATGATTGAAGATGATCTTTTAGACATGGATATAAGCGACTTTAAATATATATTGCTCCGATTCGTGTTGGAAGTGACATCAATATGTGAGAGACATCAATATGACTCTAAGAGAATGAGTTTGAGGTATGTTGTGTTAGAGACAACGTTTAAGAAGAATGACCATGTTTGTACAATATATACACAAATTTTTGGTTGTAGGTAGAAAACTTGCAAGCTTGTATTAATAAATGTGCATGTCAGACAAATCTTTACAGTACCATGTTTTGTATATTTTGAAATGTAATAATTGAATGGATATTAATTTTCTATTGTAGGTCAGTGATGTCTACTTGATCTTCATTCTTTTGTGATTAATATATAATTCACATTTTCACATAAGGAAAAAAGAAAAAGAAAGTGATGACAAGCTAGTGACGTTAAGTGATGCAGATGGTTGCCATACTGAAAGTTTATAACATATAGCCAGTGTACCAAACCATTGTATCGTAGTAAAGGTAAAACCAGAGGATTCATTGTTCTATAAGGGAATAGTGAGGTAGACGCGAACTATACGACAAATTGATCTAAAAAGTGGAAGAAGATTATTTTAGTTATTTTATGTTTAATTGAAAGGAAGTAAATTATCGTGGTCATGAGAATTTAATTTCAAAAGTAATATTATTTTTTATGTTTGATAGAAAAAGTTCTTGCAGTTACTTTTATGGATAATGACGGTAAACCTCTAAAAATGTTGATTTGAAAGAGAAGGAGTAAGATGCGGCTTCTAAGCCTAGTATCTCTTCCTCTACGTGTACTTCTTTAACCAAAGTGGGTAACCCTTTCTCTAAAGTGGGTAATGTGGATATTTCTGATAGTGACGACGATGAAGTTCTGGAATATCCTAACGAAACTAATTATTTTGGAAGTGGAGGGAACAAGAGGAGTCTTCTGAAACAATGAAAATATGGTACATGAGACTACAATGACTATGATGATGATTACTTTGATGATTGTGGTGTATCTACGGCCCCATTAAAGGCTGCTGTCAACCATGACATTAGACTTGGATAGGTTGTTTTCCTTTGGTTAGCATAATGGTGATGTGTCTTAGTTTATGCTTAGTTTTGTTTTGGTTTTCTAGTTGTTTGCAGCTAGTTGGATCATTTATGGCCTGTCATGAATGATTTAGCGGTTGTTCAAGCGGTTCTTTGAGGTTAATCTGGTATTTCAGGCACATTGCATTGTACTTAACTGTTTTTTGGAGTAATGATGATGTCAAATAGTCCTGATATTTAAGTGTCAATTTCCCTCTATTATGCTCATTTATTCTACTTATTTTATGGATATATACTTTGATTTCTTTACATTTTGTATCCAGGTTAAGAATGAGCATACGAGCTAAAGAGAAGAGGAATTTGAAAAGAATGAACAAAGATAGACAAATCTAAGTATGCTGGAAGAAGCTACGGCGTAACATCATCTCTCAGCTACGTCGTAGCTAGGAGTTTAAATATGAAGACCAAAGTCAACGCGGATCAAGAGTTACGGTATAACCAAGTCTCTGGTTTTTTTGGGTAAAAGGTCAACGAGGTAAATATATTACTCCAAAAAGCGTTTAAGTACAATGGATATGGGTGAATCCCATATCTTAGCCCGTTACATAGGCGAAAGCTTACATAACAAGATACTTCTTATTTTCTAACAAAGAAAACAAACCACTACTCACATGATAACAAAAGACTCTGACAAAAATGTAGACTACTTCCTACGACCTTGGAGTTTAATGCCATCCAAAGCATCAAGAGCATCCAAATTCTCTAAAAGATCATATATCTGCTTCGAATAGTCATCATAGTCATAGTCATCATACTCATCTTCATGCTCATGACCGCCACCAAATAGGTTTGTTGTCTCGTCAAACACGTTCACAACCTCCTCGTCATCACTATCGGTAACCACGATCTCACCCACCTTAGAAAAAGGGTTAGACCTCTTACTAGAAGAGGTAGACGGGTAAACAACCTTTTGAATAGGATGACCATCATCATCCACAAGAGTAGCTTTCCCATAAATAGTTAGCTTTTCAAGCTCCCAAATTTTCTTAACTATAGGAGTAGAACCAACATTATGCTCCTTCTCATGAATATCACTCACAGGAGGATCTTACGACGCATTACCTGTCTTAAGAGACTCATCCTCATTAGCTTCCATTGTACAACTAGAATCCACATCCTTATTGGTGTCATTAGTGGGAACACCAAAGTCATCCGTATCATCCATATTAAGAGCATCAAACTGATTTGAAGTAATAATCTTGGTCCCACTTGTACTAGCCACAACAACAGCCTTTAGTATATTGTTATCCACTTTATTGGGTACCAGAGGAGTCTTCTTAGTTTGATATTGGAATTGCTTACCCACAACAGGTTTAGTAAACCCACCTTTACCCGTACTAGTTGTAACACCCTTCTTACCCTTCTTCTTGTTGGTCACAGGTTGAAAACCGTCATTAACAGTAACACTCGATGTCGGCTTAGTAGGAGGAGTAACAAATTTAGGACAATCAGTCAGAGTATGACCAAAAAGCTTACACATGTCACAGCGGGGTGGCTTCCACTCATATTCAACTCGAACCTTTTCAATAGTAGAACCGGTCCCATCAAGTAATGGTATCTCAACAGTGAGGCTATCCTTAAGCACCTCATCCGACTTAACTTCAATCATGCACCTAGTAAAACTACTACAGCCCCACGATTCCTTACACATTTGGCTAGTAAAGGCATCCAACCTTTTAGGCGTACCAATCAATGTAGCAAGAAGACTAAGACCATCATCAAAAAATATAGCAAGAGGAACATCATGGAATTTGACCCATACCAGAACGTTGGTCATGGAATTTGGCTAGTAAATCTCTGGTTTATGCCGTAATTATACTAGAAACATATTTGATGGACCGGGAGCATTTAACATAACCTTTAGAAAAAATCGATAGTTTTGTATGATACTGTTACACGTTTGGAAAACCAATTTGTGACCATTCGTTACAGCTTTGGCTATACTTGTGTTGCTCAGTGTAGCTACATCTGGTTTAATTCTACTTTTCATTTCACGTTTGGAATATCGATATATGATCATTCGTTCCTTGCCTTTGACAACGTGCTAGGCGTAAACGCTATTTGGACCAACGGTCTAATTATTTACTCTAATTTATTATTAGGTTATTTAATAAGGTACCTACTAAACATTACAAGAACCGAATATCAAAACAAATATACTAATGAACATATCATTATTTCAAACAATGATTAAAAAAAAAAAAAAAAAAACACTCCAATAATTTGTGGTTACAGCGGAAACATATATTCTGGCATGAAAAAAGTGTAAAATTAGGGTAAAGATGACAACCTTGCTGACTGGTATTGTTTATCCGGGTCAACCCGGGTCATTGCTAAAAAACTGGTTGACCTGGCTGGGTTACATAAGAACAGGTCATTTTGATTTTTTGTCAATTAATTCTGGTTCGAGCTTGTTTAAACCTAGCTTATATATGCTCAACTCGAATTATTGCTGGACTTATCCATTTTTTAGTGATAGAAGTGTTTGACTTCACTTGTAAATGGCTCAAGCTTGGTTGAATGTTTGATATAACATGGACTAATTATTTGTCTATATACTTATTTTTTTTAATTTTTTTTCTTAGTGTGTTGGTGTAAATTACAATATTGGAGTTTAACTATTTCTATAAATATAGAATAGTCATGCATGTCTCACAACCTAAAAATTTCAACTTTATAGTTTAACTATTACATGTTGGTGTCTCTAACCATTAGGATGCACATGATATTATACATATGTTCAAACAATAACCTACTTTTTACAAACAAACTCAGAGGATGGTAACCAGCTAATCATCTGTTAACAATATAGGTCTTTAAAAGTTTAATCATATATAATTCTCCCTTAAAAGAGGGATATATATATGATATTTGTTAAAGGACATTATCAATCATATAATATAAATACAGTAAATATAATAAAACCTAATAAATAAGAAGAAAACTAAGAAACACGGTATATATAGGGAGGTGATTAGGACACTCACACTTTTGATTGGGACACTCAATTATACAAGAATCTAAAGCACATTGTAAGCACTGTACAACTATGTAATGCAGATAGTAGAGTGTCCCAATCAAAAGTACGAGTGCGCAAATCATTTTCCATATATAAAGCTTGATTTCTAAATCCCAAAATCAAATGACACTGAAGGTTATGTCTTGTTTTCTTATCAGCATGAACTCATACTCACACTCAAACAACCCGCGTCAGATTCAACAATTGAAACTGTGCACTTCTGAAAAGCTCTCACCATACATGAACTAAAACCTCTTAAAAACTAAAATACGCAGCCAATTAAACAACATAAATTAAATTTCGTGAACCACCTCCTCGGCTCTAACAATGAGACCTCAAGAAGAACTATTGTGAAAAGCGTATCACCCATGGTTGTTAAGATCCCGATCTTGATCGTAGGATCTTACGATTTTACGATGCCACAAAGCAAAAACGATCCCGATCCTATGTAGGATCTTTGGGAGATATGATCTTAATAGGATCCCGATCTTGATCGTAGGATCTTAAGATCTCGATCGATCCGATCTTACCTTTCATGAATCACAAGCTAAAAAAATGCAAACTTATGTATTAAGTTTTCCTGAATATGAAACGCAAGAGGCTAATTGTATTAAACACTTTATAATCATGATTTTGACATACATTTTCATAATATATGATATATAATAACATGTAGATCTACATAATTTATAACGTCTGTTAAGAAAAAGACACTATAGCAGGATCTTAAGATCCCGATCCGATCTTACGATCACGATCTTGCAAAGACGAAAACGATCCTAGGTAGGATCGCGATCTTAAAAACCTTGGTTTATATGACTAATAAGTCTTTAGCCATTGGACATTGTTTGTCATGAATTGAAATGCAAGGTTATTTATATTAGGATTAATATCATATATTACCTTACCTTCATGATTAATGAATGCATAATATACAATGTTTTTAATACATGTTTTGGTATATTGAAATTTCCAACTAAAAGGAGGGGAGATATGAAATTGTCGCTTTATATAATTTTAGTTGAAGTGCTGGAGCAATGGAATTTGGTTTACCACCAAACACCAAATGCATCTTGCTAGGAGGAGATCCTGAACGCAAAAAAGTTATTAGCTCATACTTAACTAGCACTACTACAATAAGGAGCTTTTTGACCGGTCCTATGGACTTTTTAGACCGGTTTTGCCACCGGTTTAAATGGGGGGTGGTCTAAAAGACTTAAACTTATTTAGACCGGTTTGAGCACCGGTCTAAAAGACTATTTATTTGAACCGGTTGGTTTCATTTCCACCGGTCTAAAAGGTGTTTTTTATATATATATATATAAAAAAAAAAAAAAAAAAAAAAAAAAAAAAAAAAAAAAATTCAAGAATCAGCAGTTTGGTTAAGATGATAAGCTGTTGTAGTTCACTAAAAATGCGTTTGTGAATCATGCCTGTGAAAACGCCCAAACAACTAAAAACCCTTTTTGTAAAACGCCAACAAAAATAAACATAAAGATCTCAGTTGTTCTCTTTCGAATGTACCATAATAGATCTTACAAATATTCAAAATGAACTTCATCATAGATCTAAAAATTTTAGTTCAAAACCAAAACAAAAAGATTTCGGGCTGTATTAATTTCAAGAAAAGAATCTTTAAAGATCCACACAAACCCATCATTGATCTTTAACTGCAAACAAAGAAATAATTTCGAGCCAGAAAAAAAAATAATAAAAATAACTAACTTACCCGAGACATAGATCTTGTTATCTTCGAAAAAAAACAAGGATAGAAAGGGTGCTTGAGATTCGTGAATCAAAAAGAAACACAAAGACAGATTTGATTATTATTTTTTTGTGTGGTTTGTGTGATTCATAGAAAGATTAAAAGGAGTAATTCGGGTTTTGTGTTGTTCAATGATTTCAAAATAAAGAAGAGAGTTATTTCAGTTTGTAATAATCATAAGGGTGTGGTGATTCATAGGTGAAAATGATAGAAAACTAATGTTGTGCTTCATTGATGTATTGAAAATAAAAAAGAAAGTGTGGAAACAAGTGAAAAAAGTAAGTGGAGAAGAAGATTAAAAAGAATAGAAAGAAACAAAAGAACATGTTTCAAAATTTTGTATGTGCGGGCAGATTTTGATGAAAATTTTTAAATCCTGCCAAGACTTTTAGACAGGTTTATATGACATCCACTGTTCCAAAACTGAAAATACATTAGACCTGCGGAACTTAAATGCACACGTCTAAAAGAGTAGTCTAAATATAAAATTCACATTTAGAACCGTTTAAATCATATACACCGGTCTAAAAGACCTACGGGTATCTTTTAGACCTGTGATTTAGGTAGAAGGTCTTTATGTGGAGGTCTAAATGATCATTTTTGTAGTAGTGTAGTGAAGAGATGGAGATCTTTACAAAGATAGCAACTCAGCATCAAAAGAAGATTCATGATGTCTATAGAAGAACTGAGTTGAAATATCATTGGTGCGAGGCTATTCCGGTGGACCATGCAAAAGGATACGACTTGTAGGCATCTTGTGACCCAAATATTGCTCTACGTGATGGTGGGGGTGATAAAGTCAGGTTGGGAAACAACAAAAATCTATGGACTTCCACTAATGATCATGATAGGAGGAACCTCAAATGGGAAGGTACAACACCTTTCAACGATTGGATACGTATCGTGTATGGAAAGGTTGATAGAGAGGAGAAAGGAAAAATTTGGGACGAACTGAACCGCTCGAATGATCATGAAACACCTATCACCAAAGACGACCCTGAAGTACAAGAAGAAAACGCACTAATATGGATGACTCAAGAAAGAGACACTGTGCGAGAAGATTAGGACTGAAGGGACCAATGATGAAGTGTTTTGGGCTTCTTGTGACCCATATGACGAAGATTGTAATGGAGGAAGTAGCATGGTAAGTGTTGGGGATGATGAGTTTCGGTGGACCCCAAAAAACGACGATGAAAGAAGTGAACTACCATGGCCTGACAGGTTAGGCTTAGATGATTGGATTAAAGGCAGGTACGGAAAAGTGGATGCTTCAACTAAAGAGAAAATTTGGAAGGGTTGCATGAAAAAGGAGGCTCCAAGCGATAACGAAAATCCTAATGAAGAGGAATACAAAACAAAGTGGGGTGAAAAGAAAGACCGTTGCAAACGAGAGCTTATTGAAGATAAGCTTGACGAAGAGTGGTTTAGGGGAACAGAATCTGACGACGACGATTTCAATGGAATCATGAACTACCTTGATTCACAAGAGCATGATGGGTTCACGAATCTGGATGATGAAGCATATGAACAACGAAGATGTAAACTCTTAGGTATACCTTACAAGAGACTCCCATCGATTGTGGCAGAAAAATTTGAAATTACTAGATACCATTTAGGACCTGATGAGAAGTTTGCCAAAGTAAGAAAATTGAAAGAAATGAGTTTCTTTGTACCACCAAAAATGTTGCCTGGGTAAGACATAATTTGATGAGAGAGATGGACGAGCTTGGTCAAGTCCATCGGCAATAATAAGGGACCATGGCCTTGAGTCTAACTTAAAGACTCGTTAATAAACAAAAGTGCTTTTTCGGGAGACAAATTATCCCTTTTTATTCCCTTTTCATTAGTATAGCTTGGTTTGGTTTGTTTTGTTATGAGTTTTTGTAGGTTTAGAGAAAGAAGGATGGCATGGAAATGCACTATGAAGTTTTTCACTCCTGGAATCTATCTCAGAGAGATTCTACGGTGTAACCCTCAGCCAAGGTTACGCCATAACCATCGTCAAACATCTGCAATATTGTCAGTTGTCATTACTTAAGGCGTAACTCAACCATGAGCCTATGCCGAAACTTTCTCCTGTACCTGAAAATTTTAAATTTTTATATAACAAACTTACTTTAAACTTGTATGAGTTTTTAAATGAACTTTGTAGGTGTATTCCTTGTAAACCCTCACGAGACTTCACTCGTCCACTTGGGACACCGAGTTGTTTAAAAGGCTTGTTGCGTATACTAAATGCAACCGTGATTCCTACAAAAGTGAGTTAGGATTTTATTTTGTTTTTATTTTCTTTCTATTTTTAGATTTATGCTTGTGGGTAGTGACTTGATTTTAGGGAATTAGAGTTTGCTCATTAGGCATAGCGAAGGCACATTTCTTAACATTATCCTTTTATCATTTTCATGAGCAAATTTCAGGGGAGTTCTCGATCTAATTCTACCTTTCTCCTGTATTATTGCATGTTTACGTATAAAAGGGACTTTGTACATTTTAAATGGGGGACGGGAGTAGAATTATTACTTGAAATTTATTTTGCCCATTTTTTCTAGTCTATTTTGAAAAATTATGCCATTTTAAAAATTTTGACATGTTTTTCTAAACCTAACTAGAATAGACCTTAGCCGAGCGCATTATACTCTTTGATATCCTTGTTGAGATATAGCCTTTCCGTTTTCCCATATAACTTAAATCCACCAAATATTGAGTGTGCCGGTAGTTTGTAAACTTTAGAACTTGACTTTTACATCATATCAAGACCATAGATGAGTAGTGTGTCAAGTTAGCTTGGTACATTTGGGAGGGACAATTTGAGAAGGCAATTTTTAGGATTTACTCCAAATAGCCCATATGTGTTAAATTGTGTGCATTTATCGATTAGTCATCTCGACTTTTCGACCCCCGTGATAAACTCTTTTGTTGCACTCATCTTTAGTGCAAGATACACCTAGTTACACCCTTTTGAACCATTCTTTTCGTTTCTTCACCCATAAAATATATTGTTTCATTACACCTATTCGCCTTAGCCTACCGTGTAGTCATAGTTTATGATTGGGAAGTCACTATCTGCACAAGTTTGAGGTTTGGGTAGAAAGACTCGGAAATTATGCCTAGGGCTGAGCAAAAACAACTGAATCCACTTGTACAGAAAGTGGCTTTCGTCACACCAAAAATGTGTGACGATACGCATACAGTCACACATGTTTTTTTAGGTGTGTGTGACTAAAAGTGCCGCCACCGTAGGTGGCATATGGTCACATTGTTGAGTTCGTGACCTTTTCCATCGAAAAAGAGTGACCAAAACCCCGAATATGTGTGATAAATTAGGCACCAGTTTTGTTGGATTAGTCATTATCAGTGACCGTAAACACTTTATAGTCACACGAATGTTTTTTGAGAGTAACTATTGTTCGTCCTTTGGCCACATAAATATATAATATATGTGACATTTGAGATGATTTATTCAAGTAAATGTGTATTATGTGTGACTATTTCTTGTCCTGTGGCCACATGAATGTGTAATAAATGTGACGTTTGTGATGAATTAGTCACACAACAGGTATTGTTTTTTTTGAGTTAGTCACATATAATTTTATAAAAAAGTAGCCAAAAATGTTAATAAGTGTGACCGTATGTTGTTTAAAGTGAAAAGATGTGTATTTTGTGTGACTATTGATCATCCAATAGTCACATGAATTGTTTTTTGTGTGGCCATTTGTAATATTTAGTCACGCAAAACATGTTTGTTTTGAGTATTTAGTCACATATAATTAAGCATAAAGTGACCAAAAGTGGTAACAAGTGTGACCATATGTTGTTTAAAGTGAAAAAATGTGTATTTTGTGTGACTATTGATCATCCAATAATCACATGAATTGTTTTTTGTGTGGCCATTTGTAATATTTAGTCACACAAAACATGTTTGTTTTGGGTATTTAGTCACAAACAATTAAGCATAAAGTGACCAAAAGTGTAAACAAGTGTGGCCATATGTTGTTTAAAGTGAAGAAATTTGTATTTTGTGTGACTATTGATCATCCAATTGCCACATGAATTCTTTTTTGTGTGGCTTTTTGTAATATTTAGTCACACAACGAATTAAGCAAACAGTGACCAAAAGTGTTAATAAGTGTGACTATATGCATCTTTTGATCACATTTAAAAAATCAATATATATATATATATATATATATATATATATATATATATATATATATATATATATATATATATATATATATATATATATATATATATATATATAGGGTGAGGAGGGTGAGGATCAGGTACATTTTTGTCATTTAGTGCGGATGGTACGGACGAATCTCAGCCCTCCATCTAGTCAATCATCTGAAAAAGGCGGAGTGGCAATATCGTAAATATTCCTTTTTTTTAAGATCGCTACTATCGTATTAGCTTTTTTTCTGAAAAAAATTCAAAAAAATCTGAAAAAATTAAAAAAATAAAGAGGACAACAAATAATTAAGAATCGCTGAAAAAAATTTCAAAAAAAAAAATCGTTTTCATCGTTAAAGGTATTGTGATATCAGAATCTGATTTTGACTTTTTTACAAAAGTCAAGATCTGATCTTGACAAAGTCAAGATCAGATCTTGACTTTTGTAAAAAAGTCAAAATCAGATTCTGAAAACTTTTTTTTTTAATAAAAACTTTAATATCACAATAACTTTTTTAATATCGTAAAAACTTTTTCTTAATAAAAATTGTTAATATCGCCGTAACTATCATGCTTTTTTAATATCAAAGTTAATTTTTTTTAATATCACTTTAACTTTTTCTTAATATCGTAATATCACGGTTCATTTTTACATGTAAAAAAGCTTAATATCACGTTGGTTTTATAATATCACAGTAACTATCATGGGTTTTTAATATCACGGTTCATTTTTACATGTAAAAAAGCTTAATATCACGGTAGCACTCATAATATCGTTAATATCACATTAGCACTCATAATCAAAAAAGAAAAAAGTGCTCAGAAAAATCTGAAAAAATAAGAAAATAGAAGAACACAACTAGAGTAAGGATCGCTGAGAAGGAAAAAAATCAAAAAAAATCGTTTTCATGATCAATTGGTACCGTGATATTAGTGTCAGATCTTGACTTTTTTACAAAAAGTCAAGATCAGATTCTGGAATGGTCGGTCCAGATCCATCCGCACATCCGCACTAAAAAAAACCATCCGCACGTGATCCTTTGCCTATATATATATATAATTATATATATATATATATATATATATATATATCAAAGCAATTCAAATATATATCAAATCAAATTCAAATACAATAAAATTGGAATGTATATAACTGAACCAAATATAAAATTGGACATCCATTCATACACCATGGAGTCCTAGTCGGCTTACAATAATTTCCTAAGTATCTATAATAATCTTTTCCATAAGCAACTAGCAAC
Organism: Artemisia argyi; assembly: GCA_030686995.1. Classification (NCBI taxonomy): domain Eukaryota; kingdom Viridiplantae; phylum Streptophyta; class Magnoliopsida; order Asterales; family Asteraceae; genus Artemisia; species Artemisia argyi. Next base: position 383,754 of record JARVZY010002534.1, read on the forward strand.
TTCAAGCGGTCTTAATCTCTGAGCAGGTACCAACTTTCACTAGCAGTAGTAACTGTTGTACTAGCAGTACTAAATCCATCTAAGCAATATCAACACAAACATGAGCAACAGTAATTCAAACAACATTATGAAGACATTTAATCCAAAACAATAAACATAATAATAAAATTTGCAGTTAAACTTACATGTTTTTCTCCCATTGATATAATCTCATCATCTGGATATAAAACCCCTGAAAATGTAGGCTGCTGCATAACAACAATAACCACATCAGGATGAGAGCAGAACTAGAACATGTCAAAGCTCACAAAATAACAGAACTATATGATCATACTGGAATAAAGTTCTTGATTAATTAGATGCTAGAAAACCCTACTCTCTAAAAAGTATGTAGTTATATATATTGTTGACGGGGGCATCTATTTCTTGACATTTGACATAGAGACACTAGTTAGTTAGGCGCCACTAGTTCAACTATCTGCTGTTTTGGTGGTTTTGAGTCGCTTGATTCGCCACTGATTCCTATCTGCTTTGGTAGTTTTGAGTCGCTTGAAGCGCCACTGGTTCAACTATCTGCACAAACATGATAGGAATAAAACGCATATCAGATCTTGTAACTTTGTCCCAACCACCCAATTAAAAATGAAAAAAAATAAGCTGAAAAAATCAAAAAAAAAAAAAAAAAAATTCCCGCCAAAATTTTTTAGTGCATCACAGTTATAAAGTTACTGCATCACGGTTATAAAGTTACTGCATCACAATTATGATTTTACTGCATCACGATTACTGCATTCATGGTTTTAAATGTTACTGCATCATGGTTATAAAGTTACTGCATCATGGTTATAAAGAAACTGAATTATCATAAGTTTTATGCATCATATATGTATGTAACTGCATCACAATTAAAATACGATTCTTTTTTAAGTTTTGGTGCATCTTTATTATAAGTTACTGCATCATAGTTAATAGTTTAGTGCATCAACTATGTTGCAGTAACTTATAACCTAATGCACTAAAATTTAAAACTATGATGCAGTAACTTTTATAATTGTGATGCAGTAACTTTATAACTGTGATGCACTAAAAAAATTTTGGCGGGAAAAAAAAAAAAAAAATTTTTGCCAAAAAAAAAATTTTTTTGGCTGGGAAAAAAAAAATTTTTTTGCCAAAAAAAAAAATTTTTTTGGCGGGAAAAAAAAAAATTTTTTGCGGGGGGGGGGGGGGGGGGGGGGGGGGGGGGGGGGGTTTGGAAGGGTGGTGGGTGGGGGTGGGGGTGGGGGTAGTGACATGTGTCATATGATGTGGCATAGGGGTGACACATGTCGCCCTCACAATCTTTCATATACTTTTATTATAAGGCCCTTTTTATTTCAACCCATACCTATATACGTATATATATACGTATATATATATACGTATATATATATATATATATATATATATATATATATATATATATATATATGTATACATATATATATATATATATACGTATATATATATATATATATATATATATATATATATATATATATATATATATATTTATATATATATATATATACGGTATATATATATATACGTAGAGGTGGGTTCATGAAAAAAGTCCACTTTGGTAGAAAAGTGAGAAAAAGTGTACAAATCAACCCCTCCTTTTTTTCACACCAAAACTACAGGGGACCTAATTGTATTTTCCTTCATTCTTTAAGGAGTTTTTTGCAAATTTGCACCCTACCCCCCCCACCCCCCCACCCACCTACCCACCCCCCCCCCCCCCCCCCGCCGAAAAAAAAAAATTTTTTTTCCCGCCAAAAAAATTTTTTTTTTGGGGCAAAAATAAAAATTTTTTTTTTTTTGGGCCAAAAATTTTCCCCGCCAAAATTTTATAACCCAGATGCACCTTTTTTTTTAGTGCATCTCAGTTATAAAAATTGGTGCATCTCAGTTATAACTATGATGCACCAATTTTTATAACCCAGATGCACTTTTTTTTTTTAGTGCATCTCAGTATAAAAATTGGTGCATCTCAGTTATAACTATGATGCACCAATTTTTATAACCCAGATGCACTAAAATTTTTGGCCCCAAAAAAAAAAAAAAAATTTTTTTT